>JAUPFP010000034.1:1960000-2435000 GCA_036925085.1 Brachycybe producta
AACAATAAAAAATATAAAAAAATATTGTCTGCTTAAAGTTTGCTCATTTTCAAACTGCCCACAAAAAGCTCATTTTAAAAGATAATCAAAATGAAAATACTCGTATGTAATTGAGCTAGCCCTTCTAGTTTTCAATAACACTTTCAAGTTTATCTTAACGTTGCTTGTGAATGACAGGAATAACCAAAGTTCGAGGGGCTTTTAGAGAGATTAGCTAGAGTTAATACCTTATCTACACCTAAAACGTTAAATGCTTTTAAACAAAGACCTGTTGTTTTAGTGGTTTCAATTTGTTCAGATATAATTAATAACGTCAATTTTAAACTGTGTTCATGTCTTTAACAGGACTCCGGTATATAAGTCTACTAAACACATTTAACTCCAGTGTAGACATTGTATTGCAGGAAGAAGGCTTTAGAACTATAAGTTTGTTTGTCTTTACAAGCTTTTATTCAACTTGACATGACAGTTGTTCGTTTGTGTCGACTTCTATTTCTCCTATTTTAACCAACTTCCCTATATGACCTTTTGTACACAACCTCCTCTACTAGTGCCACATGTTAATTTATCAAATTCTAACGGAGGATCCTCGAATGACCTGTCCAGGATCCGCCGTTATAGGAGGGGCACCTTAAATTACTTACTTTTCAACAAAATAAAATTAAACTCCTGTTGTCCCCAAAACAAAACAAAAATCATGTCTTAGTAGAAATAAAAGATTCGAATTCCGCGAATCTTGAAAAATGTTTGAGATACGAAAACTCAAATCTTAGTGCTTTTTTCGTCTTTCGCATCTTTCGAATCCTAACCTAAAAAAACTGTTAAAATTTAGGCAAAATTAGGTTTAACTCCATTGACGTCCAATAGAAGCGTTCACTAACAAAAAACGGCCATTGTTGCAATTTGGGTGTTGTACCCGGATCACCTTGTGGCGACCCTGAGTGCCGCCACACTTGTTTTTATTATTATTAATAATTTAATATTTAATATTATTTCATTTATTTGTATCTTCTTAATGAATAATATAGAATTCTTTTATGAAGGATTCGAGAGATTCGAGAACCTTTTAGGATTCGGATTCGAGAAAATTTCGGATTCGTCCCACCTCTAGTTTTTTTTTTTATATTTACTTGTTTCAGTTGTGATCATGGGTTATAACCTTATCGTCATATAGGTTTTTTTTTTAAAAAAAATAAAATTCAGAATGACCTGCTTATGTTTTTGGTAAGTTTTTCGGTCTCGAAAAATGATGATATTCCACTTGAGTTTGTATAGAGAACATTTAAGTCATATATACTGTATAAGAAGAAAACAAAGTTTTCTCTCACCAAGCAGGTTCAGTATATTGACAAGAAAATTGTAGATCTATTTTATTTGTTCACGAATTCTTAAAACTCGTCCGTCGTCTTCAACAAACAAAAAAACAACAACCAAAAGAAGTATCTTCTTCTTGTGTAGTGTGTGTTCACAAATGGCACCATCTGTTTTGGTCACTTAAAAGTGGTGGTCAAAGTGGATAATAAAACAACAGTTGACAGTTTGAATTGATTTTTATTGTCTGTATAAAAAGTTGTGGCAGATGTTTCAAGAATTATTTTTACTTTTTACTTTTTCATGTTTTTTTTTCAAAAAAAAAAAGCATAAAAAGATACGCTTCATATCTTGCCATTGAATTTTATTTCTTCTTTTCTTTTCTCAATTTCTATCGTTTCCTTTTTTAAATATATGGTATTTGAAAACATTGCTGACATTCATGAGCCATCTAGAGAATATGTTGTTTTTCGGTTGTTGTTGTTGTTTTTTTTCTCTCTCTCTTTCTCTTCTTCTGTAAATTATAATATTCACTTTTCTCATAGAAATTAATGATGGGTCACACATACCGAAAATAATTTGACTAAAAAATGAATGTAACTAATTTGGATCAATTCTGTTTAGTTCTATTTATTTGGCTGAAAAAGTATGTAGATAAATGATTAAAATTGTTTCTTTTTTGTAACACGGAATTACATTTTCTGAGCCAATAAGAAGGGTAGTTTTTGAGGCGCGTCATTTTTAGGACTCCACCTGTTTTTTTTTTGTTTCCCACTTGTTTTATAAACTCAACAAATTCCTTGAAATGTTTTTTTTTATTGTAATGTGTGAGAACCTTTGTGTGCGGAGGAACACAGAAATATAGCTTAAAATGTATTCTGACTTTGTACAGTAATTCGTTTCCCGGCTATTCAATTAGCATTTTTTCGATATAACACTGTTTTAATTTTATGCCATATGCTTAAAAATTTGATCTTATAGCTGTGTTTAGACTTTTTGCATATTGTCTGTTTATTTTAGTAATTCTGCAAATTGCCTAAAATGTGTTGCATTTTTCAGAGTCACTAGCAATTTGGTGGTTTTGCAGATTGCCTAGAAAATCTGTAGAATTATTAATTTCGCTGATTGACAGTAAGATATATACAGTAATGGTGATCATCATTTCCTTCACCTTCTCCCGCAGTATGCAGGGTCGGCCTTACGGGTTCTATCTCTCCACTTCTTTCGATTTTGTGCCAAGGAACTCCCAGAGACCCCATATGCCCCCATATGATGATAATGATGATGGTTTGGCTCCGTTCTGGCTCCCCATGCATACACTGAAGGCGCATGCATTGATTTAGGCGCTCATGCACAACCTAGCGCAGTACATACATAATATTTCGTTATTATGTAGTTAATAAATGTTAACTATTTAGTTGTTTCTTAGTGTTTTATAACTTTTTACTTAATTTTGATACAGCTTTCCGAACAATGCGAACGAATTAATTTGATTTCTATTAATTCTTACGGATAATACTTTTTTTCGTTTAACGCGTTTTCGGTTAGCGTTCAAGTTTTCAAGACTGAATTAACAACACTAGACTGGAAATTTCTGTATTTCTATTTAAATTTTTTTTTTGTTTTTATTATGCATGTGTGATCTAGCCCTTATAGAATGTCTGCTGAATATTTATTTATTCTAGAGCATACTGTGTGTGAGTGAACACAAATACACAAACAAACTTCGTGTCTTCTTGATACATTGGTGCTTTTATTTCAGTATGTTATAAAGTGCAATTATTTATATGAAAACAAACAAACAAGACACACAAAAATAAAAAGCTTCATTTTCTGTCAAAATTTGTTTCATTTTGTTTTGTGGTTCGTTGGTTAAGACCCATTTATTTCTCAAATGAAGATTGTCATTTTGAGAGAGAGAGCACTTATAAAACATGAGAAGGTTTCATTTTCAATGTGCTATTTGTTAGATTGTGGACTATTAAATCCAATCAGTTACTATAAACTAAAAATGTACTTTTTTTTTCTTCTTCTCCTTTCTTTATTTCGTTTTTTTTGGTTTTGTAATGGTAATTGTTCTGAAACACTAAAAATAGAAGAACCTTATCGTGCCCCTTGATAGTAGGCAATCACTGATAGCATAATTGCATTGTGATTTACATGTATAATTTGTATATTAATGGGGTTATTTTTCAAACTTTGGTTAGTTTTTAGATAAAATATGTCTGTATACTATGTATACTATGACAATTATGAGGGTAATATACATTAATTGTTATTGTTAGGTCATAAGGGCTCATACAATTAAAAATTTAGTTACCCTTTAAAAGAAACGAACATTTGTAAGCTATTTTAAGAGATCAGACTGACTAAAAATGTATTTCCTGTTAGCCGTTTTTGTGTTAAATGGGTTTCACTGTATTTTAATAGTAATGATTATAAGGGCTATGTTTACGAGGGAAAACATAAATACTTTTAACTTTGTCTTGAACCCTCAGAGCAAGGTCCAACACTGAGAACCCATTTTTAATGAGTATTCTTTAACAGGGTTCAAGTGCCATGTTTTTCCTTCTTGAATTTTGGCATTCTCGAGAATAAGACCTCGTCCCCTGTAATGTGGCAATCACTGCAAGCATTGTAATTAACATAATTTTTCAAATAAATTTTGGTCACAAATTTATTTTGGAAATTTACCACTACTGGATACTTTTCTCTCTGAATAGGATTTCAAGATAGAAAAGTTATTTTTTTTCCAAGTGATTTTTATTTGTTGAACCTTGCTTAGAGGGTTCCCCCACTTGTAGTTCAAGTACTGAGTTATCCTCTCGAGTTTGGTCCTTAAGTTTGTAAAGTTGTAAGTGGTAATATTAAGAAGAAATTCAAAGTTTGTTAGAAACTAGAAGAGTAAAATAATAATCTAAAAAATCTCACAAATTTATTACAAAATCAAGTAGCCCATTTTGGAACTTCCATAACAAGTTTATTTTGAACGATATCGTCATTGAAATTCAGCTTTAAAGTGAGTTCAGTAGTGATACCAAAATATAATTCAATAAAATAGATGAATAGACATCTATTTTTGAACTAAAGGGTATACGATTTATGCAAATAAAATAAACCTAACGCCCCTGTAGAGTCTGTCGTTTATTTATTTCCGTTTTGCTCTCTCCTTTATTTGTGATATTTATTTATATATATATATATATATATATATATATATATATATATATATATATATATATATATATATATATATATAAATATCACAAATAAAGGAGAGAGCAAATATATACATATATATATATATATATATATATATATATATATATATATATATATATATATATATATATATATATATATATATATATCACAATAGAGCAAAGATATCAATTTTTTTTCTTCTATGGATCTTCTTTTTATATTAAAAAAAACCTCTTTGTCCTAAATACTCGTAATTCATCGTTTTCTAACTTTTTTGAAAAAAAAAGATGATGATGTTCTTTCCTTTTTAAGTCAACCATGTCTAATGTATGACTCTTATATAATATGAAATTGTTTATCAGCAGTTTTTTTTATGAAGAGAAGAAGTCTTTTAAGATTATTACTTTGTACTTTCATTTTATGATGTTTTTTTTTACCCTCTTAAATGTCTATCCTAAACCCGTTTTTATCATGTCCGTGTTATTAACAGTTCGTTTTTTTTAAAGAGAGAGAAAGAGAGAAAGAAAAAAAACATTTTGAAAACATCGTAATGTTCAGTAATATCTTTTAACCCGAATTTAAGAAAGAAACTTTTCATTTTGAACTTCAACTTGAACCCTCCTCCTATCTTGAGTTTCACAATATAAAAAAAAACTTTTGTTAAAATGGTTTATGAACAGTTGATTATTTTCGAACTCAAGATTATTCTGTCTTAGAAAGTAGTGTTTTAGAAACTAGAAGGGGTAGCTCAATTCACTTACGGGTATTTTCATGTTGATATCTCACGAACATAATTTTGTTATATTTCATTAAATCTATACCCTTTGTATAATATACATCTTGTGAATATGAACAAATGTTAGAAAGAAATGTTGAAAACTTTCATTTAAATTTTCTATTGTCAGTCTTATCGATTTTAGTGAATTTTTATTTTTAGGCTTCTCTTATGAAATTGTCGGTTTTTTTCGTGAAATTAATGAGTTAGATTTCCTATTGTTCATTATTTAATTACACTGTGATAACGTTGCAACTGATTTATTTAATTCTTCTAAGAGAGAAGATGAAAAGTTAATTATTCACTATAAATGTAAGGGTGGGGGCGTACAGAAAGACGAATGGGTGGAGGGGATCTATTGTAATGCTTCTTGATTTTTATCAATTGAAATTCTTCCTTTAAGTTGTGTAGTTGTTGGATATTTTTTTATGAGATTATTGTATGATGAAAGAAAATCTAAATTGGTCTGAAGCAACAAAAGAGTTAACGAAAGTGTTAAAGATATTTTTATGATGATATCTTCTAAAGTAAACTTTTTTATGGTAGTTCGAAAATTTCAATTTTGGTTATTATCTCTAGCAGTGGTTCCCAAACTTTTTCTTTTTTGCTCACGGCACAGTATTGCTTGGTGTGCCGCGATTTCTCCAGGTAAAAAAAAAAACCTAGAGAAATCGCGGTACACCAAGCAAGACTCGCTGCACACTTAAGTGTGTCATGGAATACATTATGGAACCCAATGGTTTAGTGCAAGCATGTCAAACTCAAAGGCTAACACGGGCCAAATAAACAAGGTCTAAGTTTATGTGGGCCACAAAAAAAACTTTCATTTTTAGAAACGTAGGTTTATTTCGAAACGTACAGTACCGATATAAAAAGAACAAAGACAGTAGATTATTTTAGAAATGTAATAACGGCAGCACAAAATGAGAATTTTAATATATTTCAATGGTGAGAAAAAGGAATGAATGGGTAAAAAAAGGTAGTAAATTAATAAAAGTAGTAGTATATAATTAGAAATTTTAAAAATTAAGCTACGAAATTTTTATTAAAACTTTTCTTACATACCGTTATAATGGCTGGGCCATAAAAATATTTGTTGTGAGCCGCGAATTTGACATGCTTTGTGTTATAAGACATAAAGAAAACTGGCTGCTAGCAGCCAGATAGGCCTATCTTTCCAAAGGAGTTAAAATTTATTTAAAAATATTAAATTATATTATCATATTCATTATATAAGATCGAAAATATCGCAGCACACCTAGCAAAACTAATGGCACACCCTTTGGGAATCACTGACCTATTTGCTTACACCTTTCTTTACTCATCTAGTTTTTATGAAGCTCGAAATTGCTTCAATTTTTTTTTTTTTTTTGCTTTTCTCAATACACGATGCAGAATTTAGACCCCCTAATTCAAGAGGAAAATTTGGCACTTGAACTTCGACTTGAACCTTCTGAAGAAGCTTCACTTCTCACATAAAATTCTTTTTGAGGTCATTCAGTAAAACTGTATTTCTCTGTGTTGATAAAAAAAAACCTCTTTTGAGAGTTCAGATTGATTTTCGAGCAACGGAATTTCTTTCTTGAATTTAAGCCTTATTCGAAAACCGCTGAAAGAAAATTCTGGCGCCCACCGAAAAGAAACCCTGGCGCCCACCGAAAAGAAACCCTGGCGCCCACCGAAAAGAAACCCTGGCGCCCACCGAAAAGAAACCCTGGCGCCAAAGATTCTTTTGAGAATAGGATATTTGTGGCGTTATTTTGGAGGGTTTTTGGCCCACCTTCTACTCCTCCTCCTTCCTCCTCATAATTCTCTACTTTTTTGATAGTCCGCTATTAATTGCAACAGATGCGTTTGATCGTTTTTTAATATTACAATAAATAAAAAGAAATTGTTTTCTTAATGGGTCCTAGATTCATTATTTATGTAAATTCATTTTATCATTATAGTTTAGTCCATATACATAAAGAAATATCGATTACAAGTCTATTGTTGACTTTTCTAAAAAAAAAAACTTCATTTAATTTTTTACGAGCTCGTAGTTTTATCCCAAATATTGTCATTAAAATGATTAGACCTAAATATTATTCAAGAAGGAATCAGGGCTCTTGGTATTTAATTATACGTGCCTCATTGTAAGGAGAAGCTTTATGACGTCAGTGGGGTTGATGAAAAATTTTGGCTTGTGTCATTTTGTCTAATTAAAAAGGGGGTAATAACAAAAGAACTGCTTGGTGGATCTCTTTTGTTTAAACTGTTGATACCATCATTCCATTTCTGTCAGACGAAATGATACAATTTTAAATTTTGTTAACCCATCTGACGTCAGAAGCTTATGCTTATGATGAGGCAGGTATAAAACCCATATGAGTACTGAGTAGGGGCCAACATTGAAAAATTTTGTTCAAAGGTATGTTCAATAAAAAACAGGTTTTTATTTCTGAGTTCGAACTCTTCTGGTGGTTCTTTTATTTGCTAGGTTTTCTTCTTGAATTTGGGCCTTAATTTTTTTTTTATGTATGTAAAGTTTGCAAAATCCTTGTCAGTATGACTTTTTAATAAAAATTAGTTCTATTTTGAACTTGATGTTTGCTTCCTTCAAGCTCCCCCCAAAAAAAGACAATCTCCAGAGAAAGACATTTTCAGAATTGATGTTTTTTGCGCCGGAGTCATGAATTATGATAAATGTTATTGGTTTGCCATAAATGACAGTTTGAGCATATTTCAAATGACATGTTGAATTTTTTTTTTCTTTCTCTCGCTTCTCTTTTTTTTTTCAGATGTGCACTTGCCTTTTTCCGCATGAAAAATTTAAAAGAAGGTTTGTTTTCTTGGACATACCTTCGTATGTTTATGCAAACACAACCACTTTTACTAAGTAAACTTTAACTTTATTAACTCTGATAACAGGCAAATTGGCATATGTGTCATTTTACAGAATGTACTAGTCAATATGCAAAAACCACACATTCTATACGCATTTTAGGCACGGCTGTAACAAGGCTATCTCAAGCCATGGTCTAAACTATTTTACAGACTTTTTTTTACTGTCTTCGTGCTTTATTAAACATGCACATAATATTATCACAAATAATTTAAAAAAAATTCAATTATTATTACACTGATTAATATTTGGAAATTTTTAAAATTATGTGATACAAAAATGGTTTAGAAAAGTAATTTTAAATGTGACAACATAATTACAATACATTTTATAATAATGTGTTAATAAAAAATATTTGAAGACTATATAAACTTTTGTTGTAAATGTTTATGCATTAGAATGTTTTGTTGTCTTTTAGGACCCCCCCCCCCCCACCCCTTTTGAAGTAAGGCTCTGGTCTGGAGAACCAGTAAAACCCACTATAGTTATGGCCGTGATTTTAAGCAATGTACAGAATGCATAAAACAACAAGCCAATCTTGAATAGGTTTCTTGTTATATAGGCATGCTTGCCATGACAGATTTACAGCTAAGGACATCTTCAACGATTCCATATCAAATGATGACGAGGGTTTGTGTTGGAGGCTAGAAATTATTGGGATCACATTTGAGTGCCTAGTGTGCTGGCGCTTCTGGATGAAGACCATATTAACGTCCTCTATCTCCAGTTTAGTAACCAGATGGTTACAGTGAACCAAATTAGCATATTCCAATTTTATTACCTAAAAGCGTTGCTAGCTAGCCTCTACTTTCAATTGTTCGTCGTTAAAAATAGAATCATTTGAGATGATAGAACACAACACATTTTACTACAGGTATTGGTTGTTGTTATTTGTTGAGATTGTCTAGATAGTAAAATGTTCAGAGACTATAAAAGAAAAACTTTTAATATAAATTCTTTTGACTTGTTTTGTTTTTAGATCTGGTATCTGAGTATATAAATTTCAAATAGAGCCAGTTTCCATTTTATTTGAATGTACTGTATATGTATATACAAGTTGGATAATATTGGAACTGTAAAGTGGTTTTCTTTATTTTTTTTTTGTCTATGTAACAATTTTAAATTGTAAACCCTATAGGCTATTTGTGTTTTTGGGGGGTCTTGTGTTTGTTTTCAGACACTTTTTTCTTGATAATTTGATTGAGATTGAATATAGTTCTGTTGTTCTGGGTTTTTTTATTATATGCCATTTATTCCATTTTCCAAAGTGTATATTTTCATTTTTTTATGTAAGAAATCTGAAAAACGCAGTATTTTTTTTATATATAACAATCATTATATTTCCATCTATCATTTTTATTCACATCTCAAGAGTGTCTATGAATTTTCTTATTTTCTATCTGGAATATGGATGTGACACAATGGCAACATTTCGATTTCCACCAACTGTTTCCATATATACATGTGGTGTAAATGTTTGGAGGGTGGTGTTCAAATGGTATTCATTTGCAGAGTGGCACGCGGGCATCTAATCCCGTGGTTTCTAAATGTTTTTCTGTTGATGCAATTGGAAAGTGGAAAGTGGGTGCAATTGGAAACAAAAGAACAAGCTATTTATCTGTAAAGAAAGCAGAAAAGTATCATCATCATCATCATCCAGAAACAACACGTGAATTTTTAGCCACATCTGTAACAAAAACGTCTCAGAAAACCGTACTAGCTCCGCTGTAAGAAATTAATTATCAACTCCACATACATGCATGTACTTGAGAAAATTTAAATCGAAATATGGCGACCGTCAGTGGTTGTATGGCCTCATATTTTAGGAGAAAATTGGCAAAACGAAGAACCATACATGTACAAAAAAATGGGTGGAGTAATGACCCTTCTAGATTCTTTACAGCACAAAGAAATAGATTATTGTTTGAGAATGCACCCAGCAAGCAACGCCCAACTATTCTTTTCCGTGAGAAAAAGGCCTACACTGAACATTTAAAGTTGGTTACAGACTTGTGCATTTTTTTCTGTAACGTCTCCTGATCGTGTGATGGCACCCACAGACGAGCAACAGGACTGCACAAAGTGGCCAGCATTGTGGCCAGCAAAAAAAAAAAAAAAACAGTTTCAGATGATTTCCATAGCAACGCATTGCTAGCCACAGTGCAGCCACCGGTCGTCGCTATCGTCCCATCTCAACTGCTAAAAGTCGCTCGTCTGTGAGCGTCCTAAATATAAAGCTGTTTGCCTAATAAATAGGTGGGACAGAGTTCTATCAAACACATCCACACACACCTACATACATGTCTATGTACACAAATATGGAACAACTATTCAGTTTAATGAAAACATTGACTAATATATATATGTTACTGTCAATCTGCGGAATCATTCAATCTGCAGATTGCCTAGGCAATCTGCAAAACAACCAACTTGTTATTGAATCTGCAAAATTCAATACCTAAAATGGATTGAATTTTGCAGATTAACTAGCAGGTTTTTGTTTTGTTTTGCAGATTGCCCAGGAAATCTGCAAATTGACTGATTCCGCAGATTGACAGTAACATAATACACTTTTGTTTCCTTCAGGCTTCATTGTCATTATTGTTGTCTCAATTCTACAATGGAAAACACTCCCACATGTTATGTGTAACAGTTTTTTTTTTGCGTTTGCCATTAGTATTAGTTAACAAATGCGTTTCATGGTTTAACATATTTAGACACATGTCGCAGATGTCGTTTCTTCCATTCTTTCCATACCCGTGCTAAATATTTGTCATTTATAAACTAAGGAGAAGCAAAAAAAAAAACACTGGTTCCTCAACAACAAAATAACAAAGAATTGTGTATCAATGTGCTTTTAGAAAATATTTTTATGAAGAATGTCTTCTTTATTGTGATTACGTTGATATTTTAGAAGTTTTAATATACAGACTGAGTCGTAATTCTCGCAAAGTTAAAGAAGGTTGAATAGATATTTCTTTTGTTTTGTTTTTTTGTTCTCCAGGATGGCACCACCGAAGTGGCTAATTATGCTAAGACTTCATAGATGTTGTTGGAAAATTTGAACGCAAAAATATCAAGCAAACTTTTTTAATTGTTTTCAAAACTAGAATAGTAGATGATGCTAAAAGTTTTTCCTTGGCAATACTGTATCTTATAAAAACTAGTTTTTAAATGACCCGTTTTATGTTTTTTTCCGTCAACATTTCATGAAAAACTATTTTCACGTTTTTCAAACTGTCATAGAAACTTTATTTTAAAAGATTTCCTCATGAAAAAAAACTTAGCATTATTACCAACTATTCTCGTGTTTAAAACATTTTGTATTTTCTGTAATGTTTTTTTTCTTCCTGAAAAGCATTCGCTTTCAAAATAAAAATGTTTTCAAAACAGCTGGCAATTGGGAGAGATCTGAGAGACCTTCTATATATAACATAATCTCCACTGCAGTGGCTCCATCCGAGGTGACAAAATAAATATCTATTCAGCCACCTTAAGAAATTATTTTATTGTGTAATATTCAAAGTGACCATGTGCACACAGACTTTCGAATTCTTTGTGTTAATGTTGCAATGTTGTAAGTCTGTCATTTGTTAGGAAATTGTGAAGCTCTTGAAATAAATAAGAAATATGTGTCATCTTGTGTAACTTTTGAACTCACTCTGTATACAGTAAACACGTCTAAAATATAAACTTTTGCAATATTCAGATTTACAATTTCATATTTATTGATCTTGGTTCTCTCTGTTTATTGACAAAATGTGTTATATATGCAAATGTCGGTATGTTGCCGACATTTTTCACGGTTGCAAAAGGGCTTAATTTTGTTTCTACACGATGACATTTGTGTCTATTCAAACAAATTGTACCATTTTATATAACAGTCTTTTATTTTACGGCCTGATTCTACTCGGTGACTGCCACTGGTAACTTGGAAAATAGTCAGTAGAGCCAACTTACATATGTACAAGTCATCCTGTCTACTGTAATAAATAGCGTGGTTGCACGTGTCACCTGAAATACCGAGCTAGGATCTTTCATTATATCATTGTTGATTGCTCTAACCATGACATCAAGTAGCCAGCAAAAAAAAAAAATGTAGGCCTGGATCACACATACGTAAAGACAAGCAAAAAATATAAATAGGACACAAATTTAAATATACTTTGAGCTGTTTTTCTGCGTTCATTCGCGTTCAAGGGTTTCTCGCACATTACGTTAGAAAAACACTTCAAGGGCATTTTGGGGGGCTTTTTAGAAAATGAGAGAAAGAATACTGAGAGGAACCATAAAGGATAATGCTACTGAAGGACGCTTTTGTATAAGCTGATAACATGTTATTCTGCGTGGTAGGAAGAAGCAATTTTAGCATTTTTTTCTGCTTGCTTTCAGCCTAACAAATAGAATGGATTTATTCTGATATGATAAATTCTTTTTTGGGTTGGATTTTTTTTTATGCATGTGTGACTTTCTACATTATTATGAAGATTGTTGGATGTATTTGAGGCTATTTTTCTATTGCATCCACCTTTTATTTGCACACAACAACCATTTATTTCATCAGAAAAGATTCAGAGTGCTTTTTAATTTAATTTTATTCTAAAAAAAATACATAACTAATTAACTAGTTAATGGATTTTTGGGGGGAAGGTTCATTATTAAAACTGTACTTTATTAAATATCCGGTCTAGTTATGTATACTGTATTTTCTGCTCAGAACGATTTTCGGAGATTCATACACTTATTAAGCTTATAACATTTTTTTTTTTCGTTTGTTGTCTTTTCAGACCTTTGTTTACTATAAAGAGAAGTAAAGCTTTAATTAATCATTATGTTAATGTGCAAGCTGCTTGAAGGATACACTACAAGTCACTAAACTATGGGTTCAGTTCCAAAGCAGTTCTCTTTTTTTCCCCAAAAAAGTTGCTTCTTCAAAACTGCCTTTCCCAAAACTGCCTGTCTCCCATTCCAATCTTCCTACAATATTGATTGACTGTGAACTATATAAAATTACTGCTAAACTTTGTCAAAAATTTAATCTGTTTACCCGTAGTACTTTTTGAGTTGCAGCTTTTGTTGTTTCATTGCTCAAGGCGCTCTATTACCAAAACGAGGTGCTATATTCCAGCGCTTTTTATTTGGTCGCTCTGATCTTAAGCATACAGCGCACAATTGAGCATTTTCAAAAGTGCTTACGAACTGAACGCGTCCAATGACAAAATCACTAGTGACTGTTTTGCTGTGACTAGTCACTCAGTGGAAGTAATTTTTTTCTGTAGCTGTTTATTTTGTTGTTTCTTTAAGGTCAAAAATGGACGTCCAGCCACGTATTAATGACTAATAGAGAAATAAAAATTGTTTACGTATTTTAACGTTTACTTTTCCGCTCGTCCGAGCACTTCGACAAGGGACAACTTTGACTGCTCAAATGCACACTCTTTATTAACAAAACGAGGTACTCTCTATTGGGGAGTTCTTTTAATTTGGTTGTTCAGTTCTTAAGCATACAGCGCACACTTGAGCATTTTCAAAAGTGCTTACTTTGGAACTGAACTCATCCAATGACAAAGTCACTAGTCACTGTTTTGCAGTGACGAGTCACTCAGTGGAATTAACTCTTCTGTAGCTGCTTGTGTCGTTTCTTAAGCGGCAGTCACACTAGGCTGGTTTACAAGCCGCTGGTTGCTGCTGGCTATTAGCAGCAACAGCAAGCAGCAGCTGCTTTGGGTTCACACTTGTTCAGTCACTGCTGGTATTAGCAGTGCAAGTCATCCAATCACTGTCTTGCAAAAACACAAACTCTAACAACAACCAACCCAAGCAGTGGAGTTTCAACTACCACTAGTGACACTACTAGCAACAAAAAGTTCACACTAGATGGCAGCAGCAGGAAGGGAGTCACATGACCAGCAGGTAGCTGCTAAAGTTGGACGTGTCCAACTTCACCAGCTGCTGTTAAAATCACTAGCCCGCTGGAGAAAGCAGCTGCTAGTAGCAGTTCAGACTATGCTGCTAGAGCGCTACAACCAGCCAGCAGTAACCAGCGGCTGGGAAACCAGCCTAGTGTGACTGCGGCATTAAGGTCAAGAATGACTTGCAGCCACATATTAATGACTAATGGCCATTAAATTGTTTTTTATGTCCTATTTACAATCTTTTTTTTCTCTCATTGCACATTCTCTTACTCCCTCTGTTGAAAAAAAAAATTGCGCCTATGAAATAGCTCATGTTTCTTTCCCGTTTACTCTCTTTAATAACACTGTTGATGTGTTTTCAGCTTCTGGCTTCAACATTAAGATCACAAGATGTTTTTTTCTTGTTCTATACATATAATAATAATAATGTGTAAGAAGAATAAGCCATCATCATCAACAACACACGCGCTGATTTTGTTTACTCTTGATTTTTGTGCCGATGTGTTGTTGTTTGTCTTTTTCCTCTCCCCTTTTCATTGTGTTCAATGTGTGTTAGTTCTTAGGAACTTTTAAGATTTTTTTTATATTATGCTTTCAAGATAAGGGCCCTGAAGCACTTTGATTATTCGATTCATCATTATCACTGAATAAATTTCCTTTTTTCTTTTTACCTAACTGTAAATGTGTTTCTGAGGGAATAAAAGCAAATGTGATACTTCTTTGGAATCATTATTCTATATTTAGTCTCCTTAATATTGGATAAATTATTATATGTAAATGTATATAATATGACAGTAAAATTGAAAAATGACTAGACAGTGCGCAAAACCACTACTTCAATGGCTACTCTGCACAAGTTGAGTGCAGAGGAACACAGAAATATAACTGAAATATTATTCTATTTCTGTTTTCTAGTGTGTTTTTTTCCAGCATGTGTTTTTTTCAGCATGTGTGATCCATTCCTAAGACGTGGTTCGCACATGCTCAAGAAAAAGCAGACAGTGGAATAAGAAATAAAAAATCCGAATAAAGTTTCAGTTACTTTTTTTTTTTCATGTTAATAATTATATTCTTGTTGTTTGGCTTTTTTCTTCTACTTACTTTTTTGCAAAATAAATTAAATACTTATTTAAAATAGATAAATTTTGTTTTCAATCACATTTTCTGGCTGTGGGAACTTGGTGATTAATGATTATATCAAAAGATTTTTCATGACTATTTATGGCATTTTTTTTTAAATAAAAAGCGAAAATCATTTTCAAACCAAAACAAAATGCTAATTTTTAAAATTATCTACATGAAACTTTCTACTAGTAATTTAATCTTTTGTAGTAAGTTACTTTTTTTAGTTTCTGAAACACTTTTAATTTGTTTTTAATGTTGCATTAGCAATGCAAAATAAATAAATTCAAAAAGAAACTTGAGCATTTTTGAACTTGTACTAAATAAATAAACCCTTTGAACAGAGGCTCCGAATATAAATAATTTTATTCTGTTTATTTGGTAGAAAGTAGACAGAAAAAAAGTTGAAATTCTTGTCTGCAAAGTTTAAGTTTCATTGCTAAGTTTTCTTCTTGAATTCTGGCAATAATTATGAAGGTTTACAGTTGCCGCATTGTAACTTGGAAATTGTGAGGTCTAAGGTCCAATAACTTAGGCATGTTTCATTTTGTCTGTTAGAAAAGTGATGATGGCAAAGGTCTTCAGCAGCAGTTTAAGATTAAAAGTCTCTTGAATTTTATAATCACGCAGAATAACACAAGCCTAAAATAAATGTTTAGTGAACCCCTCTGACGTCACAAACTTTCAAGTTACAGCGTGGCGACTATATAACTGAATTGATGGTTTTGTATATTGACAAGTGATTGCGTAGAATGACTGGTTTTAACATGAACATATGGAGTTTTTTATGATGATGAATATTATGATAGGAAGTTTTTGTTTTTCAAACTTCATATTGTTATTGAATATGCAATTACACGCAATGCAACAGCCACCGAATCCCCCCCCCCTCTCTTCCTTTACATTAGGGAGGCGTTGTTTGTTGTTCTTAGGTTATGTGTGTCTTCTGTACAAACAAACAGAGTAAATTACACTATAGGTAGAAATTACATATGTTTTTGAAACTTTTCACATTGCAAATAAATAATATATGTAAATATGCAAATGTGCCTCTTATAATAAGTAAGCAGTTTGTATTAATAAATATTTTTTTGCGTGTGTGTCTGTTTGTTTGCTAAGAATGTTAGCAAACATTTAATTCTTTTGGGGCCACATGTTTTTCTTATATGATAACTGTTGTGGATAAAACACATCTTTGTACAAATTTTTGTCACTTTTTAAGCGACTCAGTTTTAAAATATCTACTTTGCATATAAATGAAGCCAACTTTAAGAAGGAACTTCAGGAAAAATAATTAGTTTGATTGTGTAATTTGAATATTAGGTGAATGAGCTAAAAGTATTAGTTACTTGATTATGCGAACTCGTATATTTTAACTTAAGCTGGTTTGTGAACAGCTAATTTTCGAACTCTTGATTAATCCTGTCTTTCAGGTGCAAAAGTAAAGAAAAACTAGAAAGTGTTTTAGAAACTAGAAGGATAGCTTAATCAATTAAGGGTATTCTCAAAAGTATCATCTGTTTTAAAATTGGATAATTTTTAAATTTATATATATATTAAAAAAAAGCGAATCTTGAAAGATATCGGCATATTATAAAAAAAAATATTCAAGTTTCTGTTCATTTTGCACCTGAAATACAGAATAATCTTGAGTTCGAGAGGCGTTTACACTTAAAACCAACCTAAATTCAAAAAATAAAGGAAGCACTTCACATATATTGAAAAGTAAAATTTTTTTGGCAATGCGAAAAGTAGGCTTACCTCATTTTTCTATATATATATATTATTCATTAATATTTGTTTAAACAAATGAAATTAGTGATTTTAATTTCATAAAATTACTTTTATGTAATGCGTTTACTTTTACTTGTGTTTTCAACAAACATTTAGCTTCTTCTTCAAAAAAAGTCACTTCTAGTGAGAAGATTTAAGTCCTAGGGTGGTATAACAATGAATTTAACAAGGTTTCCTTGTGCCACAGTGGAGTTGTTTGTTTTTTCGTGCGTGATCTCATGCTTGTAATTGCATTCAAGGCAAAACCGATTTTCTTTTCCTACCTATTACATATTATATGGAACTTAACCATGTTAGGAGGAGAATTGGACATGACTCACAATGAGCATTAAAAAAATAATTTTGTTTGTTTGTTATGTGTAGAGTTTGTAGATTATGATTATTATAGTTTGATGGTTAATTTTCGTGTTTGAAAACGCAATGTAGCTGTAACGTTTTTTTTTTAAATACATTTTGATGTCCTACATTGTATTTTTTTGTTGTTATCTGGATTTTCGATTTTGTTTTCGTCACTTATTTTTGTGATTTTGGTAGTTGTTTTTTTGGTTATGAATTATTTTTTAGCTGTGTTGTCAGTTTTGAAGGCTTATTTTCTGATAGCCACTGGTGAGTTTTTTCTTGTTGTTGGTTGTATAAGCTTAGATCAAGACCAACTGTGGCGTAATCATACCGGATGTAACTTGTGAACATACACAAAAAAACTGATCCGGAAAAGGTGGAAGTGTGTTTCATTGATTGATGAAACTCTTCTTGAGAAAAACAGCTATTTAATTCAAGTATAGAACTGAAAAAGAAAAAAAAATGATTGGCTATTTTCGAAGTTGTACACAAGTACCACACAAGTACCACAAACCATATTGCTTTTGAAACTTTGCAATTAACAACATTCTAAAATAAAAATACAATTACTTTAAATTACCTTTATGCAATAGGTAATGCTGACCGGCTTTTGTCATAAACTCATAACATAAAAGTTTTTTTTTTAGTTTATCAGTGTTTTTGAATTAAACCTCCCGATAGTGAAACAAAAGAAAACGACCATTTTTCGAATTATATATCTGGACTTTCACTAATTCAGATCAGGTCCCGGTTCATTTAGTCTGGATAGTCGATATTAGTCAGGATTCTACTTTTATTACTTTTCGAATTACTTTTGTTTTTTTATGTTTCTCTTCATGAACTACTTAAAACTTGCATATTACCTATTTCTGATTATTGTCAAACAGGTTGATTTGCATTTGAGAGTCAGTTTTGTAATTGTCATTTTTGAATGTAATTTTTTACATTTCATCACATAATTCAAGTATGCACATTGCCGAATATGTTAGTGCATTGTGCATATTTAACACAGAATTGGTGATTTTGAGGCAGGGTTGATCCCAGTCGCAGAAATAATATATATTGGTCCAATATATACAATGTCATCAAGAAATATGTATGCACACACTTTGGTTGTTAATAACTGCCGTATTTATAAGAATAAATGTTACAAAAAAATAGATTCGAAATAGCAGCATTGCATGCTTTATGTTTAAATGAGGCATTATCACAATTTTTCAAAATGATGTCTATTTCTAATCAAGGCCTCGTCACAATTGTAACATTTACTCTTTAATTCTAAAATTCTAAAATAAAATTTAAAAAAAATATAAACATTGCATTTTCTAACAACCAAAGTGTGCATACATTTTCTGGGGGGGAAAACGCTGTAGATTGTACAATTTGTACTTGTTTCAAGGGCATTTCTAAGATTCGTGAGAAACATCTACAATTCAATCAATCGTATCTGTTGTAACTGTGTGACAATTCTCTTTTGATTTCTTGCTATAATTGTATAAACGAGAAGAAATCTTAAGAGAATTGTCGCACAATTGCAAGAGATACATTAATTGTTGTTTGCAGATCAGTCTCTTACCAATATCAGCAATGTGAATGAGTGACATTTTGAAAACTTGAGATACCGGTAATGCATTATTTAAACATAAAATATGCAATGCTTTTATATCTAATCTTTATTGTGTGACACCATGTATCTACATACTTGTGGAACATTCTGCAGAAATTCCCTTCTTTCAGTATTGCACCCCTTGGTGCACAGATGTCCAGACTTGGGTGGCCCGAATTCTATTGAATTCGAGGAACCCAGAAGAACCGTGAGAATTGGGAAAAGAGTCTCAAAAATGCCTTTCCTTAAAAGGTAATATTCTCAGCCCAGGGCAATGATTGGCCCAGTTGGCCACTCATTAAGCCCTGAGGTGACAGTCGCCCCTCCCCAGAGACCGAACAAAAGTGCCGGGAGATTTGTTTGAGGCAGTTCTGAGTAGATACTAGAAGAGGTCAGTTCGATAGTTCAATCTAGAGAGTTTCTGATCGAGGAGAGAAAAAAAGAGTAATTCCGGACTGAGAACAAATGTCCTACTCAAGTTTGTAATCGAAATTATATCGTAAACTGTATACGCACAACAATGTAACAATAATGCAGATGTTGTAAGAAAGTAAAGAGAACTTTTCTACTTCAAGTGTTGTGTTTGTGTAAGTTTATTTCCAAATGGTGGAGTTATAGAAAAGAGGCTTTAGCCCACCATTCAGCCACCAACAGAGGCACTCAGAAACCTTCTGAGTGCCTCTGATTGGGACCTTCAGGCCGTGCTAAAAGAGGACTAGTATTGTCGAAGTCGTCACGTATCTATACATAAGATTCCCAAGTAGAGGTCTTTTTGTGGGCCTTTAAGATGGCCGGATTCGAGAGACTGAAAGAGCGAGTAAACCGCTTGAACCTTCGGGATGTCGCTCTCGGTTAAATTAGGGGCTGGCTCAGAGCCAATACCACCATGTCAAAATGGTGGTGCCAAAGGGTCAGCATCGTCACAATTGTAACATTTACTCTTTAATTCTAAAATAAAATTAAAAAAATATAAACATTGCAGTTTCTAACAACCAAAGTGTGCATACATTTTTGGGGAAATGCTGTAGATTGTACTTGTTTCAAATTTGGGCATATTGGCATTAGAAAGGTTGTCTCAAAACACACTATTTACTAGTAAGAAATATTTACTGCTGGAACTACCCATTATGACTTATAAATTGTTCCAAAACACACAGTGTACTGGTCTTAGCATAATTATTAGTGGTTTTGTAATGTTCCTATTATCAATCTAGCATGAAAAACTATCATGACCGAGTATAAAATTTATGGCTTGGTTGCGAGTGTTTTTGCATAAAGTCTATTTTTTTTGCTTCGCATTGTAACACACAGATAGACACATAACATGCACACAAACACTCTTATCTCAATAATAAATATACTGCAATACTCATACATTTTTGTATGAAACTTATGAGATTTTTTTTATGTCTTACAAGTTACATAAAGCTTGTAAACAAATTATAGAAATGTGTTTCGAAAATGGAGAATATCTTTCAACTTTTTCTTTTTCTTCTTCTTCTGTTTATATTTTATGACAAATGGTTGCTAAGTTGTTTTTATAAGAGTTCCTATTTGTAGATGAGTATCAACGTCATTGAATAACACAGCAAAAAAACCCTAATAGCAAGGAAATTTCAGAAAATCCGTTAAGCTTGACAAACTGGAAAAATGTTTCCAGGTTGTTTGTTGTTATTATTGATGCTACTCAATAGACTCTGTGTGTGGGGGGGAAGACTCAATTTATTTACGTTTAGGTTGTTTAAAGATCTTTTTTTCTTTGGAGGGAATTGATATTTTAATAAGAGGTGTCATCAATAGAAATATTAACTTGAATTGAAAACAAGCAATTGATTGATTGATTGATTGATTGATTGATTGTTTTGTTTTTTGGAAGGGGGAGTTTAATTGTATTTCGAGATCATTGTTCTTCTAAAGTAGACCACCAGCTTCTTCTTTTTTTTCTGTATTTGATTAGAGATTGTTTTTGTACAGTGTGCAAAGGACCATAATGTTGTTTTTTCTACTTATTTTCTGTAATTGCATTGGTGGCCGTTTGATAACTTTGTCTTTTTTCTCTCTCTCTCTCTCGGAGATTCGTTTAATCAAAGGGAGGAATAACGATTAGAATTTTTGAAAGCAGTGTATTGGGTACAACAGTGGTTCCCAAACGTTTTTTTAGCTCACAGCACCGTAATTGTTGCTTGGAGGAATCGCGGCACACCTAGCAAAAGTCACGGCACACTCGGTGCGCCACATACATTCCGCAAATTTAGTGTCGTATGTCTTATAGGAATGTTTTGTGTATTTGCTTTCTACAATAAAATTAAAATTTATTTGAAAATTATTAAATTGTATTAACACATTCAATGTAATGCTCTCGTTACGTTCATGCAGCTATTGTAGCGCGCGTGCTGCAGCATTACAGAAAAAGGACACGTCACCACCATGACGTAACACATTGCATTATGGTACAAGGTGCCGGCTGTGACGTCATTTTTACCTCGTTTTTCTGTAATGCTGTATGCAGTGCATTAGCTGCATGATCGTAACGAGAGCATAACGTCCAAAATTTTGCGGACACCTAGAAAACCTCATGGCACTCCGTTTGGGAACCACTGGAGTACAACAATCAAAACAGATATACAACCGATGTGAACACACACAAATAAAACTCGAATACTACAACTACAGGAAACGCACACACAAAGAAAGCACTTATGAAGTTAAGTATAATGTAGACCACACAGCACACATGGCTGGGTATGAAGTAAAAGGGACATACATACAATAACATATTCAACACTCGAAAACACGCACAAACAATGACAGCACACTCTCATACAATGTCAGCAAACACAAACACACACACATACAATGGTAGCGTACACACAAATAAAGCAAACACTCACAAAGAGCACACACAAACAAAACACATAGCCTACACAAATCACATTAACACACTTTTACAGGGGGGTCCACACCCATACATAGCCACACATTGAGGACTCACATTTAATGGAAACGTGCACAAACACAGTGACACATTGTTAAAGACACATTGTTATTGTCTTGAGCCACTTCCATGTTACGTTTCTTATTCTGTTTCATAATGCCTGACATGCAGGTATATTGGACTAGCTGGATAATATTCATTGTCTGGAAAATAATGTATTTGTCATCTATTGGTCTGTAGATTAAAACTTGAGGAAGTAGCTATGCCAGCAAGAGTTATCCACAGGGATCTTTCTTTGGGCTACTTTTGTGGCTCATACTCATGGAGACATGGTTCAATGTCGTAAAAATTGTGCTAGCAGTGCAAGAAGAGTACAAGCTTTTGTTGACAACCTGGTAATTCTCAGTAGCATACCAGTTCGTGCTCTCGAGAAGAAATTACAGAGCTGCATACGAGGCTAGCATTGCAGTATAATGGCTATGGGCCATAGGAACAACAGTATGGATGATATGGATTAGGGCACATGCTAGTCATCACTTCGATGAGCTGACAGATGTAGCAGCAATGGGGACTGCAACCCAAATTCAAGAAACACAATTTGTGTAGCATATTTGTGGTGACAACAGTGGAATGCAATGCTGGTGACATGGAATATGGCAACTGAGAAGTGACAGTTGTACACTACCAGGGATTTCTCACCAAACTGAGTCTGTTCACTGGCATGGACTTTTTCAAACATATTGCTGGTAATTTCAACTCTTGTGCAGAAACAGTATTCTTGGGGAGGTGGTAGCATTGAGACATTCGATCATATATAGAAGAAGGGAAGGGAGTTGGTCAGGCTTTTCGCGAGTTTAGGATACAGCTGGTCATTGGAACATGAGAAAATTCTACATGAAAAGCGAGTGTAGTTTGGAGTGGCAGAAGTTCTTGAAAACAGTCCAGTTGATGTTTGGACACTGCCATAGAGGAAATCTGCGTTATATGCCTGGTTACCTGATCACCAGAGAAACATTTTGATGATGGACCTGAAACCTCTTGGTGGGAGGGTCAGAAATATTAAACATCGCACAAACACACTACACCACATACGCAAACGTATTGTTATGGTGCCCATTCATTCACGTTTGTGTTTATGTTAGCTTTTATCATAAGGAAAAAAGGCTTTGCCTCATCTGCTTATAAGCTTGAATTTCAATAGAATTTTCATTCACTTCTTTTTTATTTTCTACAGTTGTTGTTGTTGTTGTTGTTGTCTTAAGAGGCCTATAACTTCTTTTTGGTTAGATTCTAATCTTTCTCTAAGGAAGGATGTGGCTTTAATTCGTTTTCCATTATAAAAATGTAGTAAGAAACACATCGATAATCTATTTTGGTTGTGTATTTTAGTGGGAGAGAGGGTATTAAAGATAATGAAGGACCCACTCAATGTATAAGATGCTCACCTCATTTGGATTTATCTGTAATAGTCCTCTTATCTTTTATAAGCAGTCAGTCTATCTGGTTGTCGAACTTGTCGAAATACTTAAATCCTTTTCTGTTATTAAGGTAAAGTGTAAAGAGGTTTTTTTTTTACTTGTGTGGTTTTTAACAAAAATTTTGGCAGCTTCAGTCGTAGTGATTAATAGGACTATATTTGAGGGTCGAAAAAAAGTTGGGATGATTGGAAGTTATACATTATTTATTTTAAAACAGTTCTTTTATTTGTTTTAATCATTTTAAAAACTTTCAAAATATAATATTAGTAATATTTAATATTAGCAATAAAAGTTGATAAAAAAAAATGTCATATGTAGTTTAAAATGAAACGAATTTTTTTCGTATTTAATATTTGAATAAATAGATTGAACGCTTTGTCATGCAGAAATTTTCAGTTATTTTAAATCTTGTTTCCACTGGGGTGAAAATTTGAACTGTTTGAAAATTTGAGCTGGTGAAAAAAATTGAACAAATGTGCCCCCCCCCGCCTATTCACTAGTTTTCACCGGTTGTAATTTTCAAACAGTTCAAATTGTTGTCCCAATGGAAACCAGGCTTTAAAAGGGCCATTTTATAAAATTTTAAATAAATGAAAAAATCTGATTTAAATAAAAAATTGGATTCAAATAAATTATTAAAGACGAGACCAAAATTTTATATATTTATGTTGTATATTTTTGAACACAACGGGTGTTTCTTTACTACTTTTTGACACGGGGTTTTTGGAGGAATCTTTCGACAACAAAATTGTATTTTTTTTCTGTAGAGTTAGTTCTGTTTAAAGTGTGTCAGGTTTTGTTACATAAAAAGATTTTACGATTTTATTTATTTATATATATATATATATATATATATATATATATATATATATATATATATTTAAATTATTTATCTTTTTTTTTCGCTCCTTTTTTTTGCAATATGTGTTGAAAAGAATAACTTACTGTGTTATGAATTCTTATTATATAGTTTTTTCACCCTTGTATTTGATTGGCTGCCCCCATAGAGGTTTCATATGTAATTTGGATATAAAAACATATTGCTTTTTTCTCTGGGTTTCCAGATCTTTTTATTTTATTTGTCTGGTTTCTGAATGTCAATTTTAAAATCGTCTTATTTGATGAAAGAAAGGATAGACTTTTCTTCTTTTCTTTTGTGATGTTTTTACTCATTGTAAATATATTCATAATTTTAAAATATTCTTTCTTTCTTGAGGTTTTTTTTAAGGTTGTTCAACTGAAATTTGTTATTTGCATAAGTGACTTATAAATAAGTTGTCATAAGCAACAATAAAAAATTCAAAACTTGAAAAAAAAACTAGAATAGTAGACTGTTGTTACACTGCAAGGTATTTTTTCATATTTTCACGATATGATATATTTAAAAATAAACTTTTCATGACACTTTGAAAATCAAATTTTACCTGTTTTATTATTAAGCATCAGGGTTTTATGAAAATTGAAAAATGATTTTCAAGTAGAAGTAAAAACTTATGTTTAAAGGGTCCATTAGGCGAGTCTAGGTGGCAAATAAGTATTTATAAATAAAGAAATAACATTATCTAAATGTTTTTTTCTAATATTAATAATATATTAAGAAAAGATTGATTTACAACATAATCCTCTTTATGGTTTTATGACATTTGGGATGCTTTGTCAACTCATCATGAGAGATGAATGGGTGGGAATTGGTAAGCTTGTTGTTAGTAGGCAGGGTGATTGATGGATAGCCAGGCGGATTGGTGGTGTAAATTTTAAGTCTCACCTAAAATGCATGAAACCCTTTTTGGCGGCTTCGGGTATCATAGGAATACTTTCAACTAGGGAAGGGACATTTGAATCCCGCGAATCTTGAAAAATATTCGAGATTCGAAAACTCGAATCTCCGCGCTTTTTTCGTCTTTCGAATCCTAACCATAAAAAAACTGTTAAAAACTTTGGTAAAATTAGTTTTAACTCTATTGACGTCCAATAGAAGCGTCCACTAACAAAAAAATGGCGATTGTTGCAATTTCGGTGGTTATTCGGATCACCAATATCACATTTGTGGCGACCCTGAGTTGTCACACTTGTTTTTTTATTATTAATAATTTAATATTTAATATTATTTCATTTATTTGTATCTTCTTAATGAATAATATGGGATTCTTATAGGTAGGATTCGAGAGATTTGAGGGATTCTCGAGAACCTTTTAGGATTCCGATTCGAGAAAATTTAGGATTCATCCCACCTCTACTTTCAGCAATTCGCCTACTATATTATTATAAAAAAATTATTATAAAAAATATTAAAAAAAAGTAAGCAATAACACTTTAATATTTAAATTATATTACACTAAATCAAAATTAGTTTAGAGTTGTTCTTTAGCTAGATTTGTTTGTTTTTTACGTAAATAAATTGAAACAGAAATTTCTATTTGTAAATAAATGTTTCTTACGAATTCTGAAACATTTTTAAAGATTATTTTTGCATTAAAAGGTTTTTTTTTTTCTCGGGGAATAACACCCTGTAAATATAAACCGAAATTTCTTGTTTGTTTCCTTTTTTTATCGAAGAAGATTTAATATACAGTATATTTATTTCGCAATTTTATGTTCCATCGAACCTGTAGATTTTTGGTGCATTCTTTTTTTTTTTTTTTAGTTTGAAGTATTTTTTTTTTCTAAAAGGGGTTGTTGTTCAGGCAAATCTGGAATCAATCGAGTATTTTATTAAATTTATCTTCCATTTTTTTTTCTCCTTTTAATATACAGAGCCCACACATTGTGTCTCTATAGGCCTATTTATTTTTTTATAGCATCAAAATGAGATGTGAACGGAAATTTTGATTTTAATGTCTAGTTTTTCTTAGTCCTTTTTCATATGCATTAAGTATTTATTAAAAAAGGTTCATTTTGATATCATATACATACGTCAACCTTTTAATGTATTTTTCGTGTATCTTCTTTTTCAATGAGAATTATGACAATAATTATTATCTTTAATGGTAATATTTTATTTATAATTGAACTACTTTTAACCTGTTAAGATAGATGTTTTTAAAAAGTGTTCTGTTGGGACTCTAAATGACGTCATTGTACCAACTTTTGTAAAGGAAAGAATCACACATGCTGAAAAACCAGCAGAAAATTAGAAACAGGATTTAAACAAATCAGAATATTCTTACGGTCTTTTGTACTGAAAAGATATATTGAGTTTGCGGGATTTTATTATGTGCGTGTGATTCTTTCATTATTTGTAACACCAAAGATCCCACATGCAGAAAAAACGAAACGCGACTGAAATCTAGGTTGAATAAATCTATTTATTTGGCAGAAAGTAGGTGTAAAGGTGTAGGTGCAGAAAGTAGTTGTGATCAGCCAATTGGAAGGCGTGCTTCAAATGTGTATCATACTTTATGGTTATTTTTTTTTTAGTGTTTTCTAGTGTGAGAACCCTCGAACACGAAGGAAAGCAGAAATGGCCAGGAAATTTTTTTTTCTGTTAATTATTTCTGCTTTTTCCGCGCGCACGTATGATTTAATCCTAATTACTAGATATTGTTTTAGTATTACATGTGTATTATTATTATTATTAAATCCTTTTAAAGCTTAATTTAAAAAAAAAGATCCTTTATATTCTTTATATTGCAAAAATACAAATTGAACCTAGAAAAGCTAGAAGCTAGAATGGTAAATGAATGTTTTGAAGGTATTCTACTGCAGATATCTTTCAAAATAATTTTTTTTATGAAATTATGGAAGTTTTGAAATTGTCGTTTTTTGTTTTCTTTTCGTCAGCTTCAAGTTATTTCAAATTCTAAAACTTTTGTCAAACTTCAGTAAAGGAAAGTTTTCTTTATAAAGATATAAATTAAGAAAGAATGTTGAAATTTTCTTTGTAAAGGCATTAATTTCATTTATTATTCTAATTTCTAACATATTTTGAATTTTTTTCTTAAAATGTGGCTTCTAAAATGCTGAATATAAATTTGGTCTACTAAATTGTTTGTTTTTTATAGTTTTAGAATAATTGCAGAATAAAGAATACTGGAGAAAAAGGAATTAAGTCTCATATAATAAAGATTTTGATTAAATAATCGTTTATACATTTTTTTAGTTCTGATTTACTAGATTTTTAGATTATAAGCAAAACAAAAACGGTTGTCGATTTTAATAAATAATACAGTCGCTATTAATTATGCATAGAAATTCATGATAAGAAATTCATAATTAATTAACAGAAGTGGTTTTTTTAGATTAATTTTGATTCATTTTTGTGATGATTTTTATTTGTAATTTTTTTGTAAACTCTTCTGCAGATTATTTATTTAATTTGATTATAATTATTATTTATTAAAGAGGATTTAAGTTAAAACAAAAACAAGCAAAATATTTCTAGTTGACTGAACTATCTTACTTAGCATAATATTAATAAATAACTATAATAGATCTTAGAAATTTTATGACCTTTTTTTAAAAAAAATATTTGTATAGAAGTCAAAACTAAATTATAATCTTTGAGTATCATACAGTATAATTAAAATGAACTCAATTTCTCGTTAGTATAATGATTATGATAGCATTTCAACAAATTGTGATTTGAATTTTCTTGATAGAATCAAAGGAGGATGTGAGGATAAGGTCAATTAAGTGGGAGAGAAAAGGTTTTTTTTTATTAGAAAAGCGAATGGGGTTCATTAATGACTGATCTTTGCATAAATTAAATAATAGTAATGGAGAGATAGAGGGTTTTTATATTATAAAGTGAGTTGAGTTAATGATAAGTTTTATTTCTTTGTTCTGATAATTGAGAAAGTAGAAAATCTCAAGATAATAATTATTATAATACAGTGGAAACCGTTTATCACGAAATGAAAAAGACCGGAATATTTTTTTTTTCGTGATTTTCGACACTAGAATGTGATTTAGAAAACTAGAGGGGTAGTTAGTTCATTCTATTTAGGGGGTTATTTTTATGTTATCTTTCAAAATGAACTTTTTATGGACAAAAATTATTTTTAAAAAAATATCGTCTGCTTAAAGTTGGGCCATTTTCAAATTCACATAAAATGCTTAATTTGAAAGATTTCAACATTAAAGCGTACCCTTAAGTAATTGAGCGCGCTATCCTTCTAGTTTCTGAAACATTTTCTAGTTTCTTTTAATTTTTTCCTTTTGAAAAACAGAATAAGCAGAGTTCGAAAATCAGCACTGTTCTTCTGAAACTAATTTCGTGTTAAAGGAAATATTTTTTTATGCTATGTTAAGAAAATAGACCGAAAATATATATTTCGTGCTATCCATTTTCGTGTTAAACGGTTTTTTTTCCCACTGTAGAATTTTGATCAGTCTCAAGAGAAAAAATAAAAGTCAAAATGAAGAGAAATTTTTAAAAGTGAGCTATTTTTATTTTAGTAGACATGAACATTAATATCATGCTAATGTTCAATTAACCTTCTTTAAATTGGCTCAGTTAATTTTGTTTGCATTGTTGCATCAGGCATGATTTTCATTAGTAGATTTGACTGCATTTTATTTTTTAAGCTTCTTAAGCTGAGTACAGACGATCAACTTTATCTTGTCAATCTTTTTTTGTTGAACATTGTTGTTTATCCTAGAAACCTAGATTGTCTCTCAAAATCGCCATTAAACGTTCAAACCATATCTGTCTATTTTTCTTTGGTTTTATTTCAAAATTGTATTTGGGCAGATGATATTTTTTTCAGTTTAAACTAATTCCTCGTGTTCTCATCATTGAAAGCTTTATGGTTTGGAACACATGCTTATGTTCGTTCTCATGCTACAAGGCTTGTCAATCCATACTACACACCAGCCAGTTTAATTCATAAATTGAAATGGATTTCTGACTGAGTCAAGGTTGAAGAGCAAAAAAAAAATTTGGATTGTATTAACAAAATCCACTACATATACGATCAATTTATGACATTTGAAAATCCAAGATTGACAAGGTAGAATTGATTCGTGTGTGGCTAGCTGTATGATGGGGGTACAATGTGTTGTAATGAGTAGTGCAACGTCACACAACACTTCTTGCAACATACGAGTATGCATGTTGAGGGGGAACAGAAGGAAACAGAAGAACATCCTTCAAGGATGCAATTGCTGATGCAGTTGTCAGCAATTGACCTCAAACTATTAATTACTTTTTTTTTAATCAACTAATAAAATTTATTAATTTTAACGTAAATTTGGTTCAGTAGACCATTAATCTTTTTTTTTTCTTCCTATTTGCTAGGCTGACCTTTTACTCATACTTGAGTATTTTCTTAGCTTTCTTTGAACATGCATTATTTTTTTGGGCCCTGTCATGACTCTCATGAGGTCCCCATTTTCATCACATTTATTTTACACACAGAAACACATGATCAACAATCTACAATACAAAGGGTTTGATTAATTGTTTCTGTTCTTAACCGGGTGAGACTGCAACAGTCAATCTTTTTTTGTCCATTAAGCACATTTTCGTCGAAATAGACAAAGAATGCATCAAACAACAGCAACAACAAAAATGGAACTTTTTTTTTATATGAGAGCAGCAACAAGTGTCAATTTACTTTTGTCATATCAAAGTAATTTATGTCTTTATTTACACACTAAGCAAACAAGAAGGAATAAATTCGACACATATTTTTTACATTAGTGTATGCCGGGTTGCGCTTGTAAAACGTCTCTTTAGCTTAAAGATGAATATTAAAACATGTCAAAAATTATTTTTTTACAAAAACTTAAAACTTTTATGGAAAATTTTGAGAAATGTTGAATCGAAACCTATTGAAATCAGACGTTTTAGAAATATATTTAAAAATATTTCTGATTAAATTGACATTTAAGATGGGTTTAAAAGCTTAAACGCTTCTCGAACTCTTGATTATTCTGCCTTTCAGATGCAAAATGAAGAGATACTTGATTGTGTTTTAGAAACTAGAAGGGTATCTCAATCACTTCAGGTTATGTTCCTGTTGATATCTTTTGAAATAATATGTTATCAGTAAGGCAAAAAGAATTATACTTTATAAACTCAAAAAAGCTGGTTATGCCTAGTTCTCACAACCTTCTTGTAGCTCGGGCTAAAATAGCCTTGGCTAAATGACTGTGTTCACATGTGAGCAACTACATATGGGCTTAGTAACCTGCCTAAAGATGGCGCTCACTACAGCATATTTATTTCATTTTTACAAATTTGGCACTGGCCATTATGTGTGGACATTGTGCATGTGTATAGCCTGCATAATGTATACATAATTGGAGGGAAAATGGCTGATATTGTCCATACTAACAAAATTGAATTGCATGAGTCTTCATTGAACACACTAAATGTAACATATTTTAATACTGTAGGTAGGTTGATGATTTAGAGTTTATGGAAATAAGTAATTATTATATATATAATATTCCAGGTCTGTGTGTCTGTGAGTAACATCGGAATTTATATAAATTTGAATAAATGAAGAAATGAACTGCTTTTTTTCTCAAGGTCAACTATATGTTGCACACTCTCCATCCAAGAACCCCATGATATTAAATTGGAGAGGGGAAAAGGTTGAAAAGTGTAGAGGGGGAGGGAGAGAGAGAAACATGGAGGGGGAAAAAGTGGGAGGGTGTGACTGAAATTGAAATGAAAGGAAGAAAAAAAGGAAAAAACGACGCGCATGCGCACACCAGAGAGAACGCTCTCTTTCAAATATAAAAAGGGGAGGGGATAATAGTAGCAAAATTAAACTAGAATTTATCACAGGCAATTGTGCCCAGCATTAGAATTTCTTTTGCTCAGCTGTTTTATGAACGTCATCAATTTCTAATTGGTTTGTTACTTGGTCTGACGTCATAAAAGGGCGGAGGAAAAGAAATTCTAAGGCAGGACAAAATTGCCTGTGAATTTGGCTCCCGTCATTTATGACGGGTTACCCCACTAGTTATTAACTAAAGATCAATTGATAATTTTAAATTATTTTAATAAATAAACAAATAGATTGAAACATCTAACAATGGAAATAGAAAATGAATGACGACATTTTCTATTCAGATTTATGACCACCAGGTGGCGTACGATCAAGTTAACTTTGTCTTGCATTCACACTAAATAATGTGTAGGCTACATATGGGTAACCAAGGCTACCTAACCAAAGCTAACATTTGACATTGACCACCATCTAGTGTGTGTTCTCACAACCCTTATACATAGGCTAAGTACTTAGTCTTGAGCTACGTGAAGGTTGTGAAAACTAGGCATTAGAGGTTTCTGTTCTTCAAGAATTAAATTACAGAGGAATCTGAATAGGAAATTAACTCTAGCCTTTAGTCAGCCTCTTTGCTTGCAAAAAAAGCATAATTATTTTTGCCTTTGTTATCATTATGAGAATGTCTGCTCAGTTCTCAGGAAAATTACAATTTAAATGCCGTTTTTAAACTTCAACTACTTTGTTAATTCTTTACTAATATAATTAAAGTTTGTACAAACTATGTTATGCCACCTTAGGCCCTTAGCACAAATACCATTTTGGAGGATCGATTTCGACTGCAAAATAATGTGACAGATGGCTGGGTCGTGGTTGCAATGTATGGTTTTTAAAAGAAGCACACAAGCGACAATTCGATTTCATTTTGCAGTCAAAATCGACCACCCAAAGTGGGTCCCTGTGTCAAGAGCCTTAATATATTGTGTAGCATATATAGTTACTGATATATTCATTTTTTGAACTTGACGCGTTGGATTTGCACCACCTATAACAGTATAATTAAAACGAAACATCTTTATAAAAAAAAAATAGCATCAATGATGATAATGGTATCATTTCTAATTCTCATTTTAAAAAAACTTTGTCATTAGAAGCTTAATGTAAATAGATAAATCGTTTTTATTGGTTTAAAGATTTTAATTTATGTGTGTGGGAAGAGGTGGAAGAATTGTTTTCTTCAACTAGAAACATTTTCTAAAATACAGTTTGTTTTTTTTCTGAGGGAATTATCTACTGCAACCCCTGAAAATGGGCAAACAATGATTACAGCTATTTTTTTCTCCTGTAGATTTCATTCCATCTATTGCCTTGCTTATTCTCTTAATAAAGAGAAAAAGTAACAAATTTCCGCTTTTTCTTTCCCTGTGTTGTCTGTGTTATGTTATATTTTTCTATTGTGTGTGTGTGTCTATGTATCTTTTTTCTTTGTATATAAATAATATAAGAATGGAATTCTTGTAAAAGTAGTTTCTATGGCAAAGAATGTAAATAAAAGAGAATTTTTATGAAGATCACAAATAAGACTAAAAATGACATTACTTTTTAATAATTGCATATAAGTATTTCAAAATTAATTTAAGCTTTTGCTTAAATAAATAAAAAGTGGTAGGGATACTGTCTTAATGAAATTTTGCAATTATGAGTTTTAGGTTGTTGAATTTTTTTTTTAAATAGAAGAAGTATGTTGTGGGCAACAAAGGGCACGCGAGCCACTTTGATAAACAAAAATGATTTAAAACTTCTTAGTCAAAAGTAGAGCTAAACTTATCGAACTTTTACTTGAAACTTTATATCGTAAGTTTAGCACTACCTTTAACTAAGCATTCATTAAACAGACGACCCTCAAACTATTCTAGTTTTTAATAAACTTTGAATTTTTTTAAGGTGGTTTTTTAAGTGTAAACGCCTCTCGAACTTTGATCATTCTGCCTGGCAAGTTTAAAATGGAGAGAAATTTAAATTTGTTTCAGAAACTAGAATGGTACTAAAAGGTATTTTCATGTGGATATTTTTCAAAATAAGCTTTATATGTTTGTTTAAAATGGCCTAACTTTTAGCAGACGATGCTTAGTATATGATATTTTTTAGTTTATTTTGAAAGATTTAAACAGGAAAATGCCGTTAAGTGATTGAGAGAGCCACCCTTCTAGTTTCTCTTTTGCTCCTGAAAGGCAGGATAATCAGATTTCGAAAATCAGCTGTTCATAAACCATCATCATAGGTTTTTTTTTATAACTTTTCGTTGTAAAATATTCACTTGAAAGAAAAGAATAGAAATAAAACTCGGGTTAATTTGCATTTTAGCAACATTAAGAAAGATTTGAAAGGTGTTTTTTTTAGAAATTAGAAGAAGTAAATGAACCACTTAATGTGATTTTCATGTTTATTATCTTTTATAAACAAATATTTTATGCTAATTTCATATAACCGATTTCTATGTTTCAATTTGAAGATGTGCTAAAAATCTAAAAAAAAAACTGCGATAACGTTCAAAATCTAATAATAAGCTCATTTTCAAACTGCCAGTAAAAGTTTACAGGTAAAGATAATAACGTGGAAATCCCCTTATGGTATTCAAGCTACTCTTCTCAGCTTATAAAACACTTTAAAGTTGTTTTCGAAACGCAAAGTAATTAGTGTTTTATGGTTGAAATACACAGGCCACTTTTTAACCACTTTTCAACTGCAAAATAAAGTCGAAGATGGTTGGGATGTGGTTGCAGTGTATTTGCTATATGGAAAGACTCAAGGTGGTCGGATTTGGTGACAACCTGACTTCATTTTGCAGTCGAAAAGTGGTTCAAAAAGTGGTTTGTGTGGTAAGGAAGTTAGTGAATGTTTCTGGAAATGCATTGTAGATAATAAAAACAAAAGTATCAATTTTTATTCTAAATAATTTAATAGTCATTTTTTTTATTTTTTGTGTATTTTCAGTGGCCGTTGTAGTTGCATTTTTTGTCTGCTGGGCTCCATTCCACGCTCAACGTCTGATGGCCATTTATGCTTCGGACAAATCTCCAGTGGCCGTTTCTGTTTACGAAGCCCTCACTTACGTATCTGGCGTTTTATATTATGTCAGCGCCACCATTAACCCAATTCTTTATCATATCATGTCATTTAAGTTTCGTATGGCCTTCAAGGACACACTCGGTTCTTGCTTTTCACGGCGGCCGGTCTCCTCTCGAAGTCGCAACAAATCCAATTCTTCATACAGTTTCAACAGTACGGTTCGTTCTCGTATCGTAACCGAGAACACCGAGACCACTCTCGAGACACTATTACGTGAAGATGAACCGGACGAGAGCGGAGGAGGTGGTGGTGGTGGAAATCGATGTGGTGGAGGACCAACTCCTCCGATGTCTCAACAGCGCTTACTGAGGTTTAAGAATGGTACGAGGGCACCGGTGAAACGAACGGTGACACCAACAGTGATTGTTTCTTCACATTCGGACAGTCATGTGCAGCAGCAGCAGCAGCAACCACCACAACCACCTACATTGATTGTGACCAGTCCAATAGGAGGTCCGATAGGAGGTGATATCGGTGCCATTACCGTTCTTAAAAATGACAGTATCAGTAACAGTAGCATTAATATGATGGACGATGATATCGTATCAACTCCTTTGGAGTTGAGTCATTTTATGGCCGAATTGAATGAATTGTACGATTCTACAGGATCGAGTAACAATAGAATCGAATCAAAGATGACCACTACCACTTTGCCACCTATTGGTCAAGGTGGTGGTCAGAATAATAACGGTAATGGGTATTGTGTTTCCAGATGTTAGAGAAGTTTTTTGTTTCACTTCAGAAAATTTGAATTCAAGGAATGACTTGTTAAATTCGTGGACATTTGACGCCATGTGGCTCCTTGCGGCTCGGGTCCCACATCTGTAGAGTTGATCTCAATGTCTTCGACTCAATGGATGTTTTGAAAGGGTCATCATTAATGTCTTATGATATTGGCTCGGGCCCCACCTTTAGGGTTGATCTCAATGTCTTCGACCCAATGGATGTTTTGAAAGGGTCACCATTAATGTCTTATGATATTCAACTTTTTATGTCTCAAATGTGTTCATTGTTTCTTTTTTTTTCTTTCTTTCTTCCATTCTTCATTGCTCTTATAAAAATATACTGTATCTCAAGTTTTAAAAATTATAAAATGTAAAATTGAAGTCGAATTAATTATAATTCTTAAACTACACAGAAAAAAAAATTAATTAATTTTAACTGTTAACTGTGTTAACAAATTTAATTTTGAACCAGAGGTATATTTTTTAATTAATTTCAGGCAAAGGGTTTTACTAAAAATTGTAAGTGGAAGGTTTTTTTTTTTGAGAAATCAACTTATAATTTAGTTTAATTTTTTTAATTAATTAAATTTAATTAAGATGGTTTTCAAGTGCAAAACACCCTTCCAACTCTGGCTATTCTGTCTTTTAAAAGCAAAGTTACAAGAAGTTTGAAAGTGTTTTAGAAATTAGAAGGGTCGCCCAATAAAAAAAAGGGTGAAAATACTGCCGACACCTCGGTAGCACGGTGGAGATAGCCTCCGCTTGTAGTGCTGGAGTTCCCGGGATTGAATACCGGTTGTTGTGTTTGTCTTTCATAATTTCTCCGTCATTGCAGAGTTGACGTCAAACAGAGCCGGTCGTAAAACACATTTCGCCAAATTCGACTCATGTGTCGCATCTTTCATCATTATCAACATCATTTGATCGACCCCGCTTGGTGCGGGACGTGGTCCAAGAAAGGAAGATAATCATCAACGTGAAAATACTATTACTGTGATTCATTTCTCTTCTAGTTTCTTTATTATTTTCAGTATCTTCTTAGTGTTTGTTGCTCTTGAAGTCAAGATTAACCAGAGTATAGGCCTACTGTAGCTGTTCATAAAACAACTTAATTAAGGGCCTTGGTACACAGACCACTTTTTGAATTTTGGGCTGTGGTTACAATGTACGGGCATATATTTTCTATGTAAAGATTCAAAGTGGTCGATTTTGGCAACAACCCGACTTTATTTTGCTGTCAAAAAGTGGTCTGTGTACCAAGGATCTAGGGGAGGGATCAAATTTGTTAGAAACTAGAGTAATTTATTTAGTCGATTTTTCGAAAAGTATTTTCATGACTTGTTATAATTTCAGACTGCCATGAAAAGTTTAACTTTAAGGTAGAACTACACTGGCGCGTCAGAACAGCGACCCGGTCGCCGAGTCATACAACGAATAGTGATTGATAATATAATTTGTCTTTTAGAGCACCGTGTGCGCGGAGCACACGTACACATTACAACATACTGTAAGCACGCTACGCCTTTTTGACTTGATGGTTTGGAATATTGGTAATGGGTGGATCATGTTACGGCTGCATGCTCACTTTAGAGCTGAATCACACATGCAAAAGAAAAAAAATTCTCTGAAAAAAGGTCTTATTTGTATAATTTGAATAATTCCATTCAATTTAATTTGGCTGAATGCAGAGCAATTGCTGAAATTGTTTCTGTTTTCTATGTGGAATTGCATGTTGTGAACCAATGAGAAGTCGTCCTTTAACGGCTCCTCTTCATATTTCTCTCCACTTGTGTAAACTCAGCAGCAAAGTCTTTGAAGTGTTTTTGTTGTAATGTGTGAGAACCTCTTGAATGCGAAGGAAAGCGGAAATTACCTGAAACTTTATTCTGATATTTTTTGTTTCTATTTTAAATTTTCTGTATTGTGATTCATCCTTATTTCTATTTTTTTTTAACAATGGGATTCTTTTTTGTTTGAAATATAGGTTGGAGTCGGTGAATTTAGAAATATAGGCTGCAGTGTCGAATTGGACAAAAAGGTAGGGCCTACGTGTATTCATTTTATTTTTAATAACTATTTATAAAAATAAAATTAATAATAAAAATAAAATCTCTACCATCATTATTTTCTGTTTCCTGTCTAGACATTTTTAACGATTTTTATTTAATATTTTTGCCATATGTTTTTGTATAAATTTCATTTAAATGTTCAATTTTCCATTTAGATTTTAGGAAATAACAATCAGTATAATTACTATGTTAGTTGCAGCTTTTGTTGAAATTCATACAAAGAAATTTCTAAATATGAGATATAAGGATACAAAAGAGTTTTAAATAAAATAAAATTACATTTGAATTTATTTGTGTTTTAAAAAAAAAATCGGCCACCATTTTACAAAGCAACTTTCGTGAAGATTACTTGTCATTTTTAAGTTGATTTTTGTTAAAGGCGATAACAAAGTAATTATGAATTTGGAACTTTTTGATATTTTTTTATGTTGTTAGGATCTTACGTCAAGTAAAGTAAAAAAAATATTAAAAAATAATTATAATGTATTAATTGATATCATTGTTGGGATACAAATGTATTGAATTACTGTAATTAAATTACTTTTTTCAGTTATTAGCAATGTCAGCTACTGTTAGAAGCTTACTTTAGAATAATTTTTGTTTTTGTAAAATGCCTGATAATTCAATAATTATTTGCTCACTCTTGAGAGATATGATTTGGAATTCTCAGCCACCATATTCACAACTGTGGATATGCTATATCTCTAGCTAAATCAATGGTTAAGGCTATGTGTGTAGCGAGAGATACGGATGCCTATCCGCATATACACAGTATGGTTGAAGAAGTAACTTTTCCTGGCCATTGGCAAACTCCTACTCGTAAAAGTTTAGCTGAATAAATTAGTTATGACAATTCAACTTAAAAAAATTAATTGCATCTGAACAAGAAGAGATTCAAAGGATTTGTTGTGTGCAATACTGTAACAGGAGGCTTTTTGTAGGCTTGTGCGGGCTCCACATGTTCTTGTGAAGAGCTAGAGTTGAACCCTTTCGACACCTAAATTGGCCTCTTGTTGGATGTGGCGGGGCCGTTTCTCTGGAACACACCTGTTGAATCTGACGAGGAAATAATTATACACAAACATGGAATTATGATTGCTAAACACTTTTATTTATGAAACACCTCAGTCACACCTGAAACCAGGGGCGGATTTACCAATAGGCAGAGTAGGCAGCTGCCTAGGGCGGCAAATTTTTGGGGGCGGCAAATTGTAAATTTTTTTTTTTGGAAATTCGTTTTGGATACAAACAAAAGTATTGTAAAACAATAAACTGCCTAATATAACTTGGTTGGCAAGAGTAATTGATGTAACAAGAGCCAGAATGACCACTTCCAACAAAACAGTTGACATTACCATTGTTAAAAGCATACAAAACTAACTTTATTACTTTAAGACAGTATAGGCCATGTGTTTTCAGTTGCTGCCTAGGGGCGGCAAAATGGTAAATCCGCCACTGCCTGAAACGGTGGATTAAAAAGTTATAAAATTGATTAGGGTTGCTAATAGGCTTGCCACCCTTTGTGGAGGACAGTCCTAAATTTTTTTTAACCGAAACGTATTTGAGTTTTTATAAAATTGATAGTGTGGAGGACATCTTTGCCTTCGTGGAGGACGGAGGACATATTTCTTCTTTCGAATGGAGGAATGTCCTCCACAAAGGAGGACGGGTGGCAAGCCGAGTTGCAAAGTCCACGGGCCCATAACGTAGACGTTTTTCGACAAAAGCACGGACCCCTTGGTGTCTGATGCATGTGGTGCCTGTGGTGCATGTATACCTCAGGTTGGCCCAAAGTACTCACCTATGACAAATTTCTTGATAAAATTCGTTGGTAACACGTTGTCCAACGAGAGAAAAAGGGGATGGGCCAACAGTTGAAAAAGACGTCTGACCAACATATTCGTTAAGATCTGCCCAACGTTGGCCCAACTAATTTTTGCTACCTGGGAAGAGGCCGGGCACCTACTCTCGGTGTTCTTCCACCCATCGATACAAATGGGAATGAATGGGCATGGTGATGTAGAGAGGTTAGTGGAGGCTACTGACCTCTCAGGGTGCAGTGAGAGATAAACAAAGGGGCCTTTTTTTCAAATAGAAATGATGGCCTGGGGACCCCCGCCCCCCCCCCCAAAAAATGCAGAGTGTTACTTTACGTTCCCTCTGAGGTCTGCAAGACAACATTGTCATCATATTCAATGTGTTATGGGCGCTTTCATGTATTTATTTGTATAAAATCTAAAGTTACAAAATAAATGCAAAGTGGTTTATGATTTCATTTACTGATAACTTTGTTTTATTTATTTCATATGAAATTTATATTTATTTTTAATTTCATGCTAATTATTATGGACTGTTGATGGTTCGGAACCGCATTGAATGTACCGAAGCGCCATAACTATATAAAGAAACATAATTTCATAATACAATTAGAACAAGTTTTTTTTATTTGCATAAATGTTTTTAATTTTTAATTTATCATCAAACTTTAAGTTTGGCGTGTGTCATAAGTAGGTTACGAAGACGTTTGCGCCATCTAGTGGTAGTATAGTTGAACATCTAGTATTGCGTTAACTCATCGGGGACGACATAGAAGAAAATCATATACGAGATTCGCAGTAGGGTGTATGCATGGCAAGCCTTTTTTCATTTTTTCCTCTGCATTTTACTGGATACCCAAATAAGTATTAAATTCTGGAAACCCTTTTAAATACGATTAAAAAGTAAAACGAATTGCTATTCTGTACAAGATTTATCCTCTGTATCGTCACTCTTGAACAGCTTAAACTAAAGGGGACGACATGGAAGAGAATCATACTGTATATGAGATCCACTAAGATTCACAGCAGATCGTATGTATAGAAAGCCATTTTACTGTTTTATCCGCGTTTTATTGAATATTCATAATCGAATTTAAAAAACCGCAAATAAAAAGTAAATTATCTTGCCATAAAGCACAAGATTCACCTCCTAATGTCTGCCCCTCTTGTTTTAAACTCATTTACAGCGATTGTCACGGCATCTAGTTGTAGCATAAATAACTAGATGTTTATAAATTTGGAATGGCGTTCGTTGTTGGCCGCTAGACGGCGTTGTAGCTGGAAGTCGTAGTATTTTTTTATGTTGTTTGGTTGGCGCCATCTTCTTTGTTTGGAGTCTCATCGGATTCACCCTTGTCGTTCTGTCAATTTCATCGTTTTACCTCTGAAATGGCTACTCAACAGAGTCGAAAGAAGAAAGTTTGTTATTATTACGATAGTAAGTTTACAGTTTGGTTGCTTTTTTGTTAAATTATGCGTTTTAAATTGGAGAAAATTCGATTAATTTTCATTAGCGTTCGAATAAGTATACGAAACAGTGTTGCCAGATTCACTTTTAAGTTTTATTTGCTCCGTTTTCTAATTTATAACCCTGGGAACTTGGTTATCAGCATAAATAGAAGCATGTTTATTGAATATAATACGAGGATTGTATCTAATGTACATGTTTTGAACTTAGTCATCCGTAGACAACAACAAGAAAATTCGCCAATAATTGACATTTTTTATAGAAGTGCCGATCTGGCAACACTGCATCGATTATTAAAATTACATTTTTAATCATTTTGTAACTGATTACGTAGGTTGAAAGCTTTAATTTCTTTTTTAGGTGATATTGGTAATTATTATTACGGCCAGGGTCATCCGATGAAACCCCACCGAATACGAATGACGCACAATTTACTTCTCAATTACGGACTCTATCGTAAAATGGAGATCTACGTTCGTATTTAAACCACATTAGCAAAGATTGGTTCAAACTGAACTTAATCCAGATCATCTTTTTCTAACTAATCATATAGCGACCTCACAAAGCGACGCAGGAAGAGATGACAAAGTTTCATAGTGACGATTACATTCGCTTCCTTCGTTCGATTCGTCCCGATAACATGTCCGAATATAACAAACAGATGCAGAGGTGTAAGTGTGGTTTTGAGTCACCCGAGTTTCAATCGAACACGAAGACATTGTTGATACAATGAAATATCCGAACCGCTGATCTAATTTTAGTTTGCTAGAAAAGCCATCTAATTTAATAGAAAGATTCGAAAACTAAACGTAGAAGTTCAGTTATAGTCAATAGATGGCGTTTTATAAACATTTTTTTTTTTACCTCTTGGCCGGCAAAACCTAAAATATTTTACCAACTGGCCCTTCTCTTAAACAAAAAAAATCGATTCTTCGATTTAATCGAATTGAAATCGATCATCTCTAGTTATGTCGTTGTTCGTTGATCTATTTTGTTGTTTTCAGTTAACGTCGGAGAAGATTGTCCGGTTTTCGATGGTCTTTACGAGTTTTGTCAGCTTTCGACTGGTGGTTCTGTTGGTAAGTTTTGAGCTCTGCACTGTGCGTCCCCTCACCGGCGTATACTGTATTTTAATTCGATTACCTATGGTTTTTTTTAGCTGGAGCCGTTAAGCTGAATAAGCAAGCTGCTGACATCGCCGTCAATTGGGCTGGAGGACTACATCATGCAAAGAAATCCGAAGCATCCGGTTTCTGTTACGTTAACGACATTGTGCTTGCGATTCTTGAGCTTCTAAAGTGAGCTAATTTTTTTATATATCATTAACGAAACGAATGTATGAGTTCGTTTGTTTCTTTTACTTTAAAAGGTATCATCAGCGTGTTCTTTATATCGACATTGATATTCATCATGGTGACGGAGTCGAAGAAGCCTTCTATACAACCGATAGAGTGATGACGGTTTCGTTTCATAAATACGGAGAGTATTTTCCTGGAACGGGAGATCTACGGGTAAAAAGAGATACTTTCGTAAAGTTTTCATTGTTAATGCTTTTATTTTGTAGGATATCGGTGCTGGTAAAGGCAAGTATTATGCCGTTAATTTTCCCTTAAGAGATGGGATCGATGATGAATCTTATGAACAGATATTTGTTCCGGTTTGTTCTTTTTTTTTACTCTTTTTCGTACCCTGATTTAGGGTTGTTCAGTTACCAATAAGAGATTTCTGAAAGCTGAACTTTTCATTTTTAGTTTTAATGAGATATTACTTAAGTGTTTGGTTTAAACTCATGAATATGGTTGCAATTAACATTGGCCGAGTTTAGATTGGATATTCATTTTATTGATTAATAGTATTTGTCATTTGCCTTCGTCTATAATGACTTCCAGAATGTGTTATTATTTTATAATGTGAGCTTTTTAAAGTTTCAACACTAAAATGGAACGCAACAGAAACAAAGGGGGAGAAAATGGTTAAAATTAATTTAAAAATTTAAAGAAATCATAATTTACAGAAATTTTTCATTCAAATTATGATAAAACATAACAAAGGAGTGTCAAAATGATGTTTAAAGTTAGAAGAAATCATTCATTGAATATAAAAAAACTTCAAAATTGACTTCTCGCAAAGAATAGCAAATAGTCTTTTTTTGATTTCTACACGTATTCTTGCCTCATTGTAAGAAGAAGCTTGTGATGTCATTGGGATTGCCGTAAAATTTGCCACTGGGTCATTTAGCCTTATATAAAGGTGATGATATGAAACGTTTTCAATAGTTTAAACAAAAGGGTTCTTGAATTATTTTTGTCTTTGCCCCTTTTTATCAGACAGAATGGCACATACTTAAATTTTTCGCTAATCTCTGATGGCACAAGCTTTTTCTTAGGATTAGGTAGGTATATTTTATGATCGCTGCCATTTTTGAAGATATTACTCATTTGTGAGCACAGTGAAAGTCATGGAAATAGTCATTTTTGTAAAAGAAAATCATCGGAAAAAGTCAGAATTTTTTTTATTGTATGGTGAATAAAAATTTTAAAATTTGTAATGCAACTGGCAAAGCGACATTAGATATTGTTTAAGGTTTTTTTAAACACTCATTAACAATTTTTCTTCAATTTCTGACAAAGTTTTTCACTTACTTCGCACTCACTCACTTAATAATCATAATAATCTTATTTGTTTATTGAACGATCATTCCACAGATCGTTACGAAAGTTATGGAGATGTATCAGCCAAGCGCCGTTGTTCTTCAGTGTGGTGCTGATTCCTTGTCTGGCGATCGTCTCGGTTGCTTTAATCTTACACTTAAAGGTCTTAAGAAGGTTTATTTTTCTTTTTAAGTTAAATATAACTAGTATTAAATCATATTTTAGGTCATGCAAAGTGTGCTGAATTTGTAAAGAAGTATAATTTGCCGCTTTTGTTGCTTGGAGGCGGTGGTTACACGATACGTAATGTAGCACGTTGTTGGACGTTTGAAACTGCCGTCGCTCTCGGTGTCGACATTGCTAACGGTAAAATATATTAAACGATTTGACGCAACGATAGTAGACATGTTTGTTGTTTTTTGATTTTTTTTAGAACTTCCTTACAATGACTACTTTGAGTATTTCGGTCCGGACTTCAAGCTCCACATCAGTCCTTCAAATATGGCGAACCAGAATACACCGGAATACTTGGACAAAATCAAGTCATTCAATGGTTTAATTATGAGTTGAAGGATGTTTGTTATTAATTATGATTTTAATTAACAGGACACGGTTGTTTGAAAATCTTCGTATGCTTCCTCACGCTCCCGGTGTTCAAATGCAACGTAAATCCACGTTTTATGAGCCTCTTATCGTCTTCGGTCGTTATTTATTACTTTCGTTATTATAGCAATTCCCGAAGATGCTGTGGATAACGAAAGTGAAGACGAAGATAAGAACGATCCGGATGAGCGTATTTCGATACGTGCAAGTGACAAGCGAATTGCCTGCGAAGAGGAGTTCTCAGACAGCGAGGATGAAGGTGATGGGCGTCGAGACATTAGAACTCACCGTGGTTCGAGGAAACGCCCACGTGTCGAGGAAGACAAGGAAAAGAAAGAGGATGACAAGGGTACGAAGAAGACACTCATTTTCAGTTTGAAATCATTTAGTTTTCTGACGTAATTCACCGAAAGAAAGAGAACACTTTTTTGAAGTAGCTTTTAATTATTTTTTAGGTGCCGATAAGAAAGATGAAAAGTCCGAAGCGTCGTCTGAAGACAAATCAGAAAAGAAGTAACTTTAACCCATGTCGTCTTTAAGATTTCTGGTTTTAAATTGTTTTTTGTTTCAGTAGTGATGCTAAGAAGGATGACACTGGCGATAAGAAAGGTTTCTGCACTGTTTTTTTTATATGGAATTGTGACCAATTCTGTTCTTGTTTTATTTCAGAATCGACTGCAAAGGCTGAGGAGAAAGCAGCGAGTGGCAGCTCCGAAGAAGGTGGATCTCCTCCTTCGTCTGTTAGTTCAAAGCCCGAGGCCGCCGCCGTTGCTGCCACCCAATGAGGATGTATTTTATTTCCACTTTTTTAAGTAATTTATTATTAATTACAGCGAATAATAATAACAATCCATTTTCGTTTTTCTTATCTTTCTTGAAATGTCAGCGTTTAATAATTAGCATTTTGGTCGTTTCAAGTGGGATTTACGAAGATTAAATGTTTCAAAAGATAAAACAATGGATAAGTATAATTGTATGCAAATTAAATTTATATATATATCTGGCGGTGCAAAACGTATTTTTTCAAATCAATTTTAAAACTTGTTTTAGTTCTTGGCAGTTTTTTGAATAACGGAGCGAGAATAATAATTGTTCAAAATAATTTTTTTTAAGAAAATCACTTTTATTTTTCAGTTTTCCTTTTAAATAATTTCATCGTTATTATAAAATGTACAATCGTGTTTTGGCTTCTTTCATCAATTTTAATAATAAAAATACCCTCATTCAATTTTAGTTGGTATTTGGAACTTAAATTACAACAAAATGGAAATTTCTTAAATTTCAGTAGTGAAGTTCTTAGATGTTGTTTTTAAAATATTTCTTTTGATAGAAAGTAATGAATTACAGCAGAAATTGTTTGAGAGCCTAGACACTCCGGTGTGCGCGTACTACATACCACCATAGACGCACTGTTAAATAAGATTTGATGTGTTCTGAAACATGGTCTCGATTCTGAGTATGTCATTTTCTCTTCAAACTGTGGTTTGAACAATAGTTGACGTTGCAATCGTTTATTGACTGTTGTGGCCAGGTTTTAAGGTATTTTCTTTGAAATTTTCAGAAGTAATTTTTATTTTACCCCTTTATTAATTATGCTAATTTGCTTGACCCATGTTAAGGGTCATTGACCTCAAAAAGGTCGCTTTTTGCTCACTACCTTTCGTTTTTGACCATGTCTCATGGCACGTACAACTTTTAGAATATCTAGGCGCTTAACATTAAAAATTGGGTATCACGATATAAATGTAAACTATCTGATTCTTTAGGATATTTCTATAAATTCTTCGTTTAACGCGAAAAAATATTCGTTTCATGTTAAACGGTTTTCACTACTTTAATTTACTTTTTTTTTCATGTAATTAGTAATTCACCACTTGTAATTAATTATCTTTTCTAATGAAAAATGCAATCTATTGTAAGTTTTTAATTTTCAAATTTAATTTTTATTTTAAACTAAAGTATGTGGAACTTCTGTTAACTATTTCTGATTATTTGCAAACAGACTAATGTTTGTTTTTGGTTTGTAATTGCTTTTGATGTTTTTGCATTCTAACTGAAAAGTAATTCAAATGCTAAGGGACAATGAGTAAATGTAATTAATTTTTTTAAAATTAGTAATTAGTTTTTAATTAATGTAATTAGTAATTATAATTACTTTGAAAAGAAACTTGTCCCAACACTCGTGTGTAGATTTTACGTTTTAGTTTACTTCATTTTAGTGTAGTTTTGAAGTTACAGGAAAACTTCTTTGATGCAACGATAATAACCATTTGCGTCCTTTTTGTCGCTCATGGATAAAAGCTGAAGACTAGTAACTCGATCTACTCCAAAGTTCATGTCTCTCGCTTCTGCATAAAGCCTTGGTTTTATTTCCTCGGCCAACTGCATAAACAGGTAAGAAGCAATAGTTAATCATTGGTTTTGAAATGAAAATAATCATTAAACTTTCTTTTCTGTTTTCATCTTCCAGTTTAGATAACTTCATAATTGTCAAGTGAGGTGTGAATCGATCGCTGGTAACGTCAATTCCCATTTGTCGAAACGTTTTTCGAAGCACACCTCAAAATAAAAAAAGATGTAAGTGGAACACATTCATACATATTTAACAGTAGATAATATTATATATTCACTCGCAATCTCGTTCAGTCTTGTCACAGTGTCATGGTCTTTGATGTTTACATACAAAACCTTTGATAAAATCCAAAGAATTAATAATTGAACAAGGAACTATAGCCCCGTTTACACCAAAAAGTACATACCAACTTGAGAAGTGTGAAAAGATTCTTAATATCACAAATAATAGTTGTGATGAGTTAACACCAAGTTGGTTTAACGAAGGCTTCGTTATAAATGAAATGTTCTATCGTACTTGTTTTTAGCCATCTTGTGAAGTTTTTTCAAAAACCGTACTTTTCTTTTTATGTAAACAAGGCATATGAGTTTTATAAATTTTAATACAATTATACCTTGCAGTAAAAATGATCCAAGCCTTGAAATTCTATATTTATGGGATTTTTCGCAACGCCATTTTTTATTTTATTGACAGTTTCATCCATTGCTTTTGTAACTCTTCAGTACAGAAAAAAAAATGCAAACATTTATGCAACCTTTTTTGATTTATACGTGAATGTGCTAAGTGTTTTCTTGATTATATCTTTCAAAGTAAAACAAGATAGTGAAAAATGATTTACAATTTGACACAACGTTTATTTTGAAACACAATTTACCAAGAAAGTATCCTACATTTTGAATTCTTTTTTTTATAAATTTGCTTCTAAAAAGTTTATGAAATCGAGGAGAACTTCAGTTGGCTCCGCCCTTGTTACGACGAACGCAACTTCTAATTGGTTGGTTATGTAGTCTGATGTCACATGCTCCGCCCTTTTCAACGTCGAACCACACAATAAACCAATAAGAAGTTGCCGGTCGTCATAACATTGGCGGAGCCAACTGAAGTTTTCCCCGATTTCTAACTGCCTGTGTAAATATTTGTCTAAACTAATGAAAAAAATTCTATGCTAGTAAGTTAAGTTTGTTTCCAAACCTTTGAAGAACATCGACTTCTTTCAAGTTGAAGTTCATTACGGCCATCGTCAGATGTAATGTTGTCAAAGGAATAATTGCACTTTTGAAAAATTGATTTTGCTGAATTATGTGGTTTTGAACTTTTTCGATTTTACTGTGAATCTTCATAAGGAAATAATAGAAATTATTAATTGATTTATTTAAAATTTTATTACTTATTGGAATTATTTCGATACTTATACTTCACTATTTCGTATCTGAATTGCAACAAAATGATTTGGACGAAGTGAACTTTTGGAAGCATTTCCTTTGAACATTATCACGAAGACTAGAATTTAGTTTGAAACAGAACACACTTCTTTAGTAAACCCAAACTGTGAAGAAAACTTTTAAAAGAAATTTTGAAGTTTATTTTATGTGAGTTATTGAGTTAACAAATGTTATAGGTGTTAGTTAAGGAACACCCAACAATTCACCTACCTTTTATATTTTTCTGTTGTGTTTAGGAGAGTATTTGAAACGATTGAATTGATTTACCGTATTTTATCATTCAATACTAATCTTATCGTGTATTTTCTAATGTTGACGTTTTTGTTATCTAGGACCAAACATAATAATTTACTTCTAGTTGTAATTTTAAAAATAGGGATTTCATCACTAGATTTATTACAGCTTGGATACAAAATCATTCGTGTTATCCGTTTTTTGTTAAATAGTTTTCTTTGTATATCGTTTTATATTAGTCTTTTTTTGTTTACTCACCGAAATTTCCTTTTTTTCTTGAACTTTTTACGAAATTACTACATTATAAAAATGATTTAACTTGTTGGTCTAAATGGGAAAAAGTTTGATTCATTTTTTTGCAACAAAAAAAAATCCATGAAATAAGTACGACCGTACTTTTTAAATTTTATATAAAGTCTTGGTTAAATCAGTTTGATATAAACCGCTTACAACTTTTTATTTTATAGCAAATGTTCCATTGTACTTTTATTGTGAATTTGTGTTTTTCAGTTTAAAAGCGGTTTAGGGTTTCTTCTTTTTAAAAAAAAAACCGCAATTCAATTTCAATGTATTTTATTTTCATTTTTACGTAGGCCTCCAGAATGTGACATTTTGTACAATATCAAAAGAAAACTTCTTTTAAGCATCGGTAATATCCTTCTGCATCCTTTTCGTCATTCATGGACAGAAGCTGAAGACTCGTAAGTCGATCGCTTCCGAAGTTTGTGTCTTTTGCGTCTTTGTAAACATCCGGTTTAATTTTCTTAATCAACTATAAACAAAAGTAAGAAACAAAAAAAAAAGTTCCAATAAAACAGGGTGTATGTTTATGAATTATAAATTCATCTTTTCCTTTTTATCTTTAAATTTCATTTTAGATAACTTCATTATGGTCAAATGAGGTTTGAATCTTTCGTCTGTCACTTCGACACCAACTTTTTGAAACGTTTTCTGAATAACGTCTAGAAAACAGAAAGAAAAACAACTGAAAAAAGTAACACTTTTCTTGATTGTTGACAATATTTCAAGGTTTGAACTCAACTGGCGACATCGTTGAGTCTATTAACAGCGTCTTCGTTTTTGATTTTTGCAAATAGAACCTTTTAAAAATAAATTTCTTATCAGTCACTGAACTTCAAATCAACTATTTCACATAACCCTTTCTTTTTTTACCTCGCTGGAAAAATGATCCAAACCTTGAAAATCTATGTTTAATGGATTCTTCGTGACGTCGTCTTTCAGTTCATTCAGCGTGTCCTCCATTGCTTTGTTAACTCTGGTATTGAAAAAGTGTGGGGAGGGGAAATTAGAAGGATATGCTAAATAAGAGAAAGGCCGCCGCATGGGTAACTTTGTAAAGAAGTTTTTTATTTGCTATGAATCCAAATTTCACTGAACATTCACAAATCACAACCAATGTAACTGCGTTCTTGACGTAGTGTTGTAGTTGCAAGACCGTGGGGCCGAAACTGGGGAAAACCGGCTAAGGTGAAAGGTTATTTGCTCGGCTCTAATTAAATCAAAATTAAAATGTTTTCCTTGGTTCTGTTTTTTGTGTTTGCCCACAATAAACGTTTAAATTTATGTTTGCTGTTTTGTAATAATTTGCAGCGAGCGTGGCGAGCAAATTTTTTTTTTTTGTGAAAAAAAAAATGGATGAAAACCTGTATAATTTATTTCTTTTTCTCAAATATTTTTTATTATTTTTCTTTCTTTTCTTCCCATAAAGTGTCCGATTTTAAAACTTGTATCACGTTCCATCATGAAATCGGACCAGGTCCTATAATGAAAACTAAGCGGTTCATATCGGGGAAAACGCCCAATTGCCCGGTGGACCAGTCCGCCTCCGTGACAGTTGAAAACCGATTAACACGAAAACGGAAAACACAACAAATCGGATAACAAGAATTAGATTTTTGGTTTGGTTCCTTAAAAAATGCACAAAAATACTATGATTTAACACAAAATTCGTTTATTACGAAAAAATATTCCGGTCCTTGCCATTTCGTGTTAATTTTGTTAGTTTTATTGGAGTTTCTCAAATTGACTGAACGTCGTAAATGTTGTTTCGATATAATATGCGTTAGTTGTTCATAATGAATTTAAGAGTGGTTCACACTTTTGTTTTAAGTGAAATCTGGAATCGGTTTTAACATTTTTTTTAAAACTTCTTGCAAGTTTCTCTAAAACCTTTGAAGCACTTCGATTTCTTTCGAGTCGAAGTTCATGACGGCCATCGTCAAATGCAAAGTTGGCAAAGGAATAATCGCACTTTTAAGAAGTTCGTTTTGCAGAATCATATCTTTTTGAAGGAGTTCTATTTTATTGTGGATCTGACAAAAACAAAAGTAACGAATTATTTTTGAAAACGCGTTTTAAAATATATCTTATATGCCGTTCGAAGCAAAAATTCAGCCATTCTGCACTATTTACCAACTCTATCGGTAGTTAAATCTGTGACATAACAAGCATTTGATTCAATAAACAGAAAGGCAACAAGCCAAAGTCACACTTGAATTCTGATTATTCTGCATTTTCAAAGCAAATTTAAGAAGAAACTGAAAGTGATTTAGAAACTTGAAGAGTAATTTAATCACATACCTTAAGGCTAACGATTAATTTTACTCTTCCGAGTTCCTGAAACACTTTAAACCTCTTCGTAATGTTGCTTTTGTCTTAGAATAATCGGAGTTCTATTCCGTTTTTTCCCCTTTCATTTCGCAAATTGATTAACATGTTTGTAGTTCAGAACGACTGATTTTTCTACTTTGAAACCGGAAACAAGAACGATTATTTATAAGCTCCTTTATATACCTCTTTGTTTCGTATTTGAATTGCAACGAAATGATTTGGACGCAATGAATTTGATTTGGTTTTTCGTTTTTTCTCTTTACATTTCGATCCTATTTGATCTGACGTTTGAGGCTCATCATCACGGTTTGTATCAAACGAATTTTTCGTTTTGCAATCGACATTTGTTTGATTTTCGCAAAGAAAAACAGTTTTTTCTTCAGTTATTAAGTCTGAAGAAGAACTTTCGCAACTGAGTTTCGAAACTTTTTGCGGCGGTTGGTCACCACTTTCGCATTTCGTGTCTTCGTTTTCATTTGATTTAGTTTGTGTAGATTCAATAAAAGCGTCTAATTCACTGAGCATTCGAGAAAACAAGTCATTTTCACACGTTTCCGTCTTTTTAACATCGAAAGACATGCTTCTGTCGTCTGCTAAAACTACGCGCAAATCTACGTAATTATCGACGCAAAACGTATTTCTTGTACGTTCTAAACTACAACTCACTGCGATCTGACTAATTCGCTCACTGACACGCACGATTCGTCGAAAATTGCTACTAAATAACAATTTTCGAAACATTTATCGCGCCAAAATGTTAAAGATGATGATAAAATATTAGGTTGTTTCTTTAAATCAAACCGCTGCAAGTTTTCTAGCCTCTATCTTTATACTTTAACAAATCTCTTCGTAATCTTATAATAAATTATAATATCAGATTATAAGGTGCAGTGAGAGACTAGAATTTCATTCAAAGGAAACATCCTACGTTTATGTGCGTTGGAGCAAATGATACTCAACATGAGGCTCAAGATCCATAAACAAATGCTTATATGTTGGCTCGTAGGCCGCTTGTTGACTTGAATGTTTTATCTAGGGGATAGGGAATATTCTTAACTATCACGTAAACCCATTGTTAAGTTTTCATCAAATCAACCGAATGATCTAAAGACACAATATGGCCGACAAAGTAGATTAATACAATGTTACGTAGAAGACAGGTAAGATAAAATTTTTACATGATGAAGTTTTTTTTGCGATTACTGCGCTCTCTAACGGGTTTGTTCTTTTATAGCGCTTCAGAAAAGGTGGTTAATTGTGGTTTTCAATTTTTACAATGGCGGCATCCAGTAAACGCACACTTTACGTTGGTAAGCCACTTATTTCTTGTGATTTTATATAATAAAATGATCATTCTTGTCTTGTTAATGCATTATTTGTTAATTTAAGAGCTATTATAGTTTTATATACCCTGTGAATATTAATAAATTCATAGTTTTACATATAAAATCACCAATTCAGTGTTCTTCATTGATTCCGTATTCGATTACGTAAACGGATATCATGACGGTTCTGCTGCGTTATACGGCTTCAAACGTTTAGATATTTTCTAATGGAAAAAAAATTACTTTTGATGTTATTTTTTAAGGTGGTCTTGCTGAGGAAGTTGATGAGAAGATTCTTCACGCTGCTTTTATTCCATTTGGAGACATTCTTGATATTCAGATCCCCTTGGATTATGATTCTCGTACGTTTGGTTCACGGTTCTGCGTGTTTTTTTTTTCTTCTTATGTTTGAAGGATAGGTCATTTAGTTGTTAAATAACTTTTGAAAATAGAAAACCATCGAGGTTTTGCGTTTGTGGAGTTCGAAACGGCCGAAGATGCGGCCGCTGCGATTGATAACATGGTAAATTCGCCGCATTCGAGTCGTTTCTTCTTTGTTGTTGTTAAACGTCAACGGTTTTATTTTCAGAATGATTCGGAACTATTTGGACGTACGATTCGTGTCAACATTGCGAAACCGATGAAGATTAAGGAAGGATCTTTAAGACCTGGTCTTTTTTTTTTTAGGAACCAGAGTTTCTGATTCAGGTTTTTAACGTTTAGATGCGTTCGTTTTGTTTTTAGTTTGGGCTGAAGATATGTGGTTGCGACAGTTCGCCGGCAAGGGCGTCGCTACCGAAGATGGAGAACAGGATGCGGCTGCAGAAAGTTCGGAAAAACGGAAGATTATAGAAGTATTTCAGAAGATAATGACGATGTATATTTCAGACGTTGAATCTGTTTTTTTTTTAACTTAGGGTCACGAAGGAGAAGTTCAAACGAAGAAATCTAAAGGCAATTCTCAAGTTTATTTTGATATTAAAATTGGCAACAAAGAGGTCGGACGCATTACGATATTACTGCGATCGGACGTCGTTCCTAAAACGGCGGGTTTGTTTAAATTCGCACTTAATGTTTTAAATTGTTTCAAACTTTTATGTTGTTTTTGTAGAGAATTTTCGTTGTCTTTGTACTCACGAGAAAGGTTTTGGTTATAAAGGAAGCGTGTTCCATCGAATCATTCCACAATTTGTACAATTTTCTTCATTTCAACAATTGATAACCTTATCTTTTTGACATTTCTTAATTATTTTTTTTTATGTAGATGTGTCAAGGTGGTGATTTTACTAAGCATAATGGTACTGGAGGGAAATCGATATATGGTGGCAAATTCGAGGACGAGAATTTTATTTTGAAACACACTGGTCCAGGTGATTTCATAATAAAGAAATGATCATAGAATTAATTTTGTAGCTTTAATAAAATATTGTCTCTTAGGAGTTCTTTCAATGGCAAATTCGGGACCAAATACAAATGGGTCACAATTTTTTCTAACAACAGAAAAAACTTCTTGGTTTGTTGCTATTTTAACTATTTTAATGAACTGTTTTCATAAAATTATCTTTGCTTTTGCAGTTCTCCGACGCATGATAAGAAATTCTAAGTTGTACTTTTATTAAATAAAATAAGCACTAAGCTGAAGAAGTGCTTAAGTGAATAAGCACTAATTTGAAAAAGTGCTAAACTAATTAATTACCGATCTGATTTATATGACTAGCATAGTTGACGAAAATCTTGTGTTTCACTTATAAGTTATACGTTTTTACAGAAGGGCCACTAAAGTTTTTCTTTTCTCTATTAACGATGATTTAGTTAACGATGCAATTTTCAGAAACATATTTCAATCGTTAAGAGCCTAGATCCACGTCCATCTTGTTGTTTTGAGCAGACGACAACGAGACAAATGAGTGTTCTTATATGGTGTTACTAAAACTGAAAGAAATCGCCTCACAATCGCTCAATTAAAATACAGTAAAGCGCAAAATGCAATAAAAAGTATCGTTCTTCACGTGCTCGATTTATATAGTTTTTGAAAAGGTCCTTCTATTTTTAAACAAGGTTCAAAGTCGTTCGTTTTTTCAACCCCATGTTAAATCCCATTGGATCAAAAACCGTCCCACAAACATTTGAAAAACTCTCGTTAAAAACGATTTAGAACAAAAACAAAACAATTAGCACATACATTCATGTACTGGCTTCACAATGTTTCCTTTTTATAAATTTTGAAAAGGTCCTTCTATTTTTTAATAACGTTTAAAATCGTACGTTTTTAAACTCCATGTTAAGTCCCATAGGACTAAAACACCGTCCAACAAAAGTTAAGAGAACTCTTATTAAAAATAATTTAGAGCAATCAGAAAAATTAGCACGTACTTACACGTGTTTATTGCCTTCAAGATTATTCCTTTTTCGAAATTTTAAAAGGGCTTTCTATTTTTAAATAACATTTAAAATCTTACGTTTTTTTTAACTCCATGTTAAGTCCCATAGGAGCAAAAAACCGTCACCCAAACATTTGAAGAACTCCCGTTAAAAACAACTCAGAACAATAACAAAATAATTATTATGTGCATTAATCTACTGGCTTCACAATGTTTTCTTTTTATAAGGTTAGCACGCGAAATTATTTTTCTATTAATTATTATGTGACTTCGAACCGGGACAAAAAACGTTAAAAAACCGTTTTTCAATCAACAACGATCGTAGCGCCTACATTCAGAGAAATTTTGAACTAAACGATGTATCTAGCCTCTTAACTGAGCTATAACTTTATATGATTAGTATAATATTATATATGTACTGTTGAGAGTTATGTTTTCTATTTGATAAATCTTCTCGCTGCTTATTAATTAAGAACAAAACTTTTATGGGTATATAAATTGGTTTTAGAAATTGTGCATTTTAGAGAAATAAGTGAAATTATGCTAATTATTACAAATTTCTCTCCAAAAAAAAATAAGGCAAGTTGCCCGTTTTATGCATTTTTATTTGGGATTAAACTGATTATCATTATGCATATGGCACTCATATGATAACATAATGTGCTGAAAAGGGAATGGAATAGGCATTTATGCGTTTTGTGCGCTTTATGCAAATGTTTCGTCATATCATTTTGTGAATAAATTCTTTTTATTTCTTTTTGGATTTCAATATTTACAGGCTGGACAACAAACATGTTGTTTTTGGCAATGTCGTTTCAGGAATGGACATTGTAGCAAAAATGGAGGTTAGATTTATATATAAAAAAAATTATTTGTATATTATGAATATTGAATATCGATTTTTTTTCAGGCTTGTGGATCGAAGTCTGGAAAAGTCTCTGATAAGATAATCATCTCTAATTGTGGAGAATTAGTCTGATAATTTATTTTGCAAGCCTCTTCATTATTTGCGGTATGTGAACTATTTTCATTTCATTTTTTTAATTATTACATGTGTAATATATTGTATAAGTTTGATTTTGCGAACGATGTCTGTTTCTCGATTGTTTCAAAATATACATCATTTTTTTTAATTTGTGTTTTTTTTTGTTTGGTTTGGATAAATGCCATTTTTATTATTAGTAAAAGTAAGAAAAAAGTGTATAATTTTTATTTTTTTTTGCAACAGGCGGTTATTTCTTAGTATATTAACGAAAATATTCATGGCTTTAAGCCAATCTTTTGCTGACTTTTTGTTTGTTAAGAGGTTTTTTAGATTGTTACATTAACTAAATGTCAATTTTGAAATGTTAATCATTGACATGAATAATTACAGCCAAATGATAGATCGTTGAAAACAAGTATATATTATAATTTTTATAACGATGTGTTGACTACAGAAAAACTGGTTTTGATAAGGAAAAAAAAAGTTTGTAGTTGATTTGTTTTTTTCAGTTAGTTGAACTTGGAAATACTTTTTTTTTTCAACTTAAAAATAGGATTCAAAATTGGGAAATTTTTAACCATATGTCAAAATAATTTTAATTAAAAGTTAAATAATATTTTACATAATTTGTGTAGAAAAATATTTTTTTTATTGGAGTGTGCTTTTTTTTTTTGGCGCAATCATCAAAAACATTAATTGCATCTTAATTTAAAATTAAATTAGGATATATAATCCTAGTGCCACTGTCCAGTTTCAATAAACTAGTGTTTTGGAACGATTTTTCAGTTGGCAAAACCAACAAAAATTCTAAGAGTTTTATTTAATGTTTCGGTTTCTGATGCTTTTTTTTTTCTTTTCTAGAAATTGACATATAATTAGGCACAATTTAGGCCTATTTGAAGAGAGCCAATAGGCGCTGAATCCAGCCTGAAAATAATATTCCTATGAGCCATAATATGCGTTTTTGGTGACCAAATAAACTTTGCATGTTCCTACTCAGATCAACATGAAATTGGTTTGATTCATAGGTGTAATCAAAAATTTGACAGCTTTCATTTTTAGAAATTTATATTAATATAATTTTTTGCCTATATGAATCCCTACAGTGAAAACCATTTAATGCAAAAACGGATAACATGAAAAGTCTGATAACCGGTCCCTGAATATCGTAAAAAAATTCTTTTAACACGAAAAAATATTCAAGTTTCTTTCAATTTTCTATTAAATATTTTCTGACTAATATATTAGCCCAAATATTATGCAGGCTTAAATTTAACTCGGCCCAAAATATTTTTCTGTCAAGGATTTTGGAAAAAAAGTGAAACATACTGTAATTATTTAGTCCTTAGAATATAACACTAGTGTTTATTATACAACAGAGAAATGATCAAAAAACATCGCGTTGTATTTTGAGGTATACAGTATTTTAATAAAAAAAAAGTGGTCAACAGCCAAATCAGAAATTCTTATCCAACTCTGCAAAAACAATTAGAATAATTTTTTGTTTTAATTTTTACTGTGGATTTAAAAAACATTTTTATGACACTTTGTATAGTATACTCATATTTATATATTTTTGTTTTTAAAATATGCAAAATTACGGTATATATTTTCTCTACTTTTAAAAGTTTATTATTTTTATTGTGTTAAAAAAGGAACAGTAATTTTGCAATACAAAAAAAAAATTCAGTTTTATTTCGTACTCGGGTTTATTATAAGTCACAGATACATAAATAAAAAAAAATGCACATCATTATTATGACCTAAGGGCTGCGATTATTTTACATCACATTCATTACAAATTGTGAATGCATTTATTGGCAAGAAACTACTCTCACTACTCTGAAAGATAAAGAAATGTAACCGGCGTTGCGCCGCCGATTTCGGTTTAATTTTTATAAAAAATCAATTTTGAATGATAAAATAAGTTTAATTATATTTATTAAATCAAAAATGATAAACTACATTATAACGTTAATTACATTTTAACTATAACACTGGTAAAGCTTGCGAATTTTATAAAATAGTAAAACATTGCATCTATCAGTGTTGGCAGAATTAAAAAAATGTCACAATATTTTCAAGTTTAGCATTATTATTATTATTAAGAAACTCACATAACTATATTAAATAAAATTCTCGTATCATTCAATTTTATTTTATTTTAATCATTCTCAACTAGTTTGAAATCTATACTTTTTTTAAAAAAAAAAGTATATAAATATATTTTTTTATATAAAAAAATTAAATTTCAAACTACGTTTTGCATCTTTTGCTTGTGACGTCAGAGGGTTATCTAAATTTTAAATTTGTGACATTTTAGTCTGATATCAAACGTTCTCTAAAGAAAAGGGTTCTTGAATTCTTTTATTACTTCTTTTTATTATTATCGACCCCGTTGACGTCGCAAGCTTCGTCTTAACGACGCGCGGCGAGAATAGTTGATAACAATTTATTAAAATAAAATTAATACTTATATATTTTATAATTATTATATATTTAATCTTATATAATAATGTCCAAACGTTTTCAATTTTTTAATCAAAGGTTTTCCTACATTTTTTTTTTAAATTAAAACAACTTTTTTTTATTAATCAAAGTCAAAATGAGACAATCTTAAATTTTTCGTCAACCCCACTGACGGCACAAGCTTTTTATTACAATAAGGCAAATATAGTTTGATAATAATTTATTAAATTAATAATTATGTATTTATAATTATTGTATATTTTTATTATTTTTATTTGATTTGAATCCACGCTTATTAAGTTATCGGCGTGGCGCCGCCGTTAACAACAAACAAACAAAAACTAGTTAATATCGGTGTTAACTCGGAGTACTCCGATCATGCTCTCTTTATGATAATAATTTGTTATATACCCAGAATTCCTTGATTATTAAAAATGGCGTCCCTATAATTAGCAGACGGCTTTGTTATTATAGTGGGAGAGAGAGAGAGAGAGAGAGATAGAAAGAGAGTGAGTGAGAGAGAGAGAGAGAGAGAGGGCGAAAGAGGCCCTTTTATATATTCATAGAAGTGAGACATTTTGAGGAGGAGAGGAGAGTGTTGGGGGGGAGTGCATGTTCGCCGATTTGTTTACGAGGCGAATTCTACCTTTTTATATTTTTAAAAGGATCTTTTTTTCTTTATACAAATGGATACGAATGTTTTATAGTGTGTTTGTGCGCGCGCGCCGTGTTATCTTTGAGTGTGTGCGCGTCCTGTCTGTGACTTGAGGTACGTCTCTCTCTCTCTCTCTCTGTCTCTCTTTTGTCCCACTTTACATATAAGCAAAAAAAAAAATTCCGTTTTTTTTTTCTTTCATTCTTCTCTTGTTGTATTGGTTTTTTTTTATTAGACGAGGTTTTTCTTTTGTTGTTATTATGCAAAAAAAAAACGTAAGAAGTGAGAGTGATAGAAAAAGGGTCCAAAAAAACACACAGAACAAACGTAAAAATAGACAAATTTAACAAGAAAGAGGATTCTTTATTATTATGAGAGACGAGAGAGAGAGAAAATTAGAATAAATTAGAATGAAAATGGGTTTTCGTTTTGATTGTTTTCTATGAATGTAACACACATGGTCTCTCTCTCTTTCTGTTTTATGATTTTAGTCTTATTTTAAAACATCGTTAACAAAACTAAATATATTAAATTATATATATTTTTTTTGTTGAGTTTTGTTTCAGTTTTTATCATTTTAGAAATTCGCTCTTTTTTGGTGTCGGCTTTTGTCGTCTCTCTTATTCTCTTTCAAACAGAGACACCGTTTATCCGAACATGTGTCATTTTTCAACTAACTACAACAACAATAAAAAAAGGTTCGAATTCAAGAAGGAAACTTAAAAGAAGAAAAAGAACAACAAAAAACACCAACTGAAAAATAAAAATGCAACGGAAAATATAATTTAACCTAATTTTAAGTATTTATATTGTATTATATTTATTTTGACTTCGTCTTTTTTCAGTTTATACTGTCTGTCATATAAATAGAACGGCATTATTTCTATATAATATAGAAAAACCTATTTTTAGTTGCATTTTCATGTAGGTTTTTCAGCATGTGTGACCTTGGCCTTAGGCTAAATTTGAAAATCATTTACATTTTTTTTTTAAGAAAATAGCCTCAAAAACATCCAATTTTGTTCAAAGACGTTAATGCTATAAGTTTTGTTAACGTCATAATGAGTTCGTGATTATGCCTCTTGTGTATTTGAGGCTATTTTTTATTTTTCAAATTTAGCTTTACCAATTGAAAAACAATTTTAAATCTTCTGTCAGGGTTCCACGATAAGTACATCGTTCATGATTCAATAACAAGGGTTTATTCCGTGTTGAAACCCGGCTCAGCCTCAGAGAGAGTGTTCAAATTAAAGCTTTGCTCAGAAATTGTCCCAATTGAAACTCTGCTAAGCGAGGGTTCAGTTAGAAACCCAGCTCAGAGAGAGGGTTCGAGTTGAAGCCCTGCTCAGAGAGGGTTCAAGTTGAAACCCAGCTCAGAGAGGGTTCGAGTTGAAACCCAGCTCAAAGAGGATTCAACTCGAAACTGTGCTCAGAAAGGGTTCAAGTTGAAGCCCTGCTCAGAGAGGGTTCAAGTAGAAACCCAGCTCAGAGAGAGAGAGGGTTCAAGTTGAAAGTTGAAACCCAGTTCAGGAAGGATTCAAGTTGAAGTTTTAAGTATCATTACAAAGTTGCCTTCTTGAATTTGGGCCTAACTTTTTTTTTGTTTGTTTGTTTTAGCTTCGTTATGCCGTTATAATATTACGTTCGTTATCGTCGTTTAGCGATTAAAAGTGGTCTCGAATTCGTACTTAATATGAATACATAATTAGAAAAAGAAAGTGACGAATGAAGAAAGGCTTATAAAACGGTGTTAAAAGAAAATAACTGCATTTTAAACGTCGATTATATGATGTGTTTTTGAATGGGATGTTCCCGTTTGTTTTACATATTATTTTATAGTTATGTAAACGTTTATTTGTTTAAAATGCAAATAACGACTTTTAACGCGTAAATAATAAGCTTATATAGTGTTCGGTTAAAAGCGATTTGTTTCTAAATGAAACATGACGTAACGTCTGTCATCCGAACATCTGTCACTATTAATAATACACATGTTCGGGGTTTTTTTTTTTACTTTTGTGATTTTTGATGGCTTTTTTTCTTCTTCTTTCAATGAATAAGAATGGTTATTTTACATATTTGTTTCTATTATTCGGTTGTCAATTTAAACAATTATTCATTTTATAAAATGCTAATTAATCATAACCATTTTTGATCGGTTTATAGTTTAGTGTTCGGTTAATTGGTGTGTTTTGAATGTTTGTAATAATGAAACAATATGTAACTTCTGTTATCCGAACATTTCTCTCTCTCTCTGTCAAGCATGTTTGTGTGTGTCGCGTTTTTAGCGTCATTTTCACTACGTTTTACGCTTGTTTCGCTGTTATTTCTGAACAATTTTGACAGTTCTAACTTATGAGAACCGGTTTTTAGTGATAGAAATGCGTTTTAAATGATGGCTTTTAGTCTTTTTTTTTGGTTCCAATAATGGTTAAAAGTTCAGTTAAACGACGTTTATGTAGAAGGGGGGGGGGGGGGAGGACAGTAATGGATACCGTTTAACCGAACATATGTTATAATTATTCTCTACGTCACGTTTTGTGAAGTTGACGTTGTTCGTTATGGTATTAATTCTTGTTTTCTTTATGGTTTTTAATAGTTATCGGCCATTTTAAATGTCTTAATTTATCGGTTTTTTTTTTAAAAGAAAACTCATCTTTACGCAGAATATATTATTATTATGTTCGGTTAATCGAGGTTTATTAGGAATTCATCTTTTATGTATTAGCAAATGACGCATAAATTTTTATAGCATTTAAGTTTATTTTTCAGAGATTTTTTTTATTATTCCGACTTAAAATAAGGTTAAATATTAATTTTTAAAAAAAATAATATAAATTTTAAGTCTAAAATTTGGCAAAATAAAAGTCATTGTTGTCGATTTTCTTTTTATGACATAATAATAAAAAAAAAAAATTGAAAGAATTTCAAGATATAATTTGAAGCTTGTATTTTATAAAAAAAATCTAATTATAAATTTTTATGACGATATCTTTTAAAATGAACTTTTTAAGAATGTTTATTTGAGAAAGTCGTTTTTTCGTTTTATGTATATAAGGGTGCGTCCAGACTATAAGAGAACAACGAACAGAACACTTGTTCATGAACATGTTCGCAAACAATGTAGACGGTTTTTCGAACATTTCTTTCTAACAAAATATGTTCGTTGTTCTGTTCGGCCTCGATCTAACAGTTGTCGGTTTTTGCTCGTCACATTAAAAGATGTTCCCTCCGAACATTATACTGAGCTAGATGCAAACAATTATGCGGTTACCAATTTGGGGAACATGTTCTGTTCAAGTTTGGACACTACGGCCATAGTAAATAGATCAACGAACATGTTCTGTTCCTTATTGTTTTCTTATCGTCTGGACCCACCCTAATACGTTTCAGGTATTTTGAGTATTCTGCATTTCAGGAGCAAGCAACACTTAGAAAATAAATTGAAAGTGAGTTAGAAACTGGAAAGGTTTGCGGAATCACTTAATAGTATTTTCATGTTGATATATCTTTCAAAATGAACTTTTTATGAACAAAAATTAAAAAATATCGTCTCCTTAAAGTTAACTTGTTTTCAAATTGACATAAAAGGCTTATTTTACAAAATATCAACGTGAAAATGCATTTTAAGTGATTATCACTGATTTAGCTACCCTTCTAGTTTCTAAAACACTTCAAGTTTCTCTTAATTTTGCTTTTCAATCACAGATTATCCAGAGTTTGAGTAAAGTTTATACTTTATAGGCTTCTAAAAAGTTTACTTTTAAAAGATATCGTTATAGAAATGATTCATGTTAATGTGTTTACCCTTCTAGTTTCAAGTGAGTCTTGTAATTCATTTTTAAGTTGCGTAAAAAAAAGCGTTTTCGTCATTTTTTAAACCGTAAAAATTTCACGGATTTCACCTTTAATTAATTTAATTTTTGTATCATTTTATTGATTTAAAACAGGGAATCCATGTAAAAAATAAACAAAGAAAATGGAGGAGATGACACTGCAGTCGTTCCAGGGCCAAGGAACGACGAAATCTCCACTTTTTACAATTGAACAGATCGAACTGATCCGAAGGTTACGTAACAGCGGAATCACCAAAGATCAAGTGTTGCAGGCGTTCGAGGAACTCGAAAGAATGGACGTGGAACTGGGAAGAGCCTTTAATGTTCCTATGAGTACGACTTCCGGTGCAGGTGGTGGTGGTGGTGGTGGTGCCACTTCCGCCACCGGATCGGGACCTAATGTTTCCATTACGGTGGCTGCTGCTACGACGTCTTCGAATGCACACAGCGGCAGTGCGAATTCGACGGCCGCATCGACGAACCTCATCAACCCCTTTACGTACCTTCAACTTCAACAACATCTTCTAAGGCAACTGACGGTCGCAGCTCAACTGTCGAACAACAGTAACAATGGTGACAGCAATGTAGATTATGCGATTGCGAGGTCGCCCAGTCAGAGTTCGGAATCACCGCCAAATACACCACAGTCGGCCGTTCAACACATGTCCGGCGGTTACCTGTTGACACCAACGGTTCCTCGGATGGTCAATGGACATCACGATAACAACTTCATCGAGGACCAAGTGGAACTGCAGGATTTTCTCAAGTAATTATTTATTGATGATAAATTGATTTTAACACTAACCTTATACATTGAAATAAATAAATTCAAATAATAGCGAAAACGTGTCGCAAAAGACAAATGTCGAGCTAAACTTGAAGGGAATGAATGAACAAGATTGAGCTAAACTCGACAAGTAAACGGTGTGGAAAGTAAGATTTGATCGAAATCAAGATAAAGACAGAAACTTCGAATAAGAGAAACGATTGCTAACTACATATTTGGATTGGCCCATGAAAATGTCAGTTGAGATAAAAGTCTCGGATTTGCATTTGTTTTACTAGGTGTGCCGTGATATTTCCACGCAACTAACTGTGTCATGGACCAGGGAAATTTTTTCGATTAGAAGCTGTTCAAACCACAACGTACAAACTCTTAAAGTACTTTTGTCTAATTGCGTGCCTTTGGCACAACCTGTATAACGACTGTGCAGTTTTAGGTTTGGAGGCTAGCAGCTCCTAATCGAAATTATAACCCAATTGGGACAGAATTTGAACTGGACAAGAACTGAGCTCTTATTTGGTTTAACGCTTGTCTAATTTCTTTTCTTAATCAAAGGGACTGAATGACAATTTCAAGACAAAAGCTGTGAAAAACTAGAAAAGTAGCATTTGGGAAACAACTTGTACGGCGTATAACTTGTAAGGCGTCCAGGCGGGCTGCCCTGTCTGTAAAAGAGACAATCAGACAATGCACTGGGAACTATGCTAGCTTCAACTAAGGTTCGTAGACTAACAGGTTGGCCGGTAACCAAGGAAATGACCTCCCAACAAAGCCATATCGAGAAGGGTAACGTAGGCAATATGGCGAGTCGTGGTGAGGGATACTTGCCTACGTCACCCCGCAGCGTTATTCTATAGCAACGGCGTGGCGATGGGGAAATTCTTTGGTTACTAACGCACCTTCTTACTCTACAAACTTTGAGTGCAACCTACCTACCCTTCTCAAGAAAATAAGCATGTAATTCCACATACTTGCTTTCTTGAGAAGCTGAAGTTGAATATGGCGACTTTCATGTGTGATGGTCAGAATGTGGCTATGTGACATGCTTGCAATTTGGCCTCCTCACTTGATTCTTTCTATGAGGTGCATATTTGAGATGAAGATTTTTGAAAAAAAAATTTACGAAGCGGAGGAGCGTATAGGATTGGGCTTCCGTTTACGAATACAGCCATTGTTTGATGCCGATATACATCAATGCAAAGTCTATTTTCATTAAGAAAAAACGCGCAAAATATTAAAGGGTAAAGGAAATAACTCGTTTTCTTTGTTTTTGTTTGAAAGGAACGCGCTCTGTATTGGTGTATAAGTAATCGTAACGCTATGTAGCCACAATTCTGAGGACAAACGTTATTGCTTATAGCCACGGGCCCGTACATTGAACGCACAGATGAATACAATTAGCAAAGCAAAGTAGCAGTCTGGAGATGGAGAGATAGAATGTCTAGAAAGAGTTGTCTTATGCATATAATTAATTAATTTTCAATTTTCTTTTCCCGTTTTTTTCTTTCTTTCTTTCTTTCTTTCTTTCTTTCTCCATATGAAAAGGCAAAGCGACAGTTCGATTCTCGAAGAGATCCGTAAGTTTGTGATGCGCTACAACATCAAACAGCATTTTATTGCGGAGATGGCGAAGATCAGTCAAGCGTACGTGAGCCGTTACTTTAGAGGAGAAGTTGCCGAAATGTCGGAACGGACCAAAATTGCAATTTACTCTTGGTACCTTACCTGTAAGAAAAATCCTTGGAAACTCAGTGAGTATTTTTAAATGAAATAAATTCACATGTTCACAACTTGAATTTGTGTTTGTCTGAATCTTTTTTTTTTGTTTTCGTAGAACAAATCTGTCCAAATTCTGGTGTGAAAAGAATGGTGTCCGACAGCGGAGATCTGATCCCTTTAAAAAGGGAACGTTTTACGTTCAAATCGGCTCATTTGGCCATCCTAGAAAAGTATTACAACATGGATCCGTATCCGGACTCGCAAACGAGGGAACAAATTGTCGAAGAGTGTAATCGGGCGATGGCGAAGCCGGGTATTCATTTGTTTTTTTGTTTTGTTTCGATGTGAAACCGACATACTGTGACGTTTATTAATTTTTGTTGTAATGTGTATTCGCCCCATTTTTTTTTTGTCAAGAAACCTTTTACTTTCTTCTTAAGGTGCTTTTAAAATGTAAACGTTATTCGAACTCTGGTTATTGTGTCTTTCCGGAGCAAAATTAAAAGAAACTTGAACGTGCTTTAGAAACTAGAAGGGTAGTTTAATCACTTATGGGTAATTAGTAATTACATGTTGATATATTTTAAAATGAACTTCTACGTCATGTTGAATGTGAAAATGACTCAACTTTAATTAAGCAGACAATAAAAAAGTTTATTTAGAAACATAGCAACATGAAAATACTATGAGGCAAAATAAATATAAAGAGATAACTCAACTAAGAGTTTTTCCTATTGAGTATTTCGTGCCAAAACTTGAGGTTCAATTACAATGGGGTTCAGTGGACATGCAAAAAAAAAATGGATGGCTTTTTAAGCAAGATGTCTTCCATCTAGCTTTGAAAAGCAGACGATTCTTCACCTGCTTTTGGCGTTTTTTTTTTTTTTCCTTTCTAACATGGAGTTACTTTACCTTTATAAATTTATCTTGTTATGAAGTGATTCAGCTTCCATTCTAGTTTCTAACACGCTTTCAATTTCTTTTTAGTGTTGCTCTTGAAATGCAGAATAACTTTAGCTCTAAAATCAGACTCCTCATAAAACTTCTTAAAGTGGTTTTCAAGTGTAAACGCCTGTCAAATTGCAATTCCCCCTTTCAAAGGAAAAAATAAAAAAAAATTTATAATGTTTTAAAAACTAGAAGGGTTAGATCAATCGCTTAAGGATATTTTCACGTTGATATCTTTTCAAATAAGCTGTTTATCTGAGTTTTTCTCTATAAAAAGTTTATTTTGAAAGATATCAACGTGAAAATACCCTTAAGCGATTGAGCTACTCGTAACCACTCTCCTAATTTATTTTACTTTTGCTTATTAAAGACAGAATAATCAAGAGATAAGAAATTAGCTGTCTGTAACCCATCTTAAAAGAATGTTATGTTATTCTAAGGGATCGGGCCATCGGTGTTGTCCGTTGTTATCCGTTGTTATCCATTTTCGTGTTATACAGTCTTTACCGTATTAATATTTTTTTTTTATAATGTTCACGTTTTAACTTTGTAACAGATCGCGACCTAACGGAACGAGAGAAAGTAACGATAAACGTGGTCACAAATTGGTTCAACAACCGAAGGAAAGAAGCGAAACAGAAATTACGACAGCAAGGTATATAAATATAATAAAACAAACATGGCATCAAAAAAGTCAAAGATCGGAGGAGAGGGTGTTTTTTTTTCTCTCTGACAGTTGAGTTATTTCGTTTTAGTTCCATTTCCAGGAGGTTTGCAAAGTCTGGATCTAAGTCAAGGTTTAGGAGCTCCGTCTTGGGAACAAGTGCCGAATGCATCAACAGCAGCTCAGATCGTTTGTCAGCCGGACATCGACCCGTCCGAAAGCGACCAATCGCAGGACGATTTCGTCGAAACCATGAAAGTGTCCACTTCGGTCAGTTTAGACGATAGTCTCTTGGATGCCGTCATCAAAGAGGAACCACATTCCGACCAGCTGAAATTGTGAGTAGCGGTGTGAGTAGTTTATTGTTTTTTTTTTCGAAAAACTGTTTCTCGCCGACGAAAAAGAGAACCGCAGCCAATCGTTATCGTCAGCAGCTAAATGGAAGATGAAGACGACGAGGAGAAAAAACAAAAGTAACAAGTAGGCAGTTTTCCATTTTTGTTTTAAATTTTATTTTACTCTTTTTAATTTTTTTAAATTTTAAATTCGTTTTGTTTGTTTTAAAAACGAAACGAATTTTTTTTCCTTCGTTGTTTGTTTTAATTTTGTGACTGTGATTTGCGTGTCGTGTCGGAGAGAGAGCATTTAAAGGTGCGAGTTTCCATTCCATTTGAAAAAAGTACACCAAAACAAATGATCATCGTCGGGTAGGATTCTTCTTTTTTTTAAAATGTATACGTCATCATAACTCGAAGCAGAATTACATCAAAGTATACGTCATTCTATTTGACCTCCTAAAAGCTCCGTTTACATTCGGGACAGTTGTCGCTGACAAAAAAACAAAACAGTTTTATTGGACTGCTTGAAGAGTCATTATTCAAATTCAAAGAAAGAACAAATCATGCTTTTGAATCTCTCTTCAATGTTATTTATTTAAAGAGAAATAATACTGAACAATTTGTCTAATGTTTCCACTCAAACTTGTGAGTTGCTATATTTCAGTCTTCAGTGGAAATGGACTTTTAGAAACTCACGAAGCAACTTTAAGTGCATTTGTGAACGAGTTACATTGTACGTTCGCTGGGTGCATTTGAGAGAGCATTAGTGTTCTGACCTTGACTACTTTTAGACTGCGAAATGAAATTGGGTTGTTATCAAAACCGACCACTTCTTCTCTTGGCACAGGGACACACATTTGGACCACATTCGAACCACCGCAGTTGACTCGAAGTGATCGATTTTGGCGACAACCTAACTACATTTTGCAGTCGAAAAGTGGTCTGTGTACCAAGGCCGTATTAAATGGGATTGTACACTACAGTGCGTTGTGTAGTGCTAACTCAGTAATGAACAGCAGTGTTCGTACTTAACTAGTTTTTACCGTCTAGAAACAGAACAGTTTTCCTGCCATATTTTATAATGTCAGATTTCTCATACATTAAAAAATCCCATATTTCTATAGCATGAAGCCGAGGAACAAAATGAGTCTGATTACTATTGCGAACGAAGTTCTGCGACAAATGTACGCAATGTAAATGGAGCTTTTAAGGAATTCGTGCATATTATATATATATATATATATATATATATGGATATATATAGATATAGATATATATATAGATATCGGCCGTCGTTGCCCACTTTTAACATGCACTTTTAAGCAAAGACTTTGATTATATACAAGATTATACTGATTTACACTATAAGAAATAGGCCTAATAATAATAACATGCTGGCAATTTGCCATATTTTTTTGTTGTTGTTGTTGTTATTCACACTGGATGCAGCAACCACACACTTGGTGATGAATTGACCAAATCCTCACCACTCAATAGTTGTTTTTCTCTTTCAGCACAACTTTGCTACGAAGCAAATTTTCATTCATTTGCATCAAAGTTTGCCGAAAGAGAGAAAACTTGGCTAATTACAAATAATCATCGATGCAAAACATAAAAAATACAAAGTTTAAACCACTTCCAGAAAAAAAATAATTATTGTGCCAATTAACATCGCAACAACTTTTATAACTAAACTTTTTATCCCCTTTTTTTGTTTTGTTTATTTGGCATTGTTTAAATGTTACTGGTCACACGTCTTATTTTATTTTCATTTTAGTTGAGTTTTTTCGGTAAAATTTTCAAATTGAGAAATTTTTCTCGATTTTTTTTTGTTACGTATTAATCGTAAATTTAGTTCCTATTATTGGAGCATTTCGTATGCATTCCTAATATCATTTTTTTAAAAGATACATATATAAGGACTTTTGAAGTTGCGGCATCTCGAGACTTAAGTAAGTTTATCGTAAAACATCTCGCAAAACATCTTTTCGAGGTTCTTACAAATCGGCAGGCATCGTCAGAGGCGCCCGTACGATTTTTCCATATTTGAAGCCAAGTTATGAAGGCTAAATTTGAAATTTCACTTTACTGATCAGAAAAAGCTTCACTATCCTTTCATAGACGTTATGTTATGTCTTGGCTTTAATTGGGTTCCGACCAAATGTCAATTTTTTTTTTTTGTAAATTATCCAGGGTGAAATGGATTTTCATTCATTGGATTCAGAACATTCATTGGATTTATGTAGTGTAGGATATTTTTAAAGCTTTAGAATAAAGTAGAACCTCGCTCATCCAAACTTAATGGGACTGAAGCTTGTTCACATCAACCAATGTTTTCATTAAGCGGCAGTTTAGGTTAATCGTAAAGTAATTACTGACTTACTTAATCAAAAGATTCGCAAGAGTATGTCAAAATAAGTATTTTTGTTTCTTCCCATGTTTAAAAGTAATTTTAATTTTTTGACAAAATAAAATTCTTATTCGTCCCACTGTTCTTTTGGTTCATTTTTGCTTGCGGATTATCCGCAATTTTGTACTAGCGTGGTGTGAATCAGCGAGGTTCTATTAATGAAAAATTAGTGTAAAATGATAAGAGTTATAAAAATTAACACAATTGTCAAAAATCACATAGAACAGTGGCGTACGCACTTTATTTTCTTTTAAAATATAAAAATTATACATTAAAGTAAGAAATTTGGCTTTGAAAAGAAGGGCAAGCGCCCCCTCCTCCTTGCGTTATTGTATCTGTGGGCGCCCACGGGTTCTGTAAGCATGTCTTGCAAAGGTGTTTTACGAAGAGAAGATGCTGCAAATGTCAGATATCTTCGTACTTGTAACTTTTTAAGCCAAATTATTATTTTTTCTTCTTCTTCTTCTTCACCTTGACACTCCTTAATTTGTTCTTTTTTTTAAAAACTCTATCTCTCAAACATCGTATTCATTATTAGTTTTACGAATATACGATGTCGGGTTTTTTTTTTCTTTGAAAGAAAAAAAAGTAATTATACGTAAGTGCTGAAAGTAATTAATGCTGGCATATTCTGCACAAGAAACAAAAATTGTATTTTTTATTATGTTAACCAATACGGGGAACATTTCTCATTTCATTCATATCTAATATTATACATAATGTAAACGCATTCATCGAAAATCGTTGATTTTTTTTTTTGCACATTCCAATATGCATATTTTTTAATCTCGAGAGACAAATTCTAGAAGAAGAAGATGTTGTACAGAAGTGTGGAGCTCAGATTTTTTTTTTAAAAAAGGGAAACACTTATTTTAAGGTGTTTTGTGTGTCTGTCTGTGTGTGGGTATTTTTTAACAGTTATGAACATCCAGTTCAATTCGTATTATTATTGATCATGAAGAAGTTTTAAGTGCAGCTTTGTGTTGTATAATAATAATCACGAGTTTTGTCTGACATTCGAAAGAAAAGTTTTTTTTTTTCTTCTTCAATATTAGTGACTTATTTTTTAGATGAAGAGGCGATTTGAGAATTTTATTCAAAAATACATGCAATTTTTTAAAAAAAAAAAAGAAACAGTACCTAACCTATTTCCATATTATATATTTTCATCTCTTTTTTGCAAGAAAGATACAAAAAAAATGTTTCATTCATTCTAATCATTCATTTTTTCATGATACTTTTGTTATACGAGCAGCTCTCAGAGAGCTAAAAAGAAAGTACCCTTTGGAACAGATTAGAATATTTACGATTTTTAATTATTGCACACAAACTTAAGATGTTTTTTTTTGTGTTTATAAATGAGCCTAGCTATCATATTTAGCTTTTATAGGAAGCGTGATAGGTAGACCAATATTAAAAAATAATTTTAATTATGCAAAATAGATTTTTTTTTTCTATTTCATAATTATCTTTGGAATGATTTTTTTTAATTTTTTAATACGAAATCTTTAATTTAAAATAAACACCGGTCCATTTATAATTTTTTAAAAAAATTATTTCAAATCTTTAAAAAAATACATTGTATACAAACAGCAAAGGAGCTAAAGTATTATATTTAATTTTGATTTTTTTTTAGCTCGGAAAATTATTTATTTGAGATACTCGGCAGTTCTAAATTATTTTATGTTCAATTCCTGTTTTAATTTTTTATTAAAAAAAATTCTAATGTTAGAGATCATGATGAATAAATAGGGGTATTTTTTCTAATATGGAGTTAAGCTACCCGTCTATATGTTAATCTTGTTAGATAGGTTTGATCTTGAAAAAGTTACTTTTGGCAACATGGCTTTTATGTTATTCTTTTTTTACTATACTTTGTGATTAAATTTCATATTTAATTATGAATAATAATAATAAACATTTTGTGGTAGTTTGAAAGAGTCAAAATTTTGGATATATAAACCAGTGAGTGAGCATATGAAAATGGCCATAACTTTCACTGTTACTCTTCCAGTTTCTAAAACAATTTAAATTTTGTTCTTAAAATTATTCATAAAGTCTGGAAAGAAATGAGGATATGAAAATTCTGTACCGTACCCTGAAACCTCGGTGAAATACAATTTTTTAAAAAAAATGTTGCAATTGAATGTATTGACCCGAGTTATTTTCGCTATAACTATAGTAAAAGAATATCACAGTTTTCGTCATGTTCTTTTTGCGGGTGAATTTTTTTCGGTTACATGTGGTGTAAATTAGTGTTGGGATAAATTACTAGGGCTTGGGTTTTTATGCAGTTAGTTATCAACAATCAAAATGGTTTTCAATTTGTAGCCCAAGTCCCAAACATCATTAGAGCAACTGCAAATATGCTTTTTTCTAATCAATAATGGCTAGTTAGGGGCTAGATGTCTGGTTGCTATTAGTTGTTAACTAGAGTTCTAGCCCGATAACCAATGTTTTTGATTGAGAAAATTATAATTGTTGGTTGGTCTAAACGAGATTGTTACTTCACAATTGGCACTTGGTCCACAAATTTTGAAACATTTGCTTGATATTTCATAAAAATCCGAGCACTAATTCAATTCAAATCAGTACACCTGCGATCAGCTCGAGATCTATGTGGCAGGGGGAAAATTCCTGAAAATGACTTTTACGATTTTACAAATATTGCTGTTATTATTACAAATAATTATTACTTTCAAATTACTTTTTAAAAGTAATTTATCCCAACACTGGTATAAAGTATAAAGAAATTTTTGTTGAAAAAGTTGGAACACATTTTTTTACATAAAAAATTAACAAAATCAATTAAAAGTAGTAGTTGTAATAGAAGTTTTGTGAGGAGGTACAAACAAGTATTTTATTCTCAAAATTATTCAACGTGCAATTTATCTAAAATACAATTTCTTTTGTGTTTTTTTTTTCATAAAAATCATGTTACTCAAATGTAATTTTCAAGATGCCTTTTACATTTAGAATTTATTTTCCCTATATGTATAAAATTTGCATAATATTTGCTGCGAAATTACATTTTAATTTAAAAAAAAATTGCAATACTTCATTTTATAATGTTTAATTTTTGTTTTTCTACTTGAGCCCAAAAAATGAAGGACAAATTATCATTTTCTTTTTAAGAAAAAAAAAGTACATAATGGACAATTTTGACATAAATAACATTTTATAAAATGGATGTTTGCTAACGTAAATCACATCACCTTATAATTAAAATTACTTTTAGAGGGAGTTATTTTAGACCCAAACCCGACCCGTGTTAAAAAGCACGCTAAAAACATTGGAGAGAAGGGGGCATTTGAGCCCTACTCTTCTTGAAGGCCCATTTAAATATATAGGTAGGGCTCCAAATCAATGTATTTATCTTCCCCTAAACCCACCCACCCCCAATTTCTACATATTATATAAAACGTAGTGCTTCCTACATAATGAACAAAGTATACGGAAATTTTTTTTTGTTGTGAAAAACCATTTTTTTTTTCTTCATCAAATTCATATTGTAATCATTCATTCATTCATTCATTTTTTCTCATAATTTCATTGATTCATCGAAAACAAAAAAATATACATTTCATTATATATTATATAAAATATATGATGAAAACAAATTTTTTTTTCTGCAATCAGTGATATTTGATTGCTTATTACTAATATACTTCCGCTTGTGGTAACTATATATATAAATATATATAGAAATGAAAATATATAAATATTCACAAGCTTATATAAATATAAATACAAACAAATATATATATATAGGAAAAAAATCATTTTAATGTATACGTCTGTGAATTTGCATTAGTGAAAAAGAAAAGAAACGACAAAAAATAACTAAAAAAAAAACCCTCCTCAGAATTTTTTTTTTGTTATTTTTTTTTTGAACCAATATTTTGTTTTTCTCTCTCTTTCTCTTTCTATCTATCTCTATCCTTCATCCAATTTCTTAAATTTTCGCTTTTTTGTTTTGTTTTGAAATGTATACTATACAAATACCACAACTAACATAATCAGGAACACGCACACAACCTCATCATTATCAATCAATCATTTATTAGTAATCAATACATGTTTAGAAAAATAATAATGCATTTTTTTTTTAATTTTGTGTATACCAATTTCGCTCATTCTCTTCTTCTATCTCTCTATTAATATATCATGAATGGTGTTCGACTTTTTTTTTGTTAAAAAATATATATAAATCAACACACCCCATTTTGAAATTATTATTCAATTAGGGCCTAATTTTTTTTTTGGATGCAGAAATATTGTTACCTGCCACCAACATAAAAAAGATGGTCTTCTTGAACCAAGAGAAAATGTCGTTAAATCTCAAGTAGTCCACAAATAGTTTATTTGCTTTTTTTCTATTGTGTGGAATTATTTATGTTTTTTTACTTCAGGTAAATTGATCATTTTTTTTTCTCTTCAATTTCAAGTTTTTTTTTGCTGCCAAAACTCAAGAAAATGAAATACAAAAAAAAACTTTAATTTATTTTATTTATAATTGGAGTGATCCAGTATAGTCAAGTCGCCATCTTTCAGTATTGCAGTTTGGTACTTTTGCAAATTATGTTCCATTGAGGGCTAAATTAAAGGCTAAACAAAATATCTAAATCAGGATTGTTTCATAGGGGTTGTGTCATGAGTGACAAAGGCTAAATTTGAAAATGTCTACATTGGACAGAAAATAGCTTCAGTGCGTTCCATTCATAATAAATGTTTATGTTGTGTCTCAGCTAGGGTTCTGTCCAATTATTAATTTTCATTTTAACTGAGTTGTTCAAGGTGAAAATACACTGAAATTCAGTTTAATTGCATAGTGCATTATCTTTTGGAATGCGGGAAGTTCGTGCGCATATTTCTAATTTCGCTAGCGCAGCGAGTGAAAAACGCTTTGTTTTAAAAAAAGATTTTTTTCTTATGAATTTTGGTGAGCGTTGCGAGCCATAAAAATAATATTTTCTAATAAAGCAAGTGGTTTTAAAATATAAAATTATGTTAAAATTAAAAAAAAATTGGTAGAAACTAGAATAGTAGGTGAATTTGCTCGTAGTATCTTAATTATATTTTTTAAAGCATAACTTTTTTAAATGAGAGTTATAAATTGAAAATCGTCAAATTTTGCGCTATTTCAGTCAACGAAATATAATTTCTAAACTGTTGTAAAGTTTATTTAAAGAAAATTTTAAAGCAGAATTTCCCAAACTTTTCAGTTGGTGTACCTTATTAGAATTCCGTCTGTTTTCGTGTTCTCCTAAAAGTTTATAAGCATGCTAGCTAGGAGACGGTGAGGGAATGGCGGCCAAGCGTTCTATGTTCTTGTGTACCCTATGAGACCTTCTAGTGTACCCCAGTTTGGGAAACCCTGTTTTAAAGGATTAAAAATATTTCTAGCATACCCATTCTACTATTCTAGTATGTAACTAGAATAGTAGAATGGTATGCTAGAAATAAATTACAAATTCTACTTGCAATAATTGGCAATATGGTAACCAAGGAAGAGCCAAATGAAACACTTGAGAAAGTACTAAACTGCAAAAGTGCTGATTTGTGTGCAGTTTCGATATATATTTTTTTATTTTGACAGATCTCTTAGAATTTATCTGTGAAATGATTTTGTATACGATGTTTTTTTGTTTGTTTTTTTTTTCTGGTCAAAACAGTTTTTTTTTTTGTTAATTCCAATACATTCAATTTAATTAATTAATTGGAAGACGTTTCTCTTGGTTAAGATTACTTTTATATGCAAATATTTCATAGTTTTACAAACAATTCCTGCATTCGATATACATACAAAAAAAATAAACACAATTCGATTTTTATAAAAATATTAAGGCAAAAGAAAAGAAGCTTCAGGCCAGTTTGTTTTAACAAAAGCAATACAAAATTTTTTAAATGCAAATTTTAAGTTATATAAACTAGTCATGACTAGTATGACACTTTTTCGAACATAAAATATTCATGAGAGTTAAAATAAATAAATATGCAACCACTTACAAATACTTTTGAGTTATTTTAAAAACTTTTTTAACCCTTTCAAAAATTACATCAACATTGAAAACATGTGTCGTCGTCGTCATCATCAATTTGTATACCAACAACACTGCTTATATATATATAATATAGTGTTTTATCATAGTCTTCTCCAGAAGGTATATTTTTTAATTTTTTAATTCATCATCTTCATTTTTTTAATGAAAAATACACCAATAAATGTTTCTTTTTTTTCTTCTCGCAATTCTAATTATATGATCCAACTAACAAGTAATTCTTTCTCTACAATCAATACGAAATATATTCTTGTCATAATTGCAACCAACTTTTTTTTTAACTTTCAAATACTGAGATAATATTCAGTAAATGATAACTTGATAAGCAATGTTTAAGTAGCTATTCGATATGAAGAAAATCAGTATGATGCAATATTCGGTATAACCATTTAACATGGTGTGTGTTCGGTTTTCGTTTAGTCTTTATTTTTGCATACATTTTATGCTTGAAATGTAATTTAAAGTGCAATAAGCACTCAAATATTCTGTGAATCCACTGATACTTTTGCAAAACTTAGTTATGATTCCTTCTATTTTTAAAAGAAAGTTTGAAAATAGCCTACATGCTAATTTCCATTGACCAATAGTTCATTTCTAATCGCCTATGGAAATTAACTTAGCTTCACTAAATACTAAAAACCCATAGCCTAATGCTGAAAGGATGCAACAGCTTCCTTAATAATAACGAAAAAATTATTAAAATACTTGGTTTAATTTCACCAATTTTACTTTAGAATAAAAAATTGATAATGAAAAAAGTGCTATCGATAGTTAGTATAGCTTTCGATAATACTCTCGGTTACTCAACCAGTCTACAGTTTAACTACTGAATAGTCGACTATCGCGATATCGTTATCCGAACATCACTACCTGAGAGCAGTTGAAAAGCAAAAACAAAAGTTGGATGCATATTAATGATAATAGAACTTATAAATAAGCATCTGCAAACATTGCATTGTCTAGTCGCAAAGTCATTGTAAACGTAACTTAACGTTGAAACCCTTTATGACTGTGACATTTATTCAAAGTTTTTGCTTGCAGAAAAATTTCTTACAGATGCTGCTGCTGCAAACGCATCTTCTGCAAAGTACATATTGCAAATCAGTTTCATAATTTCATCCATTTTGTTTGTTTTTCGCATATTTTAACTTAGAATCTTAGATAGAAAAAGAAAAATAACAAAAAAAAAATAGGCTATGCAATATGTATAAAAAGAAAACAAATTCAGAAAATTTTTCTTTTTCTCTTTTTTTAAATTAATTAAAGAAACAACGAAATTTTTTTTTAATATAAGCCTTGTATAGAGTCCCCCCTCCTCTCCTCCTCCCCTTTCTCGTAATTTTCTTCTTCATTTCGTTTTTTTCTCCGATTATTTTTTTAGATTATTTAGAACTTAAATGATGAGGAGATGAAATTTCCTCTGTTATATAAAGAAAAAGAAAACTTCCATCCATTGATTATTTTATAATATTTTTGCAATTCACGATTGAGAAAGAAAAAGATATATTAATTATAAATATTATAAGCAAACCCAATTGTATCTCTTTTTTTTTTCTCTCTCTCTCTTTCCTTTCCAATCTATTTTCTTCCTTCTTCTATCTTTCTCTCTTTCTGTCAATCTCAACAAATATATAAATATTATAAATATATTTAGCATAATCATAAATTATATGTGTACAAAGTTTTTTTTTTTTTGCAATTTCTTTTTAAAAAAAAGTTACGGTGAAATGTTTTTTTTTTGTGTGTGTTTCGGTTGTAAATTTTCTCTTTTTTTAGTGGTTTTTAATTTTTACTTCAAAATCACTTTATTTTATATTTTGGGGTTGTATTTTTTGTAGTGTGACTACAATTTTTGATTTTTGTATAAATAATTAACGATTTTTTTGTATTATTAATAATAATGTCACATTTGAATAGTTTTGTCGAGTTTGTAATCAATGAAGATTACAGGTTTTGTTTTTATATAAAAAAAGGTAAATATTAAATTTTGTAATGAAAGCTAAATTACCAAATATGAAAAATTTTAAATTTTTAATAACATTTTCAGACATTCATGCCGCGTTTATAGTTGTCGTTTTTACTACAATTTTTTCGTGGATTTGTATTCAAAATAAGGATATAAGATAATAAGGATGGTGAAATTGTCAACTATAAATGCGGCCTCGTAGAAGAGGATAAAGTTGAGAAATGTTTGCAAATTTGAAGGTGTTCACATTATTGGCAGCTCTGTTTATTAAACACAGGAAAAATTGTTTCTGGAAATGAGCTCACGAATCCGCATATTGAAAAATGCAAACTTAAAAGTTGTAGATACTGACGGTCACTTCTGGCTTGTCAATCCTGGCTTGTTAATCCTGAAGTGTCTCTCAAAATTACCAGATTATCAAATAATTTCGATCTATTTTTCTTTGGTTTTCTTTTGAAATTGTTAGGTTGGATACAGACGTTTCATTTTGGCTTGTCAATCTTGGCTTTTCAATCCAAAAAATTGTCAGTGTATGTGGTGAATTTTGTTAATTAAATTCAATTTTAATAGTTTTTTTCAATGTTGACACGAACAATCTGCTTCACCCGAAATCCTTTTTAATCTTTGAATTGAACTGAAGAAAATTTGATGGTATGTGGTGTGGATTGACAAGCTTTAGAACCTGGAAACATACATTTGTTCAAATGATGATAACATGACTAATTAATTACTTAATAAGATAAAAATTAAATTATTTCCACATAATTTCAAAAGAAAACTAAAAAAATTATAGACATAAAGGGTTTTGAACGTCCGTGCCAATTTTGTGAGACAACATCCAGCTTAAAGATGATAAATTTTAAACAAAAATAGAGTAAGAACAAGAAAACTGAAAGCAAAAAAAAAATTGATTGTCTTATTTTTCAGAACTATAAATTTGTTTTAATTTTTGGTTTTTTATTGTATGAAAAATAACAAATTCAATAGGAACAATAATTGATGTTTGTGTTTGTTTGTATTGTAATTGTGCTTTTTTTTTGGGTGTAAAAAAGTGAAAAACAAAGGTGCATAAGTATATTGTGATTTTGTATTCATAATTCTTGCATGTATACCACATACATATATATATATATATATATAAATACATTGCATACATTTGCTATAAATATTCGCATCTCGATGTAAACGTGTGTGCTACTCATTCATAAATTGCACAAAATTTTTAATTATTGTTGTATTTTAAGATTTTTTTTTTTGTTTCATAATGTATCAAACCCGGGCTCAGGTTTGCAGTACCGGAATTCAATTCTGCTGTGGACTCAATAGCGAATGCAAACAAAATACAAAGACTTGTATAAGTGCCTCATCATAAGAGGAAGCTTGTGACGTCATAGGTGTTGACAAAAAAATTTAGGCTGGTGCTATTTTGTCTGACAAAAAAAAAGAGTAATAACAAAATAATCCAAGAACCCGTTTGTTTAAAAAAGTTTTAAGTTGAAAACGTTTGATATCGCTCCTTTTCAGACAGATTAAATGACAATCATAAACTTTTTGTCAACCCATCTGACGTCACAAGCTGCTTCTTATGCTGAGGCAACTATATTCGTAATGGTTACGAAATCAAAGCTTCTGCTAAACAAATTTAACCTCAATTACTTAAATGTATTTTCATGTTGATATCTTTTAAAATAAGTATTTTTATGTTAGTTTGAAATTACCTAACGTTAAGTAGGCGATATTTTTTAATTTCTTTTCCCTATAAAGTATAAAACATTTTATTTTGAAAGATGTCAACATGAAAATGCAATTAATTAATTCGGTTACCTTTCTAGTTTCTAACTCACTTTCAATTTATTCTTAATGTTGCTCCTGAAACAGTGAAACAACATTTAGAAAATAAGATGTTCATAACACATAAAACAATCTGATGAAAGTGATTTCTTGATTCAAATCAAATTTCAATCACTTTCAATCACTTCAAATTAAACTTTTAATGGGAGTTTGAACCATTCAACATGGAAAAATGTCACCATGGAAATTTTTTTTTTTCAAATCTCAAAGGAATTCAAAAAAATTTCGATCAGCCTAGAGGGCATGTGGCAAAGGGACCATTTAGTCCAATAAGCCGCATAGAAATGCTTTGTCAAAAGTAGATTTTAAAATTAAAAACAAAACACCATAAATTGAACTGTTCAATTTCAATTTATTCTTTAATACCGTTTAGAGACTACATCTATTTTTAATTCATTTTTATTTATAATCTCAGATTATTACAGTGTTATTATTAATTATATAATTTCTAGATGATATCTGGGCACGGTGGATCGGAGTAAGTTGTTTCACCAGCTTTCATCTGACGTCTACGTTCCGTCCACATTGCAATTATCCTGGCTTTCTGTAACGAAAAACGAAAGAAACATTTACGTTGTTATGATGTTTACTAATGATAATTTATAACAAAATAATTTACTCGTTTCTCCTGCGTAGTGCATTCTTTAAGATCGTCAAAGAAATCGGTGCAATTTCTCGTTCCCTTGCTGTAGCCGTAAGCTTCCATACAATTTATGTACCGCATCTCGAAGTCATTGCAAGTGTTGTGACTCTGATGAGTGAAAAGAGTTCCTCCAACGTCCGTCAACGGAGTACGCACGAATACAGACATCCTTCACACACGCTATAACGAACCTATTGTCTAAAACAAAAAAAGAACAAATTAACACATTAATCACTACTGACCTACCAAGATGCAATCATAAAACAACTAGAAATAGTTAAATTTACATTATCTTAAGTAAAAACAACAACTCACATACAGAAATCCACAAAAAGTCTACTATCATTAGTTACACGTATTCACATTCAGGTGGCAGGGTAATCGCTCGCGACGGTCACAATTATTCTGATAAAGTGAACGATTGCTGCGCCACCAATTAGTCGAAACGTATAACTAAAATATAACTCTGTCCTATTAGTGTGACCTGCCCATAGCTACCAATGCAATTTGCCATATTATACGAAGTTACGAACCAACTTGATACCACCTTCATTGATGCTGCCATCTAGTGATTAAAATTGTTAATAATTCATTCATAAGAATTCACCGGTTACAAGATTAAATTCTTTTGTTCATCGGATATTTAATCATGGCGACATTACGTTTGTAGATGTATATAACCGTGACGTCATGTTGTTGAGTTTAACGATAAATGAGAAAATCTGTGGCTATTTTTTGGCGCTATTTCCAGATCACGTGATCTGTATTCTGTAGTTTCGCGGGAACGTAACTGGAAATGTTTGTTTTTCATTCTTCCGTGTTTTTAATTTATTGTTTTTTTTTATACAGATAGTTACTAATAAGAGTATTTAAAGATTGGTAAGTAATTACAAACGTGTAAACGATTTGTTTTTTTGGTTAACGTAACGAACTAGAAAGTGTTGTCTTATGATCTCCAGTCTTATTGTCTAAATCTTCGAGAGAGGAAGAGAGAGATAAACCGCGGGAGAAAAAATGAGTCAAAAACGGAAGAACAACGTTGAGATTGGTTCGCAAATAATTAAGAAGAGTCGAGCGAGTGATTCCGAAAACGATGAAGTACGTGACGAATCTAAATTAGAAATACTTGATGTTGTAAGTTAACTCGGAAATTCTTTCGATTATCAGCCGCTTAGCCTCTATGCAGGCCGTTGTACAGCTTTTTCATGTTATTTCGCGTCTGCTACAAATTTCGACGCAACTTGTATAACAAATCAACGGCCTTGCTTTAGAGGCTAGCGGTTCATAATCGAAGGAATACCCGTTCACTTTTAGCAACTGAATGGTTTAAGTTTTAAGTCTTGTTTTATTTGTTTTTGTTGTATTTTTTTTTTCTTCACTTCTAGGCGTCAAAAGAAGCTGAAATTGGTATCATTGAATCTGTACAACTAAAGAATTTCATGTGTCACACGAGACTGGACTTTAAATTCGGTCCGAATGTTAACTTCATCGTTGGTAAAAATGGAAGTAAGTGTTTTAGGTTTGATTACGAAGAGTTTCTGCTAGTCGTTCAATTCCTATCGTTATTTTTTTTTTCAGGTGGTAAAAGTGCGGTGATGACGGCCGTAATCGTCGGACTCGGAGGATCGGCGAGTAAAACGAATCGAGGTGCTAGTCTGAAGAACTTTATCATGAATGGAAAACAAGCGGCCGAAGTTACGATCGTTTTACGTAATAGCGGTCCGGATTCTTATAAGAAAGAAGAATACGGAGATAGGATCGTTGTCGAAAGACGGTTTCACATGAGCGGTCATACCTCGTACAAACTTAAGGGAGAAAATGGAAACATAGTCTCAACGAAAAGAGACGATCTGATAGGAATTTTAGACGCTTTCAATATTCAAGTCGACAATCCGATTTGCATTTTAAATCAAGATGCGAGTCGAACTTTTCTCAACTCTAAAAATCCAAAAAGTAAATACGAACTGTTCGTTAAAGCGACTCAGCTGGAACAGATGGTTAAAGATTATGAATTTGCGAATTGTCAGCGTGTTATCACATGTAAACTCTTGAAGAGAAAAACTGAGGTAAAAACTTTAAACTTTTACACAAATTCAATCTTATCTTTTGTTAACATGTTTGAGTTTTTTTAAAAAAAATCTTTGACAGGGTTTGAAGGTTTTAGAGAAAGAAGTCGACGATTGGAAACAGAAACATGAATTCCAACAGACTTTGGATGAACTTCATGCAAAACGGAAGAGACTAACGTTAGAAATGGCTTGGGCAGAGTTTGCAAATGTTGAACAGGTTTGCAAAAAAAAAAGTGTTTTGTGTTTTTCACTGAAAGTTTTTTTAGTGTTTTTCTCACAGTGGTTTACGGTGATTCTTCAGAATCTGTCATGATTTTTTCTAATACGTTTTTAATTTTTTGTAAATGGTGATCAGAACCCTGGACATAACGATAAATCTTACTGCATGCTATTTAAAAACAGGCTCTCGACAACGTTTTAAATTTAAGCTAATTGCAAGATGACTTATTTTTTTTTTACTAAATTTACAGGATCTTGAAGAAGAAGAACGAAAGTTAACCGGTTTACAGTCTGCAACACCAAAGTTTACTGAAAAAGTGGACATTTATCACGTACTTTAAATTGGATTATAGCATTACACATTTAGTTCTATAGTTTGCAAAGATTAACGTTTTGTTTGTTTCTTCTAGGAAAAACTGCAGGACGTTCAAAAGGCTCGCGAGGAAATCGAAAACGAAATTCAAGACGTGAATTTACAAATGACGACATGCCAACAAAAGATCGCAGATTTGAAGAGCGAATTAAATCTCAAGCGACAGATTCATCGAAATGCTGCTGTAACTATCAAATCCTAATTATATTTTTTTGTTTACTTATGCAGATTTTTTTTTAATTCTTAAGTTGGAATGTCAAAAGTTGTCAGCATCGATGAAAAACATCACAAAAGATAGAGATTTGTTGAAGAAGCGTATCAAGGATATTCAATCTATGTTAGCTTTTGTGTTGTTAAATGGCATTGAAATTTAGCCGAATTAAATTGTTTTTTCTCTCTTCCGGATGTGTAGTGACACGGAAGAACAAGCAGCCGAGAAACAACTTCGTTTAGAACGGATTCAAAATCTTGATGACGAGCGACTGAATGTGGAGGCAAAGTGTGAGACGGTCGAACATCATTGTTCTCAGTTGAAAAATGCTGTGACGAGGGGACAAGAAGAGATCTACACCTTGAGGTTCACTTACATTTCAGTTTTTTAAAGAACGAATTTGTTTTCTTGATCAAAAGGTGTTTTATGAACAGCTGATTTTTGAACTCTGTTGTTAATTCTGCGTTTCAGAAGTGTAACACAAGAAGAAATTGAAAGTATTAGAAACTATAACGGTAGCTGACTCACTTAGTAATATTTTCATTTGAAAATTAGAACAGGCAAAAAATTAAAAATTATCGTCCGCTTGAAGTTGGGTCATTTTCAAACTGGCATAAAAAGTTTATTTTAAAACATAACATAATGAAAACGCTCTTAAGTGAGCTTAAGTTTTTCGTTGCTAAAAGACAGTTTCATAAATGTTTATTTTTAATTATATATAAACGTGAAAATCTTTTTAAATTGTTTTAGAAATAGAATTATTTTTAAACTCCGATTATTATGTTTAGAAACTAGAAGGGTTGCGCAATCACTTAAGCCTATTTTCATGTTGATATCTTTTGAAATAAAACTTTTTATAAACAAAAATTAAAAAAATATTGTTTGGTTCAAATTAGGTCATTTTGAAACTAATTAAAAGCTTATTTTGAAAGATATCAACATGGAAATACCCTTAAGTTATCGAGCTCCTTTTCTAGTTTCTAAAAACACTTTAAATTTCTTCTTAATGTTGTTTCTGAAATGCAGAATTAAAATGAAGCATTTGTTTCAAATGTCGTTTTAGCTTTTTTTTTTAAATTTAACTGCTTTGAAAGTAAGAGATATTTGGTTTTCGTTTATTCTTTTGGTCATAAAGGAACGAAGAACAGGGACTTCGAACACAGTTGGACCGTAAGAAACGAAGCCTCGCCGATTTGGAGGGGAGCCGATCAAACCATATGCGACGTTTTGGCAATTGGGTTCCCGATTTGTTAGCTAGAATTGAAAGCAATCATAGAGAAGGGCGATTTCGACAGAAACCACGTGGACCCTTAGGTTTGTAAAAATGAATAGTAACTTTCAGAGCTTTAAATTTAATATTTTTTCAATGTTTTTTTAAGGTGCTCACATTAAACTACGTGATGCCAAATGGAACGTTGCGATCGAATCTTGTATCGGTGCATTGTTACACGCGTATTATTGTGATAACTCCGACGATGCAAGACTTCTCGAAAAATTGTATAAAGAGGTCAATCGTAACGGACAATCACCGATTATTGTCATCGGCAAGTTTGCGAGAGAGGTTTGTATTCATTTCAACATTTAGATATTTTTAATTTTTTTTGGACATTAATTGGTATGTTTTGTATCTTCTAGCCATATAACGTTGACTCTAATCGTGTTCAGTCTTCTAATTACGTGAGCCTTATCGACATGCTCGACGTTGATGATTATTTAGTTGCAAATTGTTTAATCGATCAAGTGAGTTGCAAACAACAGCTTGATATTTCGAGAGTGCTTAATAATTCATAATGACTCGCTCGTGAAGAAAGAACAATGTTTCTTTGGTTACAACTTACGAAGTCTGATTTTTGAAAGTCTGTTTAAACTAGAATGATATAAGCACATTTCTTAATGATTGGGTTACGTCAAAGTTTTCTGCTAAACAAATCAGTTTTTGCATGAAACTTCTGATGAAAATTAACAATCTTTAAGAATACGACCCGTAATATTTCAGAATAAGCTTCTGAACCAAAGAAAACTGAAAAAAAAATGTCTGCTTAATATTGAGTCATTTTCAAACTCACATAAAAAGCTTGTTTTAAAAGATATTAACATGAAAATAGCGTTAAGTAATTGAAGTACCCTTCTAATTTTTAAAACACAAAAAGACAAAATAATCAAAAGTTCGAAAGGCGTTTACGCTTAATCCAACTTAATCCACTGGGAAGTTTTGTTTCATATGTTTATAGCTCGTCATGACCAGTGAACACGTTTTTTTATGTTACCCTTGAATGGAATAATTTGTTTTGTTTCTATTAGAGAAAAATTGAAAATGTTCTACTGATTGCCGACAACAGCGAAGCACGTCATGCAATGCAGCAAAACGTTCCTCGGAATTGTCGAGAGACGTTCACTGCATGTGGTGATCAAGTTTATCCGTCTCCCAATTTCCGTTATTATTCGGCACGCAATACGAAAGCTAACATCTTGCAGGAAAACGTAGAAGCCACGATTAGGTTGGAATTTTTATTTTTTACGTTTGTAATCATGTGGTTTTCTTTTTTTTTTTTTTTAAATGTATCTGTTTTTACAGAGCAATTCAAGAAGAATGTGCTACTATTTCACGAGAGCATGGAAAAATTAAGGAGAAACTCGATTGTTTGTCAAGCGGATGTCGAAATGATAGTAGTGAAGCCAAAAATGCCGAAAGAGAGATAATGCGTCTTCAACAGACACTTCAAAGGATTAAAAGGGAAATCGCTGAGCTTCAAGCGTTTGAAGAACCGGAAGCAATTAGTACTTCATCAATGGTGGGGTTTTTTTTATAAGAGTTCATACTAAATGCTTAAGCTGAGATGATAAAGGGTGCACGTGTTATATGAAACGTGGTCAATTTCGTGTTTCTAAAGTTGCTTAAATAGGTTTAGTAACGAACGGCAATTCAAAACGTATATGAAAATGTGTTGAAATGGGAAGAATAAATCAAAAATGCGGACCATTTCTTTAAGGTGAAAGATGTTTATGAACAACGAAAAGTAGTTAGTAAAAGGGACGTATTTTTTTTAAGTCGGTGGCACGGCACGACACGGCACCGACCTAGAGGTCGAACAGCCGTCAAGAAGTTCTAGACTTTCTCCAGAGTAGTGTCACGCTGCACTTCCGCCCTTGCTTACGGGGTTTCATCGATTTACATGCATTTTTGTTTGGGAGTCGTTTTTTCTTCGTGCCGTGTCACCGACCTAGTTGGTGAGCAGCTGAACAGGGGTTGAGCAAATTAGCATAATTCAGAAAGGTATAAAAATAAAAAAACCTTTGACTTCTCCACAACATTCAACAAATGATTGTAGCTTCATTTATTGTTCAAAACATAGTTTGTAGGCAGAAAGGTGGTTAGAATTGAGATCATGTTTTAGAAACATCAAATTTCACTTAACATTGCTTTTATGGCGTTGTTTATGTTGTTTTTCAAAGGAGGAAGATTTACAGAATTTTGAAGTTCAGTTAAATAACTACACCGAAGATTTACAAAAAGCTAAGGATACTTTTAAGACTACCAAAGAAGAATCCGTGGCAGCTTTAACGAATTACGAAGTTGCCGAGGAAGAGATGACTGCAATTGTGGCCGAACGCGTCGGACCTTTAAAAGTATATGGAGTTTACGTGGTTTTTCGTTATTTATTTACATTTATTATATTTTTGCAGGAGTCGCTTTCGTCAAATGATAGTGCAATTGAAAAGGCAACAACTTATCATCAACATTACGTGGATAAGCTACGAGGTCACGAAACAGCTGTTTCCAAACAGGAAAAAACTTGTGAAACAAGGAGGCGATTAGTAGCTGTGAGAATATCTTTTGAAATTAATGTAGTCTTGTGTTTTTGTTTTAAATTGTGAATGTTTCCATTTTGTTTATATATGGCAGGAATTACGTATAAATTGCGAAGAAACTGTAGGTCCTCGAGTGACTCAGACTCGCCCACTCGATAAGATCCAGCGTGAAGTTAACGTTATTACAAAACGCCTCGAAAACGAAGAAAGACTGTATGTTTGTTACTAGGAAAACTGTTAAAATTTGAATTGAATATTTTTGTAGCAAGACGATACTAACGCTTTTTTAAAGCAGCTTTTGAAATAATTTCATACAAAAAATTCAGATTGTTTTCAAAACTAGAATGATAGAAGATCATGCTAAACGTTTTTCATAGCGATATCTTAAAAAATAAAAATTTTATACTTCATTTTGAAAATGATCCATTTTTGGCTTTTCCATGAAAAACTATTTTCGCCTTTTTCAAGCTGTCATAAAAAGTACAGTTTAAAACATCTCGTGATCAAAAAACTTTTAGCATTATCACCAACTATTCCAGTTTCTAAAACACTGAATTTTTTCGTAATGTTTCTCCTGAAACGCAGAAATAACGTAAGTTCAAAATGAAGATGTTCATAAAACAACTTAACAATTGGGTTTTGATTTCAGGCGCGGTGATCCTCAAGTCATTCAAAACATGTATTACGAGACAAACAAAAAGTATATGCAGATTAAGGGTGACGTCGTGGATCTTGATGGTTTTATTAATGTACGGAAAACGGCGACTTTTTTCATTTATATTTTTATTACATTCACTTCTGAGTCAGAATTTTTGATGTTTGTTTAGAGGATGGATTTCCACATGGCACAACGATTACGTTCTTATCAAGAAAGTCGTCAGTTTATCGCCATTCGTATTCGTCAGTTTTTCATAACAATGCTGGGGCATCGTCAGTACAAAGGCGACATCCAATTTGATCACGACAATTCCATACTTAATATAACTGTTTGTTTAATGCTCGATCTACTGTACTTTAGTTATTTTTATTTTAACAAAAAAAAAATTACGTTTTTTTCATCAGGTTCAACCGAGACCGAATTCGACGGAGGAGACGAGGGACGTGAGGGGTCTTTCTGGAGGAGAACGCTCTTTCTCGACTGTGTCGTTTATTTTGTCTCTCTGGGAGGCAATGGAGTCTCCTTTCAGAATGATGGACGAGTTTGATGTTTTTATGGTAAGAGTTCTGTTTTGTTTGCCGTTTCTTTGTTAGATTCTATTTCATGTTACTTTTTCCCAATGTTTTTTCTTAAAATTTACAATTTTGTTTGATTTACCAATGCAATGCAATGGTCACAGCAAGGTTTTTTTTTTTAAATAACCCAACTGTAAGCAGAAGACGCGTAGTAGACGTTATTTTTAAATTTTTCTCTATAAAACGTTTATTTTGAAAGATAACAAGTAAAATACCGTTAAGTGGTTGAGCTACTCTTCTAGTTTCGAAAACACTTTATAGTTTCGCTTATTATTGCTCTGTAGTTGGAAAAAAGTCAGCTGTGTATAAACCTTCTTGAGCCCTTTGTAAGCTGTTATTGAAGTGGAAAGGTGAGAGAAACTTGAAACTATTCTAGAAACTGGAAAAATAGCTTTATCACTTAAGACTAAATTTATTTTCATGTTGATATTTCTGAAAATAAACTGTTTCACTTCTAGGTTGATTAAAATAAGTGTAATTAACCTTAATTGCGTACTAATTAACTTATTTTTGATTCTCATAAGACATTTTTTTGCTCTGCTCTCCAAGGTCTTAAAGGCTAAGCCATTGTTACTACTCAAACTTACCACTCGTGAAAAAATTAAAGCAAATGTCATTTCTGAAGTTATGTAAAACAAAAATATAATTGCAGTTGTTCTTGGAAAAGTCAGGAATCGTTATGGAAAGTCAGAGAAAAATGAAAATAGTATCGTTTGCTTTCAATATTTTAAGCCTTTGCAAAATCTAAGTTAAAATTTCTCTATCCAAAGGCTTATCGTTTGTAGTTATTACCAGGTTTTATACAATTTATATGTCAACATTTCAACGTTCAAAATTATTTTTAATTCCGATTCAACAGAACTAAAGTATATTTTATTTTATTTTTAAGGACATGGTCAACCGTCGCATCTGTATGGACATCATGTTGGACAATGCTAAAAGCAAATCTCGTAACCAGTTTATTTTTCTTACACCGCTGGACATGACGAAACTGAGAGCGTCGCGCATGATTCGTATCTTCAGAATGTCCGATCCAGATCGAAATCAAGGAATTCTTCCTTTTGCTAGCACCTCCGGAGCTGTACAGGAAGATGAGCAGGAGGATGAAGATGATTAACTCGTTAATTAAACGGTAAGAGTTGGAATAAAACATTTAAATTTCATTTCATAATTCTAATGTTTTAATCTATGTCATAAATCTAATGTCAAAATGTTTTTTTTTGTTTAAATAATAAAGAAAAAGGTTTTTCAAACATTAAAGCCGTGTCTAAACGCACGCCAAGCTTATTTTGTTTCAACATTTTTGTACTGTACGAATATATAAATACATTATAAATATTATTCTGTTCGAAATTAGAAGTTTAGGACATGGAAGGAAAAAACTTTAAACTTTATATTGCGTTTTTCAACATAAATAAATTTTGGAAGCTTCTGTTATCATCAATTTATCACAAATTAATAATTATAAGGATTTTAAATCTATTTTATGTTAATATAAGAAAAAAAGAACGCTGTTACTCATTGAACTGGTATAAACGCAAATTATACAGATAAACGAAATGATGCTCAGGACATGATTTAATCGAATATAAAAATGAATAGAATGGGGTGATCGAATATGGTGTCTTGTTTGTATACGTATATAAGCAGTTTATTTGAAAATGGGATACTCAAAAATGGCTTCATCAGATTAGCATCATGTCAGTAATCTATATTAAAATGTGGTTTCATGTAGCATTGAGATTAGGGTTGCTTCGTCATAGCATAGCCTTTTATGTTACAACTTAAAAGCAAATGTATATAAAGGTAGCTCAACTAAGAGTTCTGCTTAGGAAGGATTTTATTTCAGGGCTGAGTATGACCATTAGATGGCGCCACTTGTACTTAAGAACTAACTTTCTTTTTTTTTTTCATTATTATTGAATTTGAAAACTTTGGATGGCATTGTAAATGGGTTTGTAAAGATAAATAGAAAGATAATGGAAGGTGTTACAAATGACGAGAATCTTGTAAAAGAGGCTATGCAGTTAACATGTAAGTTAAGCCACCTGTATGTATATATTTGCTTAAGGTGTGGTAGTTATAAAGAAGTGTAAATTCCGCTCAAATTCAGATTATTCTGTATTTCAGGTGCAAATAGAAAGATAAGCTTGAATTTGTTTTAGAAACTAGAAGGGTAGTTCAATCACTTAAGGTTATTTTCTTGTTGATGTTTTTCCAAATGTGCATTTTATGTGAATTTGAAAATGACCCAACTTTAAGCAGACGACGTTTAGCAGACGATATTCTTAAAAGTTTTGTTTATAAAAAGTTTATTTTAAAATATTAATAATAAAAAAATAGCCGTAAGTGTTTGAGATACTCTTCTATTTTTTAAAACACTTTCTAGTTTCTCTTTATTTTACTCTTCTGAAAGACGGAATAATCTGAGTTTGAAAATCAGCTGTTCCTAAACCATCTTAAAATTGAGCAAAATGTAATTTTATAGCACTCTACTGTTAAGTCATGAATAATATTATGAGTGATGACAATTCACTGCTATAGCAGTGTATTGGAATTTGTATTTCTTTTTCTTTTTTGCAACCGGTTTTAAGCAGTTATAATGTTTTTTTTTATTTCTTGTTTTTTAATGAGATCATTTTCTTTGCATGTTTGTGTAACAATTTTTCCGTATAATTTTTTTTATTCATGGATTAATTTGTTTTGTAATTGCATCTTAAAAATATCAAGGAATTATAATTATGAATTATACAGTATGACGGAGGCGGTGACAAATTAATTGAAACCACGCCTCATTCGGTTGCTATGGTAACCATGTAGCCTCATTTTCACTCTTTCCTCCCATTTTCACTCCTTTTTTTGCTTTCGGTAAAGTAGTGCTTAAAGAGAAGATTAATTAAATCAATGAAAATGCATCTTAATAATATGACATATTCGCATTTCCTTCCGGAATAATTTTATTGCTAATTTAAAAGCAAGAGATAATTTGATATATATTAAATTATAATCCATCATTTTTATATTCTCCCTTTTGAAATGACAGTAATTGGAATCGTCCTAATAAACTTGCGTCCTTATGATTAGATAATACGCGAACTGACTTTACGTCACACTATTTAAGCTAATCAGAGGAGCACCAACATGGCGTGCATTACGTTAAACTTCGTTATGGACAGACGCCATATTGGTTTATGGCTTAATGTGTAATAGCGTTTTAGGTCACGCTCTGTGCATCAAAATTTGACTGAAGGCTGTTTTGTTCATGTCAGTTTTTGTATATTGTTAATAGGTTAGCGTTCAGTGAGTGTTTGAGCGCTCATTGAATGAGGATATCTGCTTATTTTTTTTCTCTACATAGCAGGTTGCTGCCGGTATTTCTTTATATTATGTGACTGCATTGATGGATATAAAGGAGAAAAGTTTTTGCTTTTTATTGAGCGTTTGTCGCTATTAACAGGTGTTTGTGAAGGTGGAGATTAAGCAGCTGATTTTTCTTAATTTTTTTTTTTAAATTCATTGTTTAAAAAGTAACCTTGAAAGTGGTTTAAGAGAAAAACACATGAATGCAATTAAGTGGACAGAAAGAGCCTCAAAGGGGTCCTAAAGGGGTGCAGTGTCTGAGTGTGTGTCCGTGCATTCATCTGTAAAATTTGGGCTACTTTCATTACGTTTTCTGTGCGCCTTTTTTTTTTTTAAATAGGTAGGTTACGCCCCACTTTTCAACATTAATTTTATTTTTTATGATGGTTGTTTTTTATGTTCTGAAATGTTTAAATATTTTTTTTTCGGAGGTCAAAGGTTATGCTGTTGGGCATATGACATTTTTGACCCTCTGCTAATGTATTTGATGTGATATGGGCCTCATATTTAATGAGTTTTGTGACGTTGAGCTACGTGATTGGTTGAGGGAAATAATTATTATGCGCGCGCTCGATGGACTTGGCTTTTAATTGTGGATAGTTTCAGCAATGTCTCTTAAGCTTGTAGCCATTTTGTGTCCTTGTCGTGGAGCTGAATCGTTTTATAAGTTATAATTATTAATGAAATTCGAAAATTATTAAATTTGTAGAAGTATTAGATTTGTAAGCACAATTATTATGCAAAAAGGTAGGTATTCAAGTCTATGTTCTATTATAAAAACGAAGATTTTCATATTTATTTCTATGAGTAAATGGTGCTTTTTTTGGACACAAAATGGTAATGTGATAATATAAAATTATCACAGAAACATTTGATTAACAGCTGATTTTCGAATTCTTGATTATTTTGCATTTCTGGAGCAAAATTAGGCGAAACTATAAACTAGAAAGATACCTCAATCACTTCAGGATGTTTTCATACTGATATTTTTTTTCAAAGTAAACTTTTTATTTAAAGTATGGTCGGCTAAACATCATTTGCTTGTAGTTCATTTTTTTAAAACAAATTTATGGTTCTCATCATTTGGGTCAGACTAAAACACGGAACCTGATGGAAACGCGTGGAAAAATAAATATTAGACTACTATAGGCGATACAAGGCGCGGGAAAGTACGGAAAACACTTTGCATACACACGTGTTTTCCGCGCATTTGTGTCTCAGAGCTTCGATATTTTGAACACTTTTAAACGGTATTCCACATAAAGAAAAACCTATTTTATGGTGGGGGAACCCTGCTCAGAGCCTGTTCTAGTTCATGTTCAAGTGATAAGTTTCCATATTGAATTAGGGCAATAGCTAATTGCGATATAGAGGGTATACCAGGGACGTCATTTGTGTGGGGGGGGGGGGCAAATTGGGCAATTAGTATGTTCATTTGTCAGAACTAGAGTTTGTGCATGTTTGTTTTTTCGAATTTCTTGCAAATATTAAAAAATCCATCAAGTTCTAATTTATATTAAGTGGCAATATGCACACATCTTGCAGCATTGGCTCGCCTATATACAAAAATTAGCAAGCTGGTATAGTTTACAGGCAATTAAAAATCGGGACAAACAGAAGTTGGCTCCGCCCTTTTTATGACGAATGCAACTTCTAATTGGTTGGTTATGTATTCTGACGTCACATGCTCCGCCCTTATCAAAGTCGAATCACAAGAAACCAATTAGAAGTTGCCGGTCGTCATAAAAAGGGCGGTGCCAACTTCTGTTTGTCCCGGTTTCTAATTCCCCTTTTTGAAAAAACTGAAATGACGTTCCTGAGATGGACCCACATAATATAAAAGAATTATGGTTGTTTAGAGGATTTTTTTTGTTTCAAAGATAGTGTCTAGAATGAATAAACTTTTTTCTTGTTTATCTTGGAAACGACAAGTCGATGACATTTACAAATGAATTTCGAAGTTCGATTGTTGATAACCTCTTTTAATTGTATAAGTTTTTCTTCTTCATCTTGTTCTGAAAATCGTTTCCAGTGTACAAAGTAAAAGTTGATTTCACATAGACGACAATGTTTTAACTGTTTTGTGTACGACTTTCATTGCATTTCAATTTTTCAATTTTAAGTTACGTCAATATATTTATTATTGTCATTAATATTTATTAAATTCTTCATTCATTATGCATGAAATAAAGCTGGTTGGTGGGCGATGAGATTATGAGCTTTAAATACGTTATAGGATGGATGATGATGATGATGACCGTGGCAGAAATTACAAAAAGAGCGAGTTGCAAAATAACTGAACACATTAAGAAGAACAAAGATTGCAATTTAATATGCGACTTGTACAGTGCGTTAAGGATAGTTCACACTTTCAGGAAATATTTCAGTTAAAAGGGAATTCGTCTATTTTAAATAAGGAGAGAATCACACAGGCTGAAAAACCAGCAGAAAATAGAAATACAAATTCAGAATATTTCTATGGTCCTTAGTGCCTTACAAAGTGAAATTTTCTTAGTTTTTTTCCGGTTGAATTTGAATGTAAGCAGAAAAAAAAGGTGAAATTATGGTAAATTTTTAAAGGTAAAGCAACTCTATGTTTGTAAAAAAAAAAACATTGAAAGTTAGGAAACATCTGCTGTTAAATCTTAGACTATTACTCTACTGGACTGGCAACTCCCGAAATTTTGTGTTGGATAGTTTTGAATCGTCGTGACGTCGTTTTTGAAGTGGCGCCTCTAGCGGGACTATGGTATATGAACATGAATATCAAAAGTCAAACTTTGGACGAGTTCATTTTGTAGTCGTATAGGGTGGATTTTTTGATATATATTATTATAAAAAGTATGGCCGATGAAGAACTACAGCTGTGTTCAGTCAAAAAGTGTCTGTAAAGTGTTACCTGTTTTGGTTGTGGTCTATATTATCAGGAAAATGCGAGTCACAAACACCGTAACAACAACGTTTTACAATCATTTTTTGCTTAGAAGACGAAACGACAACTGGGCCGACATTACGAAAAATCATGTACGAGATTCACTAAGATTTACACAAATTCACAGCAGAATATCACATATGGAAATTCATTTTACTTTTTTATCCGCATTTTACTGGAATCCTAGAATAGAATTAAAATTGGAAAATCCAGTAAAACGTGAAAAAACTAAAATAACTTGCCATAGAGTACATGATTCACTCCCAATGTCTTCCCCTTTGCAAAAAAAAAACAATCTAGCCAACGATTTTCTTTTCAAATAATGCCACCAGGCGGAGCTGGCGTCACTTTTGTCTTATTTATTTTGCCTATGAACATGCATTTAACGCTTTAACATGTAGAAGATAGGGAGTTGCCAGTCCAGTAGAGTAATAGTCTAAGGTTAAATCATCTGCTTTTTGAAGCTAGGTATATGTAGCTGATTTAAATATTGGCGAACCGGTTCCGAACCTTTGACATAGCTAATAATTATGACACATTTTGCAATCAATATCTAAAATATATGTAGGATATATAGGCAAGAAAAAAATCACGATTTAGAAAAATTGGATTTTTTATAGATGATTTGACCTGTTGATTATATTGTCTTTCAGGAACAAAATTACGAGGAACTAGAAAGTGTTTTAGAAACTAGACGGTTGTAGCGTAACCACTTGTTGGTATCTTTCAAAATTAACTATTTGTAGACAAAATTAAAAAAAATATCGTCTGCTTAAAGCTGTGCCATTTTAAAACTGTCATGAAAAGCATATTTTTAGGTAAGATATCTTCACATGAAAATGCCCTTCAGTGCTTTAGCTACCCTTCTAGTTTCTAAAACATATTCGAGCTTTTCTTCATTTTGCACTTAAGACAAAATAAACAGAGTTCGAGAGGCGTTTTCACTGTAAAAAAACCCACATTAAATCATATTTTTGTATTTATTTAAAATATCATAAAATAATTCTTTTATCAACTGAAAATTTTTTCGATGACAAGGTATTCAACCTGTTTATTCACTTGAAAAGCACATTATTATAATAAATGGTGGGGGGGGGGGAGGGAATTCACTTAAAAAAGAATAGAAAAAAATTAAAAATGTGATTTAATAATGTTGCCAATTTTTGATTTAAGTTGTGATTTAAATCAAAATGGTTTTAATGGAGAAAAAAATTCATTTGATTTAAAATATCGGCCATGACAAAATGGAAAAAATATCAGGACGATTTTTTTTTTAAATTTTGATCGTCTTTTATGGTGTAGAATTCGCCTTAAATAAACGCAGGAAATTGTAATTTTCTTGTTGGTATTTTTTTTTATATACATAATCATTAAATGTAATGTTTACATCCTCTTTTCTTTCTGGTCCGCGTGTTTAACAACAACAACAGTATGTACAATTATTATTGTACGCGTGTGAAACCATAAATGAAAATCTCATAAAAAAAGGCTATTATTTCGTGATAAAAAATATGCCTTTATTTCTTTTTCATATGATGAACACCTTTTAATGAGAAAAAGAATAAGAGTCAATTTGGATTACAGGCATCTGTAGACAGTTTCAGAATTTCTTTGGCTCCGCTCTTTTATGAGCGTCAGACTAAATATCAACCAATTAGAAATAAAAAGGGCGGAGCACGTGACATCGGACCCAGTAACAAACCAATTCGAAGTTGATGACGCTTATAAAAGGGCGAATCCAAAGAAATTCTGAAGCTGTCTACAGATGCTTGTACTTGGGGATTATGTGTGTATGTAGTACAGGTAGTTTGAAATAGGTGAAAACTTCAGTTGGCTCCGCCCTTGTTATGACGACCGGCAACTTCTATTTGGCTGGTTATGTAGTCTGACGTCACATGCTCCGCCCCTTTCAATGTCAGACTACATAACCAGCCAATTACAAGTTGCCAGTCGTCATAACAAGGGCGGAGCCAACTGAAGTTTTTACCTATTTCTAACTACCTGTGTATGTAGTTGCCTCAGCATAAGATGATGCATGTGACGTCAGAAGGGTTGACAAAAATTTAGGCTTGTGTCATTTTGTCTGATTGAAAAGGAGTAATATAACAAAAGAATGCGAGAACCCCTTTTGTTCAAACTCTTGATGTATTCCCTTTTCTATTAGACTAATTGAAACAATCTTAATTTTTTTTTGCCAATCAGTCTGACGTCACAAGCTACTGCTAACAGGCAGGTTTGCTCAGCACAAATCCATCGTTTGCCCAACCCTTTTACGAGCGTCAGACCAAATATCAACTAATTAGAAATTGAAAGGGCGGGTGACATGTGACATCAGATCAAATAACAAACCAATTAGAAGTTTCCGTTCCTCATAAAAGGGTGGGGCAAACGATGGATTTGTGCTGAGTACAATTGCCTGTACAGTTTATACCTCGTTTTTGCTACAAAAATTAACTGCAGTTATATAACCAAGGTTAACTGCAGACAAGCTAGAATTGTCACTTTTGGGTGTTTCCATTTAATAGAATTTACCTGTGGTTAAATGATCTGTGTCACTTCCTGTTCGGTTTCACTTTCTGTTAAACAGTGAATGTTTCACTCTTCACTTAGTCACAAATTGAGTGGCTCTCACTGTCCGCCATGTTATTTGTAGGCTAAATTTGTTTAATCATAACTTCATAAGAAGGGACATATTTAACTAAGCAATAATGTGGTTTACCACGTTGTGTCTATACAGTTGAGTTAACTCCATTGTTCAGAAATGTAACCTTGGTTAATGTAACCACCTTCATTTCCAATAGAAAATCAACTTGTGGTTAAATTTTTTTAACTGTAATTAATTTTGTTGTAGTGGAAAAGAGGTATTACTGTGAGGAAAATAAACTAGGTAGTAACTCAGGTGTATATTATTTCGCAAACTGAAGGTCAAATTCTAGTAGGAAAATGTGGCACCTGAACTTCAACTTAAATCCTCCGAACAGTTGTTTCCAACATTGAAGAACTCTTGGTTTATTGATTATTCTTGAACAGGCTTTTTGGTTCTGGAAGCCTGATCAGAGGGTTGAAAGTTGAAATTCAAGTGTTACGTTTTTTTTTCTTGAATTTGGAAGATTTCATTGAATATGTAAGACTCATTTTGTGATATGATTTTATACAAATTTCAACACTTGCCTGTTTTTGTGGAATAAAACAAACCCCTTTTACAGATTTTACTAGAAGGAACCCACCCTTTTATAAACTCCTTTATATATTTAACCATCTTGCAAAAAAATGATAATCCATTTTACTTTGCCAATTGTATTCAAATGAGATTATAATAAAAACATTCTACTGAGCTTATTTAATCCTGTCTGGTAGAGGGTGAATTTTAGAATCATTTATCATAGTTGACTAGAAAAGACTCCTGGCCCCTGAGTCACCTGTGGGCTTTGGTACCCATTACTATTGAGTAGGGCCACATTTATTTAATGTTCATAAAGTTCATAACAATACAGAACCAAATATATATATTCAAAATGCAAAATAAAGCTAAGCTTAAATATCTCTATATTACTCAGTATAGAACATTTTGTCAAGGACATGGTTTAAGCTTAGCTTTATTTGAAGCAATGGGTGTTTTTTTTTCTTCTTCTGTATATGCTGTAAAAATAAAAGCTAGAAGGGTGATTGCTGTATCTTCTAAAATCTAGACAATTATTATAACTCTTATTTAAAAAGAAAAGAATTTCCGGAAGTGCTTCATTTTGCAATTTTCTCCACACAAATGAGGAGGCTATAGATAACGTCACATTTGGAGGTTATAATGCAAGTTGCAATGTCAATTTAATCTTCTTGAGAAAGCAAGAATTGGGATAATATGCTTTCTTTCTTGAGAATTGTAGGTTTTTTGAGATTATCTTGTATTTATTTTCTTTTATTTCCATACGTACTCAGTGGTTTAAAATATTTAGGTGAATTGGAGTAGTTTTCCAATTTGTAATGATCTTTTTTTTACTTTTTAGTGTTTGCTAAAAAATAAACAATTTAAATTTCTAAAGGTCATAGTCAGGGGTCCATTTTGTTTTTTACATTTTCGTTAGAAATCGTTAGAAAATCTTGAAAAAGAAAATATGAATCCTAAATAAAGAAAAGGCTTGTAGTAAAATATATATTTTATTCAAATTGCTTTAATTTCACCTTGTAGGTTTTGTACGCTAATTATATTTCTGTCTGTTAAGTCCTAAAAATGACGTTGTAATTCATTTAAATTTACACCGCCGCCCTTTACATCAGGCTCAGGGTCATTCATTCTAAAAAAAAAAATGCATGGATATTGCATTTATTTCATGACTGTACAATATTACATTTTAGCTAAATAATATATTAAAAACAAATCGCAACCAATTACAGGATAATGTATACGCCTTTTATATTTTTCACATTTTCACTGCTACATGTGATATGTGATTTATGATTTATGGTTCATTTCGCTCGCCAGAATTTACAAAATAAATTTAAAAAGGGAAAACTGAGGAAAATTTATATAATAATTAACAGTGGCCATTTTCTTTATTAATAAATAAATATTAATTGATGTTTTATAAATGGACTTTTTTCAGATATCAGATGCGCCACCAAACATTAATTTAACAAATTATTTTGTCAATCATTAAGGGGTAAGTCTTGACAATATTTCAACAAAAAAAAAAAAAATACACAGGCATCTGTAGACAGCTTCAGAATTTCTTTGGCTCCGCCCTTTAATGAGCGTCGGACGAAATATCAACCAATTAGAAATAAAATGGGCGGGGTATGTGACATCAGACCCAGTAACAAACCAATTAGAAATTGACGATGCTCATAAAAGGGCGGAGCCAAAGAAATTCTGAAGCTGTAAAAATACTTGTAAAAGCCTGTAAAAATACAGGGGGGGGGGGGGGGGTTATGGTTTCTTTAAGAATATTTTTGTGTTATTTTTCAAAATAAACTATTTATGTCCGTTTGACATAAGGACGCAACTTTAAACAGACGATATTTTTTTTTAAATTTTTGCTTCGAAATTAAAAATTTATTTTTGAAAGATATCAACATGAAATTACGCTTAAGTGATTGATCTACTTTTCTAGTTTCTAAAACACTTTCAGAAAAGCAAAATTAAGAGAAACTAGAAAAAACAAAATATTAAATCAATAATTCGAAAATCAGCTTTTCCTAAACCATGTTATAAGAACATTGTGACACACAATCATAGAATGAACGCACATGCGACACAGACATTTAGAAATAGGGAAGAACATACTGTAAGTTGGCTCCGCCCTTTTTATGACGACCGACAACTTCTAATTGGTTTGTTGTGTGGTTCGACGTTGAAAAGGGCGGAGCATGTGACGTCAGATTACATAACCAACCAATTAGAAGTTGCCGGTCGTCATAAAAAGGGCGGAGCCAACTTATGTTCTTCCCGATTTCTAACTGCCTGTACATGCGACACATTTGGAAGAAATATTACACTCTTTTTTGTGTCACTGTATCAATAAATACACATAGATATTTTGTGAACACACCGATAAAATTTCATTGAACATATATTGAATTTCGTTTTTAATCTTAATGGATCAGTCTTGTATATTTATTATTAAATGATGATGCTTTTAAAACGTTTCTGTTTAAAATCTGTCTGTCGTAATAACACTGAATAAGGTGATAATCATATTAATCAATGAATTTATTAATTTAACAATGACTATTTATGAAATGCTAGTGTAGACAATTGAGCTAATTTGCTAATAATTCCTTTATGCTGCATATGTTCGGACCGGCTTCACATGGACCACTTTGTGGCGCTACATAAAGTAGTTGTTTTTAAGTAGCCCACATTGATTACATAGGAGGTGTTCACACTAGTCACCGTTTTTTTTTTTTATTTCACCGCTGTGGTGGTGAGTGGTTGAGTTCCTGCCACAAGTGGCGATTACCAACTGTTGGTCGGTGATGATCAATTTAAAAAAAAGTGGCCCGTACTAACAGCAGGCCATTGTTTTCAATGGTGGTTCTTGTGAAGCAAGCTGCGTGAACCACTTTGTGGTGTCACAAAGTGGTTGACGCAGCTTGTGAAGCTGGAGTTAGTGATATTTGTTTTGCGAAGAGGGGGGGGGGGAAATGAAAAAAAAAAAAAGGTTTTTGAGGCCAATACAATTTTTATTATCATCATTATTATCATTAGCGCAGTAAAAACAATTTTCATTTGTTGGTGGTTATTGAGATTGCGATTCAATTTACTCACAAGGCTGAAATTACACCGATAAAAATCTCAATTAATTATGTCTTACTACAAGAATAATGACAATTGATCATTTTTCTTAAATTACAATCAAGGCTTCAACTTTCATATGGGAAGTTTTACAATATTGCAATTTGCTCATTAAAGTACAGAGTGTTACACAAGTTAGTTAACAAAATAGGAAAACGTTTTTTCTTATGTTTTGACCACTTCTCGACTGCAAAATGAAATCGAAGGTTGTCGATTTTGGCGACAGTACGGCTTCATTTTGCAGTCGAAAAGTGTTCCAAAAGTCGTCTGCGTGCCAAGGGCCTATTGCAACAAAACACACACTGACACACTGAAAAAACAGACACAGAAACAGGCGACACACTGATACAAACTACAGCTACACAGAGCGATTTCTAATATACACATACAATAATATAACTAAGGCCGAAACTTTTATGAAAATAAAAACTAAACCCCAAAAATGTATGAAAGTAAAAAAAAAAATGGTCTTGTGTATCAGGGGTCTTATATTTTGGACTTTTGTATTTTGTTTATTTTATATTTTGACAAATTGTTATACTGTATTGGATAGACTGAGTAAAAAACATTTAAAAAAAATTGCCCCGATCAAAATTCATTTTAACGTTATATTTTGACCTAATGGAAACAGGCCATAACGAGGAAAAGAAGAAGAAGAAAAAGTTACAACCATGCAATTATTATTATTGAAAAATTAAGGCGTATGTTAAGTAGTTAACAACATATCGAAATGTATGTTTTATATGAACTAAAAAAAAAAGAAATTTATGGGTCGTAATTTTTAAGTTGGGTATTGAACAGCTGATTTTCGAACTCTTCATTATTCTTCTTCTGTCTTTTCAGGAGCAAAATTAAAAGAAACTAGAAAGTGTTTTAGAAACTAGAAGGATGGCTCAATCAATTGAAGCTATTTTCATGTTGATATCTTTCAAAATAAACTTTATAAAGACACAAATTAAAACATATCATCGTCTGCTTAAATTTGGGTCATTTTCAAACTTGCCTAAAAAGCTTATTTTAAAAGATATCAACCTGAAAATAACCTTTCAGTGATTGACGTGCCATTCTAGTTTCTAAAACACTTTCAGGTTTCTCTTTAGTTTGTACCTGATAGGTTGATTAATGAAAAGTTTGAGAGACATTTCTACTTTAAAACCACCTTATAGAAAACATATTATTTTATTTCAAATTTACTGATTTACATTTAAAAAAAATAATAATTATTAAAATTTAGAGAATTTTAAGTGCCCTATTTTGTTTGGCGTTCCTAGGTATTATAATTGCCTAAACTGATATTAGTTCTTAATTATAAAGCCGTAAAAAACTGAGAATTCAGAAAGGAATAACACAAAAGTTCAGTCAAAATTAAACTTCAGCATTGAGTAAATGTTTTATAAAAAGGACACCAATAGAAGAGAGGATATACAATATACCGATTTCACTATGGCAAAGTGGATCAATCAGTTGTCTAAATTAAAAATTGCTCAACTATTGTTTTGGTTCTTTTGATACTTTACAGAGTAAGAGATGGAACTGTGTTATTTTTCACTTTTGGCCATTTTGACAGTCATAGTTCCCACTGTCGCACCTGCTAACGAATTCATTCTGGATGGGACCAGACTGTTCACTTTTACGCAAGTACAGTCCTTCATTGAGTTAAGACCTTCTTGGTCTTTACAAGAGAAACGAGAGCTGTCTTTTAGTTTCAGGTAAGGATTTTTTTTTTAAAAAATCGGCCTCTCGGCTTGTAACAAATATATGGCTTAATTTGTTTTTGTGGGATTACAGAACGCAACTGGCGCACGGTTTATTGGTTCATCACGGAATTCTCAATCCACCTACTTCGTTGGGAAGTTATGATCTCTACATTAAACTCGAGAATGGACGACTCAGAGTCATTCATATCTTTAATAACGACATCACGAGTGTTTTTATTGGAAAAGGTTGGTTTGGATTGTGTTTCGTGACAACTTTTAATGGCCTTTCAGTGTTTCTCATCAACGCGACTTTCGGTTTTCTTCTAGAAAGCATTCAATATAAAGTCTTCAATCACTTAATGGCTTCTCATCTGTCAAATGAATTATGAATCAAGTATATAATGTTGTTCCGAGTGATTGAAGCTGAACTTCAATGATTTCTAATTAGAAGAATGTTAGTGTGTTTGTTTGAAATTAGGATTTTTTTTTTGCACGAAAGTGATTTGACATCCTAGTTAAGTTGGCTTAATATGTTTTTTATTTTTTTTATGAATAGCTGATTTTGAAACTCTTTGTTATTCTGCGTTTCAGAAGCAACCATAAGGGCCTTGGGACACAGGCGACTTTTGAAATACTTTTTAGCAACAAAATGAAGTTGAAGGTCGCGGGGATGTCGTGGCAATGTATTTTCTAAGAAAAAACACCAACCTTGTCACACACAAGCGACTTTTAACTGTGTGCCAAGGTTGTTTTTTTTAAAGAAAATATTATTGCGGCGATAGTCCATCGACTTTTGATTTCATTTTGTTGCCAAAGAAGCAGGGTGGCAGTGATTTAAATCAAATGATTTTTTAAAAATAAACCAAATGATTTAAAAAAAAATTTCACATTTATTTAAACATTAAAATTATACAATAAAAATAAAACAGTTCCCGGCATTTTTCTCTATGTTTATAAAATAAAGTCCAGTGGTAGTTCTTTGATTAATGCATTATTTTTTCGGAAGATATGCTTGAGGAAGTATCCCCCAATTGACTGGTGGAAATCAGGGACAAATACTGTAGATATAAATAGTAACAGTAATCTATTTAAGAACCTCAGAGGTAAACCGTTTTAAGTCACCAAACCTAAATTTTACAGTGGAGTCATTTGAAAGTTTTTCTCTTCATTGAAGGAATAGGACTTAACATGGTATACCACCATCTAGCAGCCATAGAACTTGACAAGCTGTTTAAAAAACACAAATTTTACATCTTATGAAGATGTACAAATCGGTTTTTTTTTTTAAAAAAAAGTGACGTAACCCAGTTTACTTCTTGAGGCACTGATTTGCTTTGGAAACTGAAAAGGCTGCAAAGCTGGTGTTTATATGTTCAGATTGTTAAATTAAAAGTGCTTGAAACTTATTATTTTCAAATTTGAATATTTATTAACATTTTTTATTATTTTGCAATTATTTTACTAACAATTAACAATGTTATTATTACTCATTTTTTCAAACATCGTCATAAAAAATATTTGAAAAAAATAAAAAAAAATCTGATTTAAATAAAAAAAATCGATTTATTTGATTTAAAAAAAAAATCAGCCACCCTGCAAAGAAGTCTTTCGAAAGTCGCATGTGTGCCAAGGGCCTTAAAGCCCAGTTTTCATTATGTCAAAATATATTTTGATCTGGGCAATTTTTAAAAGAATGTCATAGGTTTGTTTATATGACATTTTTTTAAAAATTTGACCAGATCAATGTTCCTTTATCTGGAAACACGGCATAATTATTGTGTATGCTTCGCAATGCACGTCTAATTATGTTCTATTTTTAGGTCTAAATCGTGACAAATTGCACAGTGTGAGCTTAAATATCGATCCTTCGACTGGAGACATTTCGGTCACTTTAGACGATCGAGTTAAAACGATGTCTCCAAAGTCTTTGAAGCAGTTTCCAAATTATGGATTGAAAAAAGAAATAGTGGACACTGTCCTCTTTTTTGGAGGTCTTAATCCAAACGACACAATTTGGGCGCGACAGTACGGTTACGAACAGTATATCGGATGTCTCGGTGATGTCCAGCTCAAAATTAACGGTGAAAACATCACGAATCTCAGAACTTATTCTCATGCTCAGGTTTGGAGGAATTATGTTTTATTTTTGAAATTCTAAAAAGAAGTAAATTAATGTTTGGCTTTGGCCATGACATTTTAGAAGTTACTTTTATTTAATAAAAAAAAGTTCAAAGTTTATTTTAAACTGGATGTGTAAAGAAATTCCATAATTTTATTTTCATGACAGAATCTTTCAAATCCTAAACTTTTTTATAAAAATTTGACATTTTTTTTTTTTTATTTTAAGTTTTTTTTTTTCAGAAGCAACTTGAAAGTTGAAACTTCACGTTTTAAAAAACTTTAAAAAACTAATCGTTTAATTTATTTGTCTTTTTTATTTATTATCAACTTTTAATGAAAAAAGTTATTTTAAATTACCATAGTGAGTTTACTTTTAAGTTCGGTCCAAACACAACGTTTTGTGCTACGTTTTGCTTGTGCAGTTCAAGACGTTTCAGGCAAAACGTTGCGTGTGGACAAGAAAACTGTGTAATTTTTGTGAACTGTGTGGAGACATGGTACATGGAGACGAAAAACTGTGTCAGTTATCACCATAGTAACATTTTTCATTATCAGCTTCTGCTATTCTAGTTTATAAATAAAACCGTTTTTGTGTTGAGAATTTAGGAGTATTTTTGTGGCAATATTTTTAAAAATACTTTTATCAGTTCCATAATGACGGAAATAATTTTTATGAAACATTTCAGCAAATAACGTAAAAAGGTATGCATTTTAAAACGGCTAATATACAGAATAGTTTATTTTGAAAGATACGGTGGTCGTCTCAGTTTATGAAAATAACACAATTGAATTACTTTTGCTATTTTAGTTTCGAATGTGGTTTTAATTTTTTTTTAAAAAAAAGTTGCTTCTAAACAGTTAAGGAAATAATTTAAATCTTTGCATTTATATTAATGTTTAATTTACTCAAGTTATTTGATGAGCTAATCATTAAATTGAGGTTATTAAAGCTGATTAGAATTCTGAAATTAATTTTCCTTGTTCCCATTTTGTCGATTACAAGTTATAAAATTTTAATTTGTGTTCAAGGTGGATTTGGGTTGTGTAGATCGGTGCGATTTTGATGATCTCTGTTTACACAAGAGCATTTGTGTTAATCATTATTATAAAGTGTCTTGCGACTGTTTCGGAACGGATCACGAAGGACCCGTATGTGGATCTGATAGTGAGTCATGTTTGAAAAACGAGAATAATTTGCAAATCCCATATTAAAAACGATTTCATCCTTATGTTTTATAGAGTTATCGACGATCACTCTTCGTGGTTACTCTTACATCAGCTACAAGATTTATGAGTGGGTGGATAAGGTTCATTCTGACTTTACACGAATAAGTTTAACATTCAGAGTGAGTAACGCCAATTAATAAATTGAGTTGGAATTGTACATTAAAATTTGCCAAATTGCATTTTATTGATTGACGTGCAGGGAATTTAATTTGCCTTTATGATATGGTCTAATAGTTTCATCGTAATCGATCGCGTTACAATATAATTGCATTTATTTTTTTCGATTTTTCTGATCAAATGATGTAACAGAAGATCATTTGTTTCTGCTGTTCAGGCATTTTTTTAAGTAACTGAACTTAAAAAATACTTTTAAAATGGCTGAAGTTTAGTTTCAAAAGTAATAAAGTTTCTAGTAGGGCCTACTTTGAAAAGTTTCTGTACTTTAAAAAGTAATTGAAGTTATAAGTACTTTTAAAAGTTACTGAAGTTATAAGTAATTTTAAAAGTTACTGAAGTTTCAATTAAGTGTACTTTTTAAACATGAAATTACAAATATTTTCAAAAAAGACTGAGGTTTATTTACTATGGTGGCCGAGAGGTGCAATTCCTATATACAAGTGCACGACAACACCCACACACCCCTACGACAACACATAATACTCCACGACTACACCCAATACCCCACAATAACACCCAGACACCACAACACCACTAGACGTATAGTAAGTTTCCAATGTAACTGATGGTACAACTACTTTAAAAGCTACTGAATTTACAGGCCCTCTCTCTCCCCGCCGTTTAAAACTTTGCGCCCCTTAACCTCCCGCTCTACTTAGCCCTCATATTGATTTAGTTAAGTGAGTGACGCTGCTCGCCCACTAGATCGGTGACGCGGCGTGGCGAGGAAAAAAAATGGTGGGCACGCAATCGTGGTGCTCCACCGGTGCTTCCTCCAAGGTGTCCATGGAAGTCTTGCTATCAGTAGCAAATGAAAACAAAATTTTAGAAACTGGAATCTTGCCTTTAAAATTGGATTGTGGAGACAGCACAGGACAAAACAGTTTGAGTACGGCACAAGCGCTATCATAATAATTGGAATTTTGGCAATAATTGGCAATTTGTTTATAAGGGCAATATATGTATTTGAAATTGTTGCACAAATTGTCTCTTGTGAGACCCAACTTATTCTGGTAGTGGATGACCTCCAGAAGAGTTTAGACAATGGTAAACAGGTTGACATGGTGTTTCTTGACTTTTGTAAGGCATTTGACACTGTTTCACATTCAAAACTTCTGGCAAAAGTTGCTGCATATGGGTTGGGGGCAGGTAACCAAATGGGTAACTTCTTTTTTAAGTGATAGGAAAGAAAGGGTAGTTGTAAATGGGTCTCACTCAGAGTGGTTGGCTGTTAAATCTGGTGTACCCCTGGGTAGTGTGCTGGTTCCTTTTTTGTTCCTGATATTTATTAATGACCTCAGCAGCACAGTTGGCAGCAACTGTAGACTATTTGCTGATGATACTCTAATTTACAAAGAGGTTGATGGTATCCAAAACTGAAATATTAGCTCTAGACTTGAAGGCAATTGAGGGATGGTGTAATACATGGCAACTTCAGTTGAATGAGGGGAAGTGTAGTGTTATGAGATTAACTCGGGGTAGAAATCCAATAGTGTTCAATTATAGTATGAATGACACTATTCTTCGGAGTGTCAAGAGTTATAAGTACTTGGGGGTTACAATGACAGATGACCTTTGTTGGAAAAAGCACATTGATGTTGTTACTGGGAAAGCTCTACAAATGCTTCGTTTTAGTCAAAGGACATTGGGCACCTGCCCAGCACAAGTTAAAACTATTGCCTATCAAGCATTGGTTCGGCCTCATCTTGAGTATTGCTGCAGTGTATGGAATCCTCACTCTGTCTCACACACACACACACACACTCATTCAGTTAAAATGGTTCAGCATAAGGCAGCTAGGTTTGTTTGTGGCACGAACAAATTTACAGATAGTGTCACTGAGATGCTGTCAGTGCTACAATAGCATAGTTTGGCACATTGCGGGGTTGAGTTAAGTTTGAAATTGTTTGGAAAAATTACACATAGTGATTGTCCTAAACCGCAGTCCAGTGATATTCATAAAGCACTATATATGGGCAGGCCTGACAACTCTTAGAAAATTAGGGAGATTTTTGCTAGGACAGATTCATATTATTGGTCTTTTTTCCCTAGAGTTATAAGAACTCTCTTCCTGAGGCAGTGGTGAATGGGGAGAATTTTGTTTTGTGGGATTGACATTTGTATATTCATTTTCTTTTTATATATGTGCTTGACATTGCTTAATGCTGCATATGGACTTTTATGTCCCTCTGCCATAGGCCTATTTGGCTGCTAGCAGAGTACTAATTGTAATTGTAATTCCGTTTAGAGATCAACCAGCAATTATGCTTTTTTAAAGTCAAAAACACTGGTAGCTAGAGGCTAGAACTTTCTAGTTGACAATAGATAATAACCAGACATCTAGCCTCTAACCAGCTTTTTAAGATAACTTTGAAGTTGACAGTGTTGAACAAATAAATAGAACAGCATTTGTTCGATGTCAAGTCAACTTCGGCAGTTGTTAACAATTGTAATTAATAAATATCATACGGAATGTTTTGTAATCTGTTTTTGGTTTTGTACGAAGACATCGCTGGATGATTCGGTTCTCTTTTACGGTTTCGGAGAAACTCCAACAAGAAATTATGTTGCAGCCAGTTTGAAAAATGGTTCCGTTCACGTGTCTATTGATTTTGGTGACGGTCCATGCGAAGTTACTCTCGGAAAACACTTGCATAACGATTGGTATATTTTCTATAATCTATTATTACTTGTTTCGCTTGTTTAGAAATTTATATATTTTTTTACTTGAAGGTGGCATAATTTGACCGTTTTGCATCATGGTAGAAAAGTCAAAGTTCTTTTAGATGGAATTCTAGATCCGCTTGGCATCATCGATGTTGTCGGAAACTATCATTTTCATCTCGATCCTCGTTTTTATATTGGTGGTTTGCCATTAAAAGCACCGAAGTTTGGTTTGTTTGATTTGGTCATTTGAATGTTTCTACCGTGTGTTAAGTAATTTGGGTCATTTTTTTAATTTTACGTTCAGGTTTAAAAAGTGTTAACAATTATGTCGGAACTTTTAGAGAAGCTTATTTCGGCACTGTTTCTATTCTCGAACGGTTGAGAAATAACGTGACCACTGCACAGTATCATGGGTACAATTCTGAATAACGAATATTTTGTGTGTATTACAAAATTTTAAAACTAAATTAATTTCATTTTTCGACATTTGTTCTAAAAAACGATGAGAAATTTTTTTAAGTCACTGTTTGAAAGAATTTCAAGATTTCATTGAAACTAGAAGAATAATTATAACTACTTAAATGAAGAAGTTGAAAAAATCAGTATTTTAAATTTTGTGTGACCAACAAAGTCGGTGAAAAACTGCAAAAACGGTTTGAAATTGTTGAAAAATGATTTTATATTGCAAAAAAAAAACATTTCTAACTATGAAAAATAATTTGCAATACCAACAAAAAAGTTCATGTCCTAAAGATATTGTGACACCCTGTATTTCGCCGTTTTGTCCCTCCCCTAGCCTGGGGGTCTCTGGGGACGTAGGGGACGGATTTCCGCCCTTTCCTTCCCTCTTGGAGACCCCAAAGCTGCAAGACACATTCATATTCCGGTATCGGCGGATGGATACCCGTCGATGCACGGTCCCCAGGGCATGTGTACCCCTAAAAAGGCGTACACCGGCTCTGGGTATAAAAGACCGTGTTTCGATAGATTCTGGGTCCATTCTTTGATATCGAAACATGAAATAATTCATCAATGGTCCAGTGGCGAAAGCACGCCACAGTAACTCTTTCTCTGTTGTTCATGTGTTAATGGTTGGTCATGAATAAATAAGTATCGACGAACCTATCATCCGTCTCGCCTGTCTAATGATTCTTTTCAGCTACAGTGACGAAATCAAGAAATATCTACGAGAACGACCCCAGCACCAGTAGGACTCAGGTTGTATAACACAAACGATCTCTTAACAACAAGCGGTACCCGCTCGAGTTAAGAGATTCTACAACTGAGCCCCGTAACAAAAGCTCGACATTGTTACATTTGGTGGAGGTGCGGGGTACCTCAAAGATATTTCTTCGCCGCTGTGAAGAAGAGAAACGTCCGTCCGTCCAAAAGTAAACACGCCAATTGCCACGTGTTTTCTTCGTCCGTCCTTTTTGTTTTTCGTTACTTGTGGGAACCACGTGTACGAATTGTTGGGGCCATCCTACTAACCTAGGGCTCACAAGGGAACAACAATTCCATCCACGTGCTTCTTTGTCTTCGTTCAAGAGACTCGTAATTATCAGACTGTTCGTCAGCCTCCTTTGGCAGAGGGAAAACTCCGGGACTGCAGCCTGTGAACTACGAATCTCCGTCTTCTGTGTTTTTTTCGTACCTTTTTGTGTATTCCACCACCTCCTGGATCTTTTCCTTTCGTTACCACGTGGCCCACCTCATTGAGACACCACCATCAACGGAAGGGAGACAACCAAGAACTTTAGAGCCGTCATCATCATTTCTTTGTGCACTGTTCATCAAAATAAAGTCGGTAACCGACCCATTCCTTTCTTCTTCTGCCATCTCAGCTACTAAAGAGGAGTCTTTGTTCCTCTTTACGTACTATTAGCCACGTGGGGTGTATACAAATACATCACTCCGGTAGCTCCGACTGCTCCAAGAAAAGAGGGAGTGGACTTACAAGACTTTATTTCGATTTCGTCACTTCATCATCCTTTTTGTGCCCAAATAAAGTCGGTAGCCGACAATCTGTTCTCCTTTCTCGAAATCTACACTGCTGGAAAGTGAATCTCTCTTCATTGTGCTATTAGTCACGTGGAGTGTATCTAATTCACTGCTCCGGTAGCTCCGATTACTCTGAGAGAAGAGGAAACATCGATTTGTAACTTTATTTCCGGTACATTTTCGTTTTCTTGTGTTCTTCTCAATTGTGCTTCTTCTTGTGCTACAAAAATAAAGTCGGTGACCGACCTCCTGTGTTCTTCTCATCAATCTACACTGCTGAAGACTGAATCTCTCTCCATTGTGCTATTAGTCACGTGGAGTGTATTTAATTCATCACTCCAACAGCTCCGATTGCTCCGAGCAAAGAGGACAGCCGGTAAAAACTTTATTTTTTTTGTACATCTTTCGTTCTTTCTTCGAAAAACTTCTCATCCACGTGGTCAAATACCATTTACCACGTGGTTTTAGAGGTTATTCACCTCCTTTTTCTGGGCTTCATTTATTTAAAGTCGGTCTCCAACCAATTTTCTCTTCACTCCGATCACTCCGTGTGCTCCGAAAAGAGAAAAATAACCGGTTACTACTTTTATTCATCCTACAAGCCTCTTCTACCCACGTGGTCTTCTTTTCCATCATCCCACGTGGTGTTTCAAGAGGTTATTAACCCTAGAGACTAGATCGGTAGCCGATCAACAACATAAATAAAGACTGTTTCTGCAATCCTACACTGGAATCAGATCTGGACACGAACTCTATCGCACAATCAGTACGATATCATCCCAGATCTGTTCCCCATCGTTTAGGACTACGAAAAACACACCCACTACCTGGACCATCGACAACAATGGCCCAAGCATCCAACCCACAGCTAACACTCAACGGTGGAGAGGGTTCTAACAACCCTCCTCTCAACCCAGATCCTACTCAACCCTCGCAACCTTCTCAAACTTCTCGTTCTTCGCAAACTTCGACGCAGACGCTGCTACCTAGACAAGGCCATCGCATCCTCTCAGGAAGTGATACATCGGACGTGTCCAACGGCAGCCAGGGTGATCATCGCCCAAAGCGGAAGAAGACCAAGACACCAAAGTCACCCCAACCAAACCTCTCGCAGCCAGAAAACATGGATCTCTCTGAAATCATCAGGCTTTTGTCCGCCCTGGGAACCCAGCTGACCACTCAGCTGTCTACCAGTCGCTCTAAGCCAGGATCATCACGGAGTAGACACCCGTCTACACCTCGAGAGACCGAACCTCAACGATACTCGAACCCAGAGCCACGAATAGACCACCACCGACCAAGCACAAGTTCCTACGAACCACTGCCTGCAAGGAGGACCTATCCAATGACTCCGGGACCTCCGAGGACATCGACAGCTCACCAACCCTACCCTGAGGCTCGACACCGGGAAGCGGATCGACCGCGTCCCCGACCAATCGAGCCTAGATATTATGACTACACCTCAAGCGGGTCGGACAACGGCGGTGACCGCCCGAGTCCGCCTCTCGACGACTATGACCGAAACTCCATTTATGCTCCGCAATTTCCTCCTCGAGAGCGCCGCCACAGGGACCAAGGGCCAAACCCCAATGCCATAGGGCGAGGCCAGGTCCTGGATGGTGTCTATAGGGCACCACCCAGAGTACTTACTGTGGAGGAGCTCAATAAGAAGTATGGAAGCCGCCACCCTGCCGACTCCGTTAAAAAGTTTGATGGGTTAGGCTCCTTCCGTGCCTTCTTGGAAGAGTTCGAAGAAGTTGCCAATCTGCATCGATGGGATGACCACCACAAGGAGGACTTCGTAACCACCTGCTTCACCGGATCAGCTCGCTCGTGGCTCAGCAAGCTTCGCTATCGCCACCCTGACTTGACCTGGTCTGAACTCAGGAAGAGGATGACCTCCGCTTTCGGCAAACCAAACGAACGAACTCTACTGGAAAAACGCTACTGGGAACTACGCCAAAAGGAAGGAGAGAGCACTCAGGCCTTCATTTGGAAATTCGCCGAATTAGGGGACAAAATTTACCCTGAACTGTCCGACGAACTCCGAATCAACCAGCTCCGACGCTCGCTCCATCCGACGATCCAAGACGCAGTGGACTCCGCCCCAACACATTCATTCAGCTCCTTCAAAGAAGCTGTACTAAGAATGGAAGCGATCCTCTACTCCAAGGATAAGTGGCCCCTAGCTCCGGAAGCAGTAGATGGCCTTCCAGAGAGTAAGTCAACTAAACCCGATGGGGAGCAACGTGCGGTGACCGCACCAGCTCCTCGAGACAACCGACCTAGACAACCGAATGCGAGAAGATCCTACACTGCCCCACAACCTAAATCAGGGGGTCCACAAGCTCCAATAAGCTCGGCCCCTGGCCCTCGCCGCGATGCGCCGGTAACGACCATCGACAAGAGCAAGGCCACCTGTTATCAATGTGGACAACTAGGACACTTCTCCCGCGAATGCAAGCAACCAAAAAGGAATTTGGAAGTGAAACAGTATGGAGGAATCGTTGAACACCCAGGGGAGGACCTGGCTGAGACTGATATTATCAGCGAGGATGGTATCGAATATGCCCTCATCAGTTTGGGAGGACAACTTCGTAAAATCGCCCTCGAAGCTCCGCCACCAACTCCTGTTGTAGAAGACATCATCGACGATTCCGAAGACTACTTACCCATCGCAGTCATCAGCCCATCCGCTCATCCCAAGCTGGAACCCTGGACTACCATAGACCTGGGCCTCTGGAATGAGATAATGGAAGCTTTCGACTCCGCCAATTCCAATTTCGGTTGCCGAGAAGACAGGACAGTTATGATCATCACACCTGGAGGCAAAGCTCCCAAAAAGGGGCGAGCCTGTTGCCGAACCATGATGCAGGATCTGTATCAGAAACTAGCAGCCAGCTGTGATGTGAAAGAACTTGGGGCCCACGACGCTAGTCTCAACAGCCCCCGGATATTGGTCTCCATCAATGGCCGAGAAATCCGGATGCTGGTAGATACAGGAGCCCATAGCAGTGTCCTCTCCGAATGCATCGCGAACGAACATGACCTCAGAATCGAACCCATGCCAAGAGCTCCAATGATTGAAGGAGTAGGAGGTGCCACCATCAACATAGTGGGCCAAGTCAATGCTACAGTGGAAGTTGGTGCAAAACGTGCCCAAGGACCACTGTATGTCATCGAAGGACACCGAGAAGCCATCTTAGGTCGTGACCTAGGAAAAGCTCTTCACCTCAGTGTCTCCATGACCACAGACAAGGTCTATTGTGAGGATGACCTCTTCAACTCCGTTCTCCGTCGCCAATGTGTGGAAGCCTATGTGGGAAGTGCCCTTCAGGAACAACCACCGTCTGACAACGACAGCAATCTATTGGAACTTAAGTGTACACAGCGGATCGAGCAACACCTAGTAGTGTTGAGCCACACCCGACTTAATGGAGGAGGAATCGCCCTAGTGGAGGTTAAAGCCTCAAAGATTTTGAAAGAAAGTGACTTCTTCGTCATCGTACCGGATGAAAAACTCAAGGCCGACCGAGGAATTTTCGTGGCCCCTGGTCTTATGCAAGGCCAGAACGAAGCCACCTTCAGAATCAAGGTCTTCAACACCAACAGGACGCCAGCCACCCTCCAAAAAGGCGAAGTATTGGCTCACATACAGTATGACTATGACTGGGAGGTTGTAGCGGACACCGCTACCATCCCAGAGCAATCAGTGTCGGTGACCGATCCTGAAAAATTGGAAGACCATGTTCCGGTGCGGGAACCGCTCCGAAAAGGTGGTTCAGAAACGCAGAAAATGGAAAAACTCAAAAACTCGAGGACGAGTTTCTTAGGGAAGGAGGGGGGAGAAACAGAGGTGGACACCAGCCCACCCCTACAACCAACAGGACCCAGACCACCCAACAAACCCCTACAACCTACCATACCTCAAAATTTTTTTGGAAACGAATCCTCTGGAACTCCATTTGCAAAAGAACCACCCACCAAAACTTCCATTCCATCTAAAAATGCAAAACTCCACCACAAAAAGAAAAGACTCAAAATAAAAACAACAAATTCATCGTTGGAATCTGCCGCTAAAAACAAAGCGGAAATAAAAAGTGAAATCAACGATGGAATTCCACCAAAAATACTCACTCTCAAGACCATCCACGTGATTGAAGACGAAAAACCACGTGTCCAGCACATGGAATCATCAAGATCAACGTCCTCAATCATAAACATCAACAAAATAGTAGCGGTAACCGCTACCCACGCTTTCAAACATAAAAATCACGTGGCCACAAAAGAAAACTATCTAAAACATCGTAATCCCCCTCTCATGACGTCACATCAAAAAGAAAAAGTGAACTCAGTGACCTACTTATGGTTTCAAGTTCAGATTTTCGGTGGGAAAGTCAAACATCTAACTCTTCACACCCTGATGCAAGAAATGAAACTACGTCATCACCGATGGGAATTAAAACACAAAATCGGGGCCATAAAAGACATCAAAACAAAGCCCCCTGTCAATCAAATCAAAAAAATTAATTGGGCCAATCAAGACACCCCTTATATCATCAAGGGGCCCAATCATCAACCAAAATCGACGTCAACCCCACCAAAGGGGCTGACCCAACCCTTATCTCTTTTAATGTTTTGCATAAACTCCATTTGTGATCAAATCGAATCGGTGACCGATTCTCCACTTGTTCAAAAAATCGCGACACCACAACATCCGGAAGTTTTATGTTTTGAACAAAGAAATCTATCAACTCATGAAAATTTGGATAAAAAGCGTCAAGGGATTCCTAAAGAAAAACAGGACAAATACCTATCTTCAGCTCCGAAAAACGTAAGTCTTGAAAGAGGTGGTGGTTATCCCCCCTCTAACAAAACTTTTTCTATCCCTGTTTTAGTATCAAAAATGCCAAAATACAATAGAGGGACGTGGAGGGGACGCCATCGCCATCCTAATGGCTCCTCTAGTGACGAAGAAGGGGGTAATGCTAATCCTACCCCCTTATCTCCTCCAGTACCTATGGAAGTGGGTGGTGAACAGGCGGGGGCCGCCCCACCACCCACTGAACCTACCAAGACTACCAAAACGACTACGATTGTGCAGGCTCATGCGGGGACCGCTAGTGAGCCTGTCACAAGATCATCATCACCACATGACTCCCAGCATCGTCGCCACTCCGTGCCTGAAAACTTTCACCGGCGCGGAGAAAAACGATTGAAAACATCTTTCCGACGCCCAGCCAACGTGGGTCGCGAGGGAAAACCAGATATACCCATTCTTCTGGTTCCCCTCACCGCCGCCAATTCAAAGCACTGGACTGAGGATCGAGAAGACCGAATCGACGTCTCGATCATGCCCCTGGGACCACCCAAGGACTACTGGAAGAGTCTGGCTCCTGGTCAGATGATTCCAGGAGGAGCTGAGCCCTGGGGGAAGGGATCATCCGGGACGACACTACCAACAGAGACCGAGAAGGAGCAGCAGCGCCTCGACGAGGAACGATGCCATCGACTGAACGAGGAAGCCCGCATCGAGGGAGAACGCAACAAGCGATACCTCCAGATGGCTTGCCTCCGCCTCCAGGAACTGGGCCTACCATACACAGCCCCGCTTCCCCAGGAGGAGATCGACAGAATCAAGACTCTTCTCGCTGCAGAGGAGCGACAGGCTGTGGGGACCGCGGCTAGCCACTCCTTACCTCCAACACCACCTCAATCGACTACTCCACCTACCACCGGCCCGATTCCACCAGCGCCCCAACAAGGGGCCATTCCAAAAACTAAAAAGCCGCCACCTAAAGAACGGCCCTCTGAGGATCGTCACAAATCCAAGAGGGACTCTTCTCCGAAATGGCACCGCTCTCCGCCACGTCACCGCAGTCACCACCATCAGGGCCACCGGGAGTTCCACCATCGGCCACAAGACCTCTGTCACCACGCCAAGGCTGGAACCCAGGGGAATCGCCCGACCATTCGACCACTGATGGAGGTACCCATCGAAAAACCGAAGCCTGTGCCTCGACCCCCTGGGGATCCTCCCACCGCCACTTCAGCATCATCATCATCACCTGCTGCTGCTGAGAGGGAATATTTTCTCTCTCAGCAGAAGAGAATGACGGACTTGGTCCTGGACTTCGCCCGGCGAGGAGGAGACCCCCGTGAAGCTTTGGGGATCCCTCCCCTCGAGGACCGGCCACCAATCTCACAGAAGTCCCAAAAGAAGAAGCCAAGACAGCGCGCCCGGGACATGGCCCGTGCAACTCTGTTTCGGGCCCAACGTGCCCAGTCGTCTGGAGATGCGGGGACCGCGCCTCCTGCTTCCATCACCGACCTTCCAGTTGCAGATGCGGGGACCGCGCCTGCAACTCTTCCCGAGGACTCCCCTGCCACCACGACCACAACTCCTGCCGCTCCTCCCGTGGTGACCGCCAGGAGGAAGACACCCATCTACAGGCCACTCCGCCCGGAATCTCTACAGGAGAGGTTCCTTAACAACCGTTGGGCATTATGGCAAGGACAAACGAAGACGACCCAGACCCTCTACGTTGGACACTACGACCTGGAGGAGGGATTCCCGCACCTGGAGCTCCCTGAAAAGGAACGGTACATCGTCAATATGACGCGGGACTCAGCCCTCTTCTCCGCCATCGTGATGCCCCGGCGAAAACACATCGAAGTGTTCCAGTTCTCCGGGGACTTACTCACCACTGCACTCCAGGCCGTAATGAGGTCTTTCTTTAACACCATGTTCGGGACGCCAGCCGAGGGGGCCTACAGAGTCAGCCGCAGTTACCTTCGCGGGGCCCAGCCCAACCACCAAGCGGCCATCATGTTCGACGGAGTTCTGGGAACCCTCTATGAACGACCTCCGGCCCGGTCCACCCAGTCCGACCAGGAGATCTACCAGGGGTTCTTCAACGACTTACAGGACCACGTTGACGGATGGATCGTCACCGCTTGGGATGGGCAGCAGCCGTGATGTGTGTGTCTTCGCGCATTGCCTCACCTTTTCGGGACTGTGTGTTCTCTCGCGAGGGACTACTCGCGGGACATTCGGAAAAATAAAAAAAAAAAAAAAAAAAAAATTTAATAATAAAAAAAAAAAGGGAAACGTGCTTGTTGTTGTGTTGTCCCTACTGTGTTCTTCGTTTTGTTCGCGAGAAACTACTCGCGAATCTTTCATTCATATTTTTTTTTATTTTTGGTTTTTGTACCCCGTTGGGTTTTTGTTCCAGTTTACCTTTTTTTTGAAATTCATATCTTTGCACCCCGTTGGGTTTATTTTCCTTCTTTATTCATTATGTTCTTACCCCGTTGGGTTATTGCGTTTTGCCCCGTTGGGCTTGGGTTTCGTTGTATTCTCTTCTTAAAATATTGTATGTTCACCCCTACCCCGTTGGGTTTTTGCGTTTTGTTTCTTGGGTACCCCGTTGGGTTTCCTTTTCGTTTTTTTTATCCCCCTCGTTCCGGGGATAATCATTTCCTTTTTTTCTTGTAATGTTATTTTTGACTTGTTGAAGGGATGGTTGATACGAACTGCATCAACCTCTCTTTCAACATGGATGTACTCATTAGTGACATGCCGAACCACTGGACCACTTCCCTAGAACTGCAGTCTGTGGCATACCTCCCGGCTCTGAAGCACGAGGACGTGCTTCACGCCCAGTTGGGGGGTATGTGACACCCTGTATTTCGCCGTTTTGTCCCTCCCCTAGCCTGGGGGTCTCTGGGGACGTAGGGGACGGATTTCCGCCCTTTCCTTCCCTCTTGGAGACCCCAAAGCTGCAAGACACATTCATATTCCGGTATCGGCGGATGGATACCCGTCGATGCACGGTCCCCAGGGCATGTGTACCCCTAAAAAGGCGTACACCGGCTCTGGGTATAAAAGACCGTGTTTCGATAGATTCTGGGTCCATTCTTTGATATCGAAACATGAAATAATTCATCAATGGTCCAGTGGCGAAAGCACGCCACAGTAACTCTTTCTCTGTTGTTCATGTGTTAATGGTTGGTCATGAATAAATAAGTATCGACGAACCTATCATCCGTCTCGCCTGTCTAATGATTCTTTTCAGCTACAGTGACGAAATCAAGAAATATCTACGAGAACGACCCCAGCACCAGTAGGACTCAGGTTGTATAACACAAACGATCTCTTAACAACAAGCGGTACCCGCTCGAGTTAAGAGATTCTACAACTGAGCCCCGTAACAAAAGCTCGACATTGTTACAATATTGAACATCCAGTTACTTCTCTAGTTTAAAATAATTAAAACTTTAAAATTTTTCATGAGGTTTTTTTTAAACAAAAGCTAATTATTTTGCTGTTCCAAATTCCCCAAGAAAATATATTAATTAACAGTTTACTTTTTCGCTAAAATTTATCAGATTGTTTCCTCCTGAATACGGACACGAGGAAGTGGAGGTTCTGCCCGTCACTTTCTTCTATCCGGAATCTAAAATACGATTGACGACCGACAGCGAAGAAAAACTGGATCTGAATCTAGATTTTAAGACGAACTTTTCGACAGCCGTTTTATCTCATTCTTCGATTGTGCCAGATGCCGACTTTGGTTATTGGCAACTTGGCATTGAAAACGGCGCTGCCATTATATCGATCGTGACTAGTCAAAACAAGAGTGGGTCGTTTCATTCGGTCAAACTTGGTCGCAATTTAAACAACGGCAAATGGCATCACCTGAAGGTTGAAATAGTAGATGGGAGAGTGAAGTTGGCTGTCGATTATCGGCTTTTCGACGTAGAGAAACTTAAGAATCGAGCGATGTTTTCTAATAAGATTTATATTGGAGGCAGCACTCAAAATCCGCAAGCTGGTAAACATCGATGAAATATATTTTAAAAATTAAACCAAGTTTCAGGAATGAATATGAAACTTTAAAAGACATTAGAAAACACCTATTGACATAACCGTAAAAGAAAATTCTTATCTAAATTGTTTTCTTTTTCGCTAAAAAAATCTAAATCTGAGCGTGATAGTTTTCAATACATGGGACGATAAACATCGAAAAACATAAAATCAGAGTTTGATTTAAAGCTGTGGTGGTCCATTGTGACCGTGCTAAATGCCATCTTCTTAAATATGTTTATAAGAAAGCTGTTCTGGTTTCTTCATTTAGGTTTTGTTGGTTGTATGCGTCAGATCAAGCTGAGTGACATCTACATGGATCCACGAAATGTTATCGATTCGGATCAGATTGAAGGAGGAGAAATCAGTATGGATAATTGCCAATTGGTTGATCCGTGTGCTCGTCCAGGAGTTTGCGAACATGGTGGAAAGTGTAACATGAGGGATAAGGAGGTGTTTTGCAATTGTACCGGGACAGGATACACTGGAGAGACTTGTCATTTCTGTAATTACAATATTTCCATCTATTAAGCAATCAGTGTTCGAAACGTTATTTTCGAGAAGGCTAACGCGCGTTTTAAAAAAAAAAACAATTGCCACGTTCTTGAATTTTTATTTTCATAAACGTTTTGACCTTACTAATTATATTCATGAAATATGTTTAGAATGTTTTGTTTAATTTGAACAGACTTTTAATTTCACTGTAAAGTTTAGTCAAGTTCTTAACGATGAAATCGTAGCCAACACACACTTAAGGCGATTTTTCCAATGTTACTTTGCAGCACTTCATCGTAGAACATGCGAAGAATTGTTTCTAGTTGGTCATCGGAAGGAAGGTGTCTACATGATTGACATCGATGGCAATGGTCCACATCCACCATCTTACGTTTACTGCGACATGGGCACCAATTTGACCACTACAACTATTTTGACAAATCTTCCTAGGGAAATGGTTAATCTCTATTTTATGAAAGTAATTTTGGCGGTTGTTTTTGTATGTTTATATTATTTTTTTTGTTGCTTTTTATAGGTGGTTCGTAAGAGTGGCATGAAGAACTTCCGAATCGATGTTACGTACCGTAATTTCAATGCTGACATGCTGCAAACGTTGATAAGACATTCCAAAAATTGCACTCAGAAAATTAAGTTCGATTGCTTCAAAGTGCCTCTGGGTTTATGGAGTTATACTTGGTTTAAAACTTCGTATAAAGGCAATCGTTTGAGTAGCCTTGGAAGCACTCGAGACAGTTACTGCAAATGTGGAGGTGTTTACCTTAAAACGTTTTACATCAGCTGTTGAATGAACTGTTGTTTTTCTGCATTTAAGACGCAGCGTTAAAATGAATTTCAAGGTCTTTTAGAAACTAGGAGAGTAAACAAGTTTTTTTTTTGCATGTGCTCATTTTTTAATAAGGAACGTTTTATAGAATAAAAATTAAAAATATGTTTGCAATTAATGCTAATTGTCAATCTGGTTATTTTCAAACTGCCATAAATGTTTATTTTTAAAGTTAAGAATATAAAGTTTTTTTTTTAAAGTGAGTCACTTGCTCTTCTAGTTTCTAAAATACTTTCTAATTTTTTCTTAATGTTACTTATAAAATACGGATTAACAAGAGTTTTTAGGGTCTTTTTTAAACTCGACTTGGAAAAGAACAATAATCAATCATAATTTCATATGTTTTACGTTTCTGCTCTATTTCTGTCACTTTGGTTTAGAGCTTGGCAATTGCACGAACCCTCAGAAATTGTGCAATTGTGATGCTGTCGATCAGCGATGGCGGCACGACGAAGCGGAATTGCAAAACCCTCAGCATTTAGGTATTACCGAGATGTATTTTTTGCAGCCTGATAACATGCCGCCTGAAGCCGAACTGAGAGTTACCTTGGGACCGTTAGAATGCATTGAAATGGGTGAGGAGAGTAGTAGAATTATGGAGGAATAATTATGCAAGTATTCTAGCTGCAACGTAATTGTGTGTTCTTTACAGACACACAGCAGTTTGTGATAACATTTAAGACGTCCGAGTCATATTTAGAGATACCTGGCTGGAAAACTGGGGATTTGGCGTTTAGTTTTAAAACGTCTCACAAAACAGCGATCTTATTTTATCAGCCATCACTTTATCAAACTCACAGCCATTTTAAAATATTTCTAATCAATGGTAAGTTATGGGAGAGCCGAAATTTTTTTTAAGGCACTGTCTGGTTTTTCGAAACATATTTGAGAAATCAGTTAGTAAAAACCGCTTAACACGAAAATCGATTACACAAAATATATTTTCAGTCCAATTAGTTCGTTTAACACGAAATATTTTCTTTAAAATTGTTCTGTAGAAATAAACGAAATTTTAAACTAAACAAGAAAACTTATCCACGAACGTAACCCTTAAGTAAAATTTCTGCATACTTTTTACTTTTTAAATTTAAACATTAAAATCGGATGCACATTTTTTTAATTTCTATGCTAAAGAAAACGAACTCGCATTCGAGTTTTCTGTTCGTGGTGAACCAAAAAGCATCATTGTTAGTTCTGAAACACCTCTGAACTCCGGCGAGTGGCAACAGGTGTGGGTGGATTATGATCGACATCATGTTCGATTTACAATTAACATGGAGTCTATTATGATTGACTTGGAAAAGAACGAGGAGTTCGGTCCGTTCGAGGGAACGCTTTATGTCGGAGGAGCACCACAGTAAAACTTAATTTCATAAAATATATAGGTACGATTCTGAGTGCCGTTATGTCAGATATATTTACAAATTATAGGGAATATTTGGAAGAAAGTCGTATAAAAGATGGATTTGTTGGTTGTCTTCGTGGTTTGGTTATCAATGAAGAAGTGACAAATCTCTATTCTTACTTGAGTCCGAGGACACCACAGATTGTCACTGGTTGCAAACCATCTTGCGATCCAAATCCGTGTCACAATGGAGCTACTTGCAAGGAAGCGTGGGGAACCTTCACTTGCGAATGTGCTAACAAGTTAGCTCACTCTGGAGAACATTGTGAAAACAGTAACATTTAAATTTTTACTCTTATTTCAAAATGATCGCGTCCCATTATAATAACAATTTTAATTTTTCGATAGATATAAACGAAAATGGTGTCACGTTTGTGACCGAAAACGGACACTTTCATCAGTTGTATGTTGAGGAAAAAGAAATTCCTCCCGTTTTGACGGAAGACATTCTTTTGAACATTCGTACTTACGATACAGAAGGACTATTACTTTATGCTCATGATCAGTACAGCAACTTTGTGCAGCTTCACATTGCCGAAGGAAACAAACTGATCTTCACTTTCAATTCTTTCCGCATGTTGGTTCAAGGAACTGTTGTTTATAGCGGTAAAGAAAAGTTTAAATAATCAAAAACCCGCACAAAGTAGTAATGTATTTTTTTCTATAGAATTGAATCGTGGTAAATCTGTGCAGATATTTGTTGATCGCGACACTGAACAAACCGTTCTTCACGTAAACGATAAAAAAACAGTAATTCAACATCCACTTCGACTAGTTGATAAGTATAGACAGAATCCTTGGGTTTCTGGACAGGAATTAGGTAAGGATGCAAGAAAATGGCATAAAACTCCTATAAAAATGATTAAAACTAATTTCTGCTTTTCTTGCACCACATTCATAAATTCGACTACAATTTTTGTTTATTAATGTTGTTGCAGAAACTGTTAAACCTCCTCGTCCTCCAGTTGAACCGAAACCATATCTTCAAATCTATCTGGGAGCTTTAGATCCTGACAGCATGGAATCATCTCTGCATGGTATCATCGGGTGTTTGACTGGATTACGTTTTGGAATGCAGATATTCAACTTGGTTGTCTTGGTTGATCAAAATCCTGGCACTGAAAGTTAGTTTGTGACACTTTTGTCTACAAAAAAAATAATAAATAGCATCTAATACTTATCGAGATTAAAATATATTTTGTTCTCGTTTGATAAAGACTTTCGAAAAGGTTGCAAGATGTCTTGTGATGTGGGTCCTTGCAAAAATAATGGTTATTGCATAGAAGATTGGAGAAATGTGCTACATACATGCGACTGTGGCCGTACGTCATATTTCGGAAAGTCTTGCGATGAAGGTGTCTAACAAAAAAAACTAATAGTTCGATGTTACGAAATGTTACTGTAGATTCTAAACAAAATATTGTTTCATTTTTTTTAGATATTGGCGGCACGTTTAACGGAACATCTCTTGTTAAGCATATATTCGTTCCTGACGCTTCGACTTATCAGCGAGTTAAAGTTCAGCTAGCTTTTTCGACAGCAGCATCGTTCGATGTGCCTGCAGTCATTTTATTTGTTAATTCTAAAGTGGAGTAAGTTTTATTTTAAATTGCACTTGATCAGAATTTCTAAGATTAGTTATGAATTTTATTTTTTGTTGATTGCAGTGAACGTAATTACATTATGTTGGCTTTGTCTCCATCTGGAGAAATTATTCTAGAGGAAGAAGATGGTAGTAAGAGAGGTCTGTGCATAATTTGATTAATTTGAAAGAAAATTGTGTCTTCTAATAATTCTTATTCATGAATATTATTTGTTTTTGTCATAGTTATTCGAAGTGTTGTTAAGGCGAGTAGCGGCGGAACATTCGCTGATGGAGTGCGCCATTGGGTTTCTTATAATCGCAACATGGAGAATATTGAATTCATGGTACTATTTTTTTAAAAAAAAATATTATGAGCACTGAAATTGAATGACGTTTCTAAATGTTGTTTTTGAATTTGAAATTTGTTGTTTATTTTCAGGTGGATAATCTTCCGATTCCAATCATGCGCTCTCAAGAAAACATTTTAATGTCCGAGCAACCCAAGTATGGTGGTGAAGTGAACGACGTCGTCATGCTCGGTGGAATGGAATTCATCGATAATCGATTCGTGAATTATATTAATTATTCTGGATGTCTTTCGAGTAATTAGCCACGATTTTGTTCTTAAGGAGTTTTTTTTAAATATGCCCTCGCGTATTTTTTTACACGCGTCTTTTATTGCAAATAGATGTGATCATGATGATCGATTCGTTTAATATCTTTCCTCTTGAAACTGCTTACGGCTATCGTCCAGGTGGACAAAATCTGAAAATAGTTGGAGCACTGATGAAAAGTCGTTGCGCTGCATTTGGAAAACATCATTTTCCAAACAGTACTCCATCCTTCGTCGATCTAACTCAAGTGTGTTTCTTTTCAATTTGTTTTTGTAAAATGATTTAAATGTGAAATGTTGCTGCGCTTTCTTTATTTTCCAGTTTGTTGGTCCTCCTTGGGTTCCGAGTGATCCCATAAAGTATCCGTTCTCCCTTCCTAAAAGACCGAATCTCGAACTAGAATATCAGATTTCGGAAGCAACAACCAAAAGTTCGTAAAAAAAAAAAAGTCATTCAGTCGAGAGACTAACTTTTTGGTTAAGCGATTGGCAAATTTCAGTATAATTTAACGGCATATCTTGTGGAATTGATTTGTTTGGATGTTTTTAGGAGTCGGACTCATGATGGGAATTTTTCTATTAATTCTAATTATTTCTCTCGGGGTTTATATCTGGCGAGTCGATTGGAAAGATAAACAGTATCGATACGAAGAAGAATTCGGAGACGAATATGCTTTTACAAAAAAGCCGAGATACTTGGACAGTCCTTTCAGAGGTAAAGGACTAAAAGAACGATAATATAATTATTGAAATGAATAAATGTTTGGTTGGTTTTCAGGTGTAAATTACAACAGAAATTACAACGGCACTATGTATAACGATCCCGCCGAGTTAACGCTACTGAAAAATGAACCGTATCTCGATGGAAAGTTGATGTCGAACGATGTCGACGATCCAAATTCAGAGGCAGACACGAAACCTCTCGACGACAGCGAAGGTACAAACATTTCAGCTGCAATCTATTCAAATACAAATAGTGCCACCGTGAATTAAGACCGTTTCATGAATTGAAATTAGTTTAGAAATTTTTTTGAAATATAAATTAGTACAAATGAATTAAATTTTGATAATTAATTTTAACTGTGCCAAGTTTTCTTTAGTTTTTGAAACAAGAATTATTTTATTTTATTCAAGATGTGTTTTTTTATTACTGGAAAATTGTTTATTTTTAAACAAAAATCAACATTTTTATAAGGGATCAAAAAAAACTTTTTGTGTAGTTTTTAAAAGTAACTGAATTAGTTATGACTCGTGATGTGCCTGATGTAGCTGATTGTAGCTTAAAAAAGTTAAGCCTAGTTCAGACCATGTGTTTAATGTTAGATTATGTTAAGGTCGCTCTCTACTATGCAGACCAGACTTCGGTTTATGCATTTAAACATTGCACATGTGCAGTAGAGAGTAACCTTACCTTGACCTACATTAACCACTTGGTATGAACCACAGGCCTCTAAGATTTGTTTTATTTGCTATCTATATTATAATTCGCAGTTGGTCCGAGTTGGACACTAAACATAAGCTAACCTTACAAATTATAGCTAAGCATAAAAATTTCCAAATTGAAAAGTAAACTTTTTACTAAAACTTCAACTTGAATCCACCGAGCAGTGTGTGAACTTTGAACTTCAAGTGCTAAGTTTTCTTTTTGAATTTTGGGCTAAATTAATACAATTTCCTCTTCGTGTCCATTTTGTTAATGTATTTTAAAATATAGTGACTTTGTTCATTTAATTTTTTATAATTATGTTAGAAAAATGTGTTTAGTTTCAATAAAATATTTTTATCGAGCATCAGTTTATAATTTAATATTAAGTTAAGTTTCTAGAAAGGTTTTTTTACTTCCCCCCCCCCCCCGAATCGTGCTCACTCATCTTCCGAGTTAGTTATAAAATTTAACTAATTATTATTATTATTTTATTATTAATATGCCTTTTCATAGAAATTAATAATGCAGTAGAAATTCTTTTGAGTAGTATCTGCATAACTTTTTTTTCACTGCAGTTTTCCTTTATTTCTTTTCCTATTTCGATTTTTAGATGATATTGACGAGCCTCAGTCTGATCCCGACAGTCCCTCAAAAAAGACTCCGTCTTTACAGGAGCTTGAATGGGAACCGAATGTTGAAAGTGGGGATCTGCAAACAGGGGTGAGTGTGCTCATTGTGTTTTAAACTTTTATTTATTTTTTCTTTATATTTTCTTTTTCTTGAGCTGTCCTTTCTTTTTAATAATAACAATAATTATCTTCTAACTCGCTTTTTGCATGTTCTATTGATTAGAAATGGGAATCTCATCCTATGCTGTATAATGCTTTTATATGCACAATGTTGAAAATATAACTAAGTGACTCATGATATATGAGAATTGTTACAAACAATGCTTATTGAAGTTACAGGTATTTTAGGTGAATTTTAATATTTAAGATCACCAGATTTTTTGAGGTGGGAACCTCAACAATCAACTAAGGATCAGAAGCACATATTAATGTTTTGAAAACATCACATCTAATTAGTAAGGCCACATATTTGCATAAATGCACAAAATATATAACAACAGTTAATTATTTTAACCAAAAATAAAAATGCATAAAATGTATTATGTTTGCGAAATTTGCATAATTTCACTTTTTTTTTGTTTTAAAACTTTTTGTAAGAAAAAAATATTCATCAAGTTGTTCTTCTTACACTAAATATTTTTTTTATTTTGATGTTTCCAAAATTACAAAACGCTTTATTAAAGTAACCCATTTTGAAAATTACAAAACATTAAAAAATAAAGAGGGCTCACTGTGCCCCAAAAGTTACAAGAACCTTTGAAATTCGTGTGATTTGCATAAAGCAAACAATTTTCTATGATATTATACATTTGCACAAAAGTTTTGACTTTACTAATTAGTTTAAAATTCATCGCAATATATGCATTTCATTCATTTTTTTTAAATGATTGTTAACCTGATCATTTTAAACCTAAAAAATGAACTAAAAATATTTAAAACATCTTAAATCATTTTTTTAAAAATATACAAAAGTTGGTTATCAAGCTTTTTAGAAAAAAAGTCAAGAAATTAATAAATTAGTGGCTTAAATGTATTTTGTGAAAAAAAACCCGGCAGATTTATTTTTTTTTTCAAAATTTTATAAAACGTTTTTTCATGTTAAAAAAATGTTTTAAAATAAACTTTGAATTTAAAGTGAAAAAACATTAAGTATATCACGGATATCACAAAATGGTTATTTATTTTTCAAGTTTCTAAAATATTTTAAAAATTGTTTCTAAAAAGCTTGTTAAACGCTTTTCTCGATTTGTTTTACCTGTACGTTTTAATCAAAACATAAAAGGTAGAAAAAAATATATGTAAATTATTAAATTTACATACATTTTCAGTCTTTTGTCTTTATGGTATTATGAAAATAGGTGAAAGAGATCATCTGCAAAAGTATTATGCTAAGGTAAGGAATTGATGCAATTCATTCTAACAAACCCTTCTAACAAAAGAGCGAGCAAATATATACACCAGTCTCTGCTTTGTAATTTGGTGGTTTTTTTGCACAATAATCTTTAAAACAATTTCTAATATAACAAAATATTAATTGCTCATCCATACCGAGTGTCTTAAAAAGTGCCCGTTTCTATAAAAAAAAAAATACAGTATGTTTTAAAGTTAAAAGGTGAATCACATTTCAATCAACCCTTAGACATTTATTAGTTTATTATTTCAAACTTTCACAACCTGTAATTTATAAATTTAGGCAGGGCGCACAACATCAAACTTTTCAGTTTGTCAACAATCGGACAAAGATATGAAAACCATTGAGTTAAATGTGGGTGCGCATACTAGGCCGACTTATCACCCTTGTTCAACTCGATGGTTTTTATTTCTTTGTCGGATAGTTGGACAACTGACAAGTTGATGGTTTGCTCCTAGCTTTAAGTGAACTGTTGCTCAGTTGCCTCAAATGTATTTTCTAGGTTTAGACTAGATTCTTATGAAGTGAAAGTAATAATTTTTTCCTCAGAAATATGAAATATCACTGAAAATTGAAACTTTATACAAGTATGTGCATTATGTACGGTTGTATACAAACGAGGGAAGTTCCCAAAATAAGGTACACTTGCTCTAAAAACAAATATTTATTACATTTCTATTATTGAACATATACAAATGCAGATTAATTTATACTTATTTCTTTACATAATTTTCAAAACGATTCAAACATTTGTCCAAAGCTTGACACCAATTTAAAGACATATCATGGAATACAATGGAAGGAAGAATCTGGCTTATCAACTAAGCCAGATTTTTGCTTCCACTTCGACCTTTTCATCCGAGTGGGGTATTCCAGAACACCCACCTCACACCCCTGATCTAGGGATCTCGAAGTTCGAACTATCATCTGTTTGCTACTGTGAAGGAACATTTGTCAGGAGTTTTGCATCGGATAAAGACGTCGTCGATATGGAAAATGCTTGAATCGTTTTGGAGATTATGCAGAAAAATAAGCATGTTTGATAATTGAACTTTTAATAAATATTTCTTATTTTTAGAGCAAGTGTACCTTATTTTTGGAACCAGTCCGAACCACTCTCGTATATATATTGTAATGCAACTTAAAATAAGGTCGTCCATGCACAGAAATAGAGCTACCTTACCTTTAATTACATTGACTTCATGGTCTAAATCAGACATTAGACAAAATTAGTGTTTTGTAATTTGATTCCTACGACTTTATTGTTTTGTATGTTACAAATACCATATTGCAGAAACTTTTGACACGTATAAGAAGAAGAAATGGAAATGTGTCAGATGTTTCTGACGATCTCTGCAAGAACAGGTGCACTTTTTGAGTCGTTTGGTATTTTTTATATATATAAATAGCAAACAAAAGTTTGACGCTTTATCTTATTTTTGGATGACGAGAAATGATTTTAATTAATTAAAATTGTTTCTGTCTACGCATTTAGTCTATGGACGACTTAGATGCCTTTAGTGATGATGAAAATTCAGACCAAGATCCCGAACAGAAAATTTCGAATGTTGAGGGCCGAGCACCTTTGAGTACATTGAGTGAGGTAACACTCAGCGTGAGCCCTTACTAAACACTAACAATAATGGCTTCTTGTGTTTGGCATTTGTTTGTTTTGTTTGTTTCTTTGTTCTCAGTCTTGTTTGTGTTCGTAATTTGTTATTTAACAATATAGAGATTTTTTTTAAATAGATTTTTATATAGGGTTTAGAGTCAGAGATTATATTTTAAATAGAAAACAAGTTTTTATTTATTTAGAAGAAAAGTTTTTATTTATTTAGAAGGAAAAAAAAAAGAGTTAGAAAGTTTGTAATTTGCTTCAAATAGCTTTTTTAATTTATTTTAAGTAACAGAATCTGTTTTTTATAATTCTGTAATTTTTTTTTCTCGAACTTTTTGAAGCAATATCTATACTAATTTTTTGTTTCAGAATGAATCTCACAATTTTAAGATTGCCGACACAGGTAGTATACTCTTTTTAGGAGACCCTTACGCGTAAAAAAATAATTTGGATAACTTTAAGAAAAAGAAAATATGATATCTTCTTTTTTAAAAGTCACTTCTGTTATTTTTACATCGATCAAATTTAATATAGAAACAGTTTTGTAAGAATCTTTTTAATTATTATGATAGTTATGTGATTTAGTAGCATAATATTCTTCAGTTATTTAATTTATTCTGAAAATATATACAGAGTCTAATTTTAAACATTTGAATGTCCATGATGGGATTTCATCCTTATTGTGTAATTTTGTTAACTCAAAAACGAGGAGCCTTTTTTTTTTCTCATGAAGGCATTTTACAGAAGGGACCAATTCGTGCCCCTTTTTGCTTTGTACTGTATTAAATAGAGTGAAAACCGTTTAACACGAAAATGAATAACACGAAATATGTTTTTCCATATATTTTAATTCGTAATTTCATATCGACTAACACCAAAAAAAATTGTCAACCCCCTTTTTTACATTACTTGAGATTATAAAGTTGAATAGGTCAAATATGGTATTGCAAACGTATGCAAGAACAATGCGAAAACATCCTAGTTTGGAGTCTAAATGAAGTGACTTATATTCTATGTTTATAAAAACTAAAAATAAATTTAAAAATATAAAAACTGAAATATTGTAATATGAAAACAAATTTTTGGCAATTCCAGATTAAAACTTGTTTTTCGGGAAAATCGGGAGTTTAATTTTAAGTGCAGTTAACTTAATTATGTACAAATAATCTAATGCAATTTAATTCCCACCACACTAAAAAAAAGGCGGTATTCACACTATTTGTTTATATGTAATCATAAATATGGTATAAAATACGTTTTAGAATTATTTTTAACACAAAATTTGGTTAAGATAAAAAATAGTCTGGTTCCTTCGTTTTAATCGATTTTTGCTATCCTGTATGGACATGTGTTGTGTCTATCGGCTAGCCACCTTCATCATTTAGACTCTGGCTATATTAGAATAAATTAATAATGAAAAGGGCAGCTTTCATATTTTGATAAAATATTGCACAAATTTTGATAACTTTTTAGATATTTTCATGAGTTTATTTTGGGTTTCTTTATTATATTTAACGTTTTCTCAAACTATGTTTAGTATGTTATATACACATATTATATCCAGTCAGGTCTTTGTTTATAGTCCATTTTTAGTTTTTATTTCATTTTCATAGTTTAATTTTCTCGTTAGAATTTTTTTTTTTAGAATTTATGCAAATTGGGTAATAAATACGTTTATTTTATTTGTTACTCTGAATATAAAGTTTATACTTAATTAATACTGATTTTTTTATTTTTAATTGGTGGTTCATTTTGGTGTTGGAGCGTGGAATTATTTATTCATTGGTATACATTTAGGTGTTGTTTTTGTTGGTGTTGTAAGTTGTATTTTATTATTAATAATTTGCATAGTTTGCATTTATTTCTGTTATGAAGCATAGTATAATTAATATTTATATGTTTGTGTTCGTATCGTAAACTATTTTTTTTTGGTGTTTTCAAACTAATTTCATTAACATATTCTTACTTAAATTTATCTTCTAAATCTTTAAACTTTTATTTTTTTTATGTTTCAAATTCGATTTATTTACTGAAAAGAAAGGGATGATTTTATTTTTTTTTTAAATTATGTTAGTTTCTAATTATTATCCCCCAACAACCTTCTCTCAGAATTCAACAGATGAAAATCGGAAAGGAAACCCTCAGTTTTCTGATGATGCGGAAAAACCAATAAATAGAGAGGAATCTCCAGAAGAACCAACATTGGGTAATTTGTAATGTCTATTTAGATCAGGGGTCTCAGACTAATGTTACATGGTGAATATGATCATTGATCACCATTGGGCGGACTAGATTATCGGGCAATTGAGCAGTTTCCTGATGGACTGCCTAGTTTGAGGACCGAAATTTTTCATTACAAAGCATTAAAAAATGTCCATAAGAAAATGGATGAAACTAATGTTTTTAACTTTAGAAATCATTAAAAAAGTAACATAATAGGCCTACGTTTTTTAGGCAGGAATATTATACTAAGAAAAAATTTGAGCAAAAAAAATATAGAAAAAGGAAGAAAAATAGACACTTATAAAAGTGTTGCCAGTTTTTACTGGCAAAATCAATTCTAAAAGATTTTGTTGCTCACTACGCTTGCTGAAAGTTGGTGCAAAATAGCATAAAGAAAATTGACACATGTTGCAGGCAACAAAAAAAGCAAATAATAGAACCAAGGGAATTTTTAAAAATAATTATACTCGCTTTTATAGAGTTGGGCAATTATTTTTTTTTTGGGCCGGTTTTTTTTCTTGCAGTCATCTCCTGAGGGCCGCATAAATAATAAAGATATATAGTGTGTTAAATTTTATTTTTGAAATAATTATCGTAACTATAATTGCCATTGTTTACTGACATTTATTAAATCATTATATTGATTTACATAAAGTTTTTATATACAATTTATATTGTCATAAAATTGTCATAGTTTTTTTTTTAATTAGACATAAAATTATTGTGCAATTTAAAATCAATTTTCGGGGGTGGGGGGGGACGTTGAACATCAATCAAATGTATTTATTCTACTGCTTAAATTTGTTACAAATTTGGTAAAATTTAAATTATTTTTAACACCCCTGCAAATTAACTGACATTTTACAAAAGTATATTAAAAACAATATTGGGTCGCATTCTAGTAACAAAGAAATCAGTAGACTGACCATATAACATGTTAACGGTCAGTCGGTGTGTTGTGTGTTTTTGAGACCCCTGATTTGCACTTTTTTAATTTAATTTGATTAACTTTAAAAAAAAATTAATTTCGTAGTTATAAGAAGACCGAAGAAATTTGTTGGTGTGCCCCAACCGTCGCCTGTTTTTCTACCTAACAATCAGAGGTCATTTGCTAACCCAATTAGTTATCTTGGAGGACCAAGGTTCCAACAACCGTCTTCGAATCGAAACAGTACCGAGTCGGTCCTTTCCATTGATTAAAACGCAAAGGTATATTTGTAACATATGCATGTTTTTTATTATTTCATTTGCATATTTGTTTGACCACAAACGAAGATCTAATTTTTAAAAAAAATCAACTTTTAGATGTTATTCTGGAAAATTGCTTTAAATTTTTAGGCTACTTATTTTTTTAACCTATATTCATTTTAGTCATGAAGCCAGTAATTAAATTCTATATTGTAATTATTTCAGATAACTGTTTTCTGAGATTTTAGTCATTTGACTTGTCAAGTCACTGGACTTGTTATTTCAGGATGGTCATCCAACCAAGAGTTGATTTATATTATCATATAGAATTGTATCATATGCAAATAAGATGTTTTTAAATAAGAAAAAAAAAAGTAAGTCAACTGCAACTAATCTGTTATTGTAAAAAAATACTGCCAATAGGTTATTTTTTCAATTTTCATTTCTAGTTTTTATGTAGGTTAAGTTAACTCCTGTTGTTTTTATCTTAAGTATAGGCGTTATAAGTGAATTATGTAATTTGTTTGGATGTCGGTTATTTTTTATAGGATTGTATTTATGTATATTAAAAATTTATTAAAAGTTATTAAATTCTTTAGTGTACTTTTAAATTATATGTAGGCTTTCTATTTTTAAATAACATTTAAAATCTTACGTTTTTTCAACTCCATGTTAAGTCCCATAGGAGCAAAAAACCGTCACCCAAACATTTGAAGAACTCCCTTTAAAAACAACTCAGAACAATAACAAAATAATTATTACGTGCATTAATCTACTGGCTTCCCAATGTTTTCTTTTTATAAGGTTAGCACGCGAAATTATTTTTCTATTAATTATTATGTGACTTCGAACCGGGAGAAAAAACGTTAAAAAACCGTTTTTCAATCAACAACGATCGCAGCGCCTACATTCGGAGAAATTTTGAACTAAACGATGTATCTAGCCTCTTAAAAAACTTTTTGGTCAGAAAATATTTCTACAAAGAGTTTGTTATAAACCAAGTTGTTTTGATTTTCTATTTTAATTTGCTTAAAAACAATTTTTATATTTTTTAATTTTTATTTGCATACAAATTTTGGTTTTAAATTTGGAAATGCAAAGTAAAAATTCTGATTAGTCTAAAGAAAAAAAAAACAGTGAAAAAGATTTAATTGAAGTAAAAAGATACTAAAAAAAAACTTCACAAAGTCCCCAGTAAGTGACAATTTGAGAGATCTAGTATCTGACAACAGTTTTACATTTATACTACGTCAGATTTTAGAATCGTTTATAGAACAAATATGGCGTCATAATTCACTTAGAAGATGTACATGTTCCGAACGCCATATTAGGAAACCTTGCCTTTTGCCTGTATACTTTTTAAGATTTCACATTGTGCTTCTACTCGCAAACCTTGACTGGTTTGTTAATGCCCCATATTTTTCTTATACTTTTTGGTGGTCTTATTTACTTTTCCTGTTTATGACTACCGCTCGTTTTTCATCGTTGTTTCCACGTTTTCTTGTCAAATTTCTTGTTTTTATTGAACCCCTTTTGACGAAAAATGAGTAATAAAGCGGCAACATTATGGATGGGAGACGTGAGTAGATTAGTTTTAGTTTAAAAAACAACAATAAATGGCCTTTGATTTCATGTTTCTTAGATGTTTATGTAAATTATGTTTGAAATGTCAACAATAATGCGATATTTTCTGTTTATATAAAGCTGGAACCGTACATGGACGAAACATTCGTAAAACAAGCATTTACGACGATGGGAGAAAACGTAATTTACGCTAAAATAATGAGAAATCGATTCACAGGGTCAGTAAAAAATGTGGAGGAAATTGTTTCGATTATTAGCTGCTTAATATGCTTATAGCCTCTATGCACTAGACTGTGCAGCGTTTTTGCCTTATTTCGAGCCTTCGACGCAACCTATTTATCATATAAATATTCTTAGCTTGGAGACTTGAGGCTTCTAATCGAAAGAATATACTCAAAAGTGGATTAACACAAGAGTAACTGACTAACATATAGAGTTTTTCTTGTCTTTTAGGCAACCATTTGGTTACGGTTTTGTTGAATTCGAGAGTGAAGAAGTAGCTTTGAGAGTTCTGCATCGAGTAAACGGCAAACTTATTCCCAGCAGTTCACCGGTTAATACAATGTTTTTCTGTACATATCGTTTGTACAACTCTAATTTTGTCTTATTGTTACTTTAATTAACAGCCAAAGAGGTTCAAATTAAATCATGCGAACCATGGACATCCACTAAGCAAAGAATTTTCTCTCTTTGTTGGCGATCTTTCACCAGAAGTTGACGATTTGATGCTCTACAAAGGATTCTCTACTTGGTATCCATCTTGTAAAGTAGCAAGAGGTTTGTTTTCATTTTTGCAGACAACTTCGAGGCGTTTAAAGTCGAAGACGTTTTAATCTTTACGTTGTATATAAAACCGATGGGAACGGGTATTTAATCATCTTATGGAAGAGTTTCTAGTTTTATTTGAGACTAGACTAGTGAATGAAGTTGTGTACATAATTTTCAGGATGGTACTTTTAGAGGCATTTTTATGATAGTAATTTTTGAAAAGGCTAAATTGTTTCGTGTTTTTGGCCGATAAAAAGTGAAAATTGTCAAAGAGTTGTTTCAAACTTGTATAATTTTTTTAAACACAAAATGGAAGGAACCGGAATAATTTTTTGTGTTAAACGAATTTTGTGTTTAAAATAAGCTTTTTGTGAGAGTTGGAAAGAATTACCCAATTTTATGCAGACACAGTTTTTTCCTTTTTATCTTTAATAAGTTTATTTTGAAACATGTCAACATGAAAATGCTCTTAAGTGGTTAAACTTACCCTTCCAGTCTCTAAAACACTTTCGAGTTTTTCTTAATTTGCCTTCCGAAAGACAGAATATCATAAAATTTGAAATTTAGCTGTTTATAAAGTAAATTTTGAATTTTTTTCTTAAGTTCAAACACGTTGGTTATTGTTTTTTCTAGTCGTTCTAGATAACACCGGTCGAAGTCGTGGGTACGGTTTCGTTCGTTTTGCCGAAGAGAACGATCAACAACAAGCTCTGATTCATATGCAGAACTATTCCGGCTTAGGAAGCAAACCGATTCGTGTCAGTCTCGCAACACCGAAGAAGTAAGTTCGTTTTGTATTTTGTTCTGCGATTTATCTTTTTAACTTTCTTTGTTTGTAGCCGACCTATACCTGGAGGCCCCGGTTCATCTCCTCCGTCATTATCGCAGGCTTCCGGCGATTATAGCCAATACTATCAATCGAGTTATGATCAGTATTCGAATTACTATCAGAACTATGCAGATTATTCGCAATATTATGCCGCATATGGAAGTTATGGTGGTTACGGAACGACAGAAACGACACAGGTTGGCATCGACCTACTTTTCTTTTTAAGTTTTTTTTTGTTAATATTGAAATGTGCCATGTTCTTAAGGTGGATCCTCTACAAACGTATCAGACGACATACGAAGTTAGTGACACGAGTGTCGAAGGTTGGTTGACGAGTTGTTTTTCGTAACTTCTGTTTAACTGTTTGCTTTGATTTTGTTTCTTCTAGAACATGATGCTCCTGTTGATATCAACCGGTTGAACCAGGTTTTCTTAGATAAATGTGATGTGAGTTTTAAAATGCTTTAAAGTGTTTTTGAACTGTTAACTCCTGATTATTTTGTCTTTCAGGTGCAAAATGAAAGAGAAACTGGAATGTATTTTAGATACTAGAAGTGTATCACAATGTTGTAAGGATATTTTTTCATCTTCCAAAATAAAACTTTTTATAGGCAAAACTCAAAACGTATCATTTGCTTAAAGTTGGGGCATTTCATACTCAACAGAAAAAGCTAGTTTTAAAAGATATCAACCAGAATATAGTGATTGAGCTACCCTTCTAGTTTCTAAAACACATTTAACAGTTTATCTTCATTTTGCATCTGAAAAACAGAATAATCAAGAGGTTAAGAGACGTTTTACATTTTAAAACCACCGTTTCAATTTCAAAAATAACTTTGAATTTCAGGATGTTTTCGAAGAGATCGACACTTCTCGATGGTCTTCTGCAGAAACATTCGAATACGACGGCGTAGAAGTAAAATAATAATTTGTGTGTGGTTTTCTTTCATTTTTGTAATTACAATATTCGATAAAATATCAAATCAAATAGTTCATTTGTTATTCATTTCAATCTTTATTTATTCAATTAGGATTAACAAACAAAAAGGGTTTTCTGTTATTAACTTTAATATTGTTCTTGTATCGATCCATAGCACGCGTACATCAGATTCAATCAAGACTCTGACGGTGTAACATCCATCTTATCCTCATTCAATTCAACTTCTAAGATCCTCGGACCATATAACAAAACGTAAGCACAATGCCAATCGCCTCCACCAGACAATTTCAGAATCTCTTCGGAAGTGACGACGCTGATGGTGTCGTCGTCGCACTTCAACCAGTCATCTAAAACGACGAGATAAGACGTTAATTTAGTTACGATGATGAGAGAATCGTTAGATAAGGAGGATTACCTCCTTGTCTCTTGACCCATGCGACGTAATGACCGCTCGAACTCGAACGTCCTCTGTGCGTCAGAACTGCCTGTAGTTCGTAGTAGCCGCTGTTGTTAGATCCCACATCTACGAAATCAATGTAGAGCTAGAAACTAGTCGTGTAATCAACGGAAAAAAATGGTTATACCGTCTTCGAAAGAGTAAGGTTCTTTCTTCGTTTTTTTGTCGCCCACTGTTTCCTTGATCGGTCTTTTTTCCTTTTTAGCCTCCTGAGCTTCCAAAAGATTCTTATCTTCGATCTCCTTGAATTTAGTTCGCATCGGAGTAAGTTTCTGCTGCAGATCGGTCGAACACAGTTCGTAAACGTCCAAATTCATTGGAAACTTAATGTCCTGCACAGTGAAAAGATTGTTTTAAACCAATTGCGACCTTAATAAGTAAAGTAAACTTGAGATTGCCTTTAGTATCTTTGCGTTTATTGATTCTTTTTCCTTGTAAAAGAAACGTACGAATTGGATCGTAAGATACGCAGGAAGGCGGTTGATTTTAGACTTTAGAAAAAAACAAAAACAGAAAAGAAAAACGTTAAAGTTTTGGTTGAATTTATAATCTGTTTTCGGATTTAAAAAAATGAAGTTTCTTGACCAAAAATCAACAATTTCAACAATAATCTTATTGAAAAGGGGCGAAGTTCAAATTTGTGAATTGTATTTATTATTTTTTTAATAATATTATTGTTAAAGTTGTTTTTAGATTGCGTACAGTTTTGGTATACTGAGCATCACGATTCAAAGTTGGCGAATTCTTTGTGATTGTTTCTTGCATCCTCTGAAAAAGGGATTAAATTTTCATTTTGATTATATTTTTTAGATAAAAAAAATCTCATTTAAAAGATCGAAACTCACAGATTTCAGACCCGAATGCAAGTATTTTACATCTACGAGAGAAAAAACAAAACAAAGCGAACTCTTTATTAATAACGTTCGGTTCTTTCTTGAAAAGGCAAAGATGCCGAGGACAGTTTATTAAATGGTCGAGGTTGTGATACTAACCCTGAGATATAAAACAACTGAGTTGGAGGAAACTTTCTTTTGAATTCGTTTCCAGTTCGTCCTCTGCTTCGTTGCATTTCAAACTGCAAAACAAGTAATGCTTAAATGGTTGGTTAATATGGCGCGCGAAAGGTTGCCATATAAGCAAAAAATCTTTATCGTTCATTTGAAAAAGAAATTGATAATGATTTCAAATAATTGTGAGAAAAAAAACTTTAGCACCTTTGTTCATATTTTCCCCCCGAGTTAAATAAAATTTGTTTCGTGAAAAAGAATAAAACAAAAGTGAAATTCAGTCGAATTTATGAAATCAGTACTAGTTTCAACGACATCTAACGTTCAACTCTCTAGACCAAAATTCTATCGGAATAATGGTTTGAAACAAAAGTGTGCAAAGGGGAGAAACGTTATTTTATGGCAACAAAAACTAAAATGTAAACATTTTGTTGGCAAAGTTTTTTTCCGTTTTTTTTCTCACTTATCGCTGTTTGTTTAAGAATGAAATCGTTTGGTGCATAAAAGTAAAGCGCGTTTCAACTGCCTTACACAACATCTAACGTTCCCCCAAAATATTGATCGATGAAACTGTTGAAACTGGAACTAGCTCCTCCGCTTTCGTTCGAATCGTCCTGTTGAATCGATGGCAACTTTTGTTGCAACATTCGTACAATCTCGGTCCAACATTCATTTGCATCCTAATGAAAGTTTTTTTCTTCTCTTATTAGAACTAATAACAAACTTAACGAATTTATCAAAGAAACTGAACCTGTTGCATGTAAACACCCTGTTCCGATTTCTCGGCAAAACGTGGAAACGCGAGGTGCAGAAGCTGAAGTAGAGCGAGCGGTGGAATCTCAGAAGAAGTGTTATCCATACGATCGTAGAGATCGTGAAGACCGAGCGTAATCGACTGCGAAGACGTCAACATCCTTATATCTGCCTTCAAGGTCTTTTGAAAACTAAAAGCGAGATAAACAAAAAACGGTAATAAAAAAAGTTTGTCGTTACTTATTAGGTTTATGATTTAGGTACAGTTTCAGTGATTCTCTTAGTTCTGGAACTGTACGCAAACACTGCACGGTTGCGTTCATGTAACAAGTGTTTCCTAAGTTAGTTAAACCGGGCGGAAGATCCAACTGAAACCAAACAGAAATAATTATCAATTTAAGAACGATCCTTTTAATTCCGGAGTTAATGTACGGCTGTAGCTAATTCGCTTTCGCTGAGATCTTCCATGAAAACTGTTTTTTGAACCGGTTCCACCGGGACGTCCTCTTCTTTGCTGCCCATCATGAGGACCATTAAACCCTGTGATGTAAAAAAAAAAAAACGTTTTCTTTACTTTTAAAAGATCGTAAGACATAATTTTCAATAAAATACGTCTTTCAGTTTGGCATTTCCCCATTCTTCGTCCTGTAAAGAAACAAAAAAATTAAAAACAATGACCTTTTATTCGTTTTTTCGACAATAGGCCCTATGCCAAAACACCATGAGAAAGCTTTTTTGAAACAAATTACGAAAGACTATCAACACTTTGAAACTAGAATGTACATAGATAATTTTTAAGACAATATTTTTTAGAATAAACTTTTTTTATGGCAATTTAACCCCGTTTTTGTTGGTCGTCTCTTTTCAAACTGACAGAAAACGCTGTAATTTTAAAGATATCGTTATAAAAATTATCAATTTCCTTCATTCTACTCTCCAAATTACAAATTATTCTTTAAATTCTTTCATAAGTTGTTGTCAAATAAACGTTTTCATCTTTCTTCTAATACAAAGTCCAGTTTTAAATGTTAATTGACCTTCAAGGTGGTTCCTTTTAACATAACTTTCTGTCTATCAGGTTGAACACCAGTGAGAGCAAACAACTGTGCCTTGAAAACCATCGGAATTTCATCCGTGTCCACCTCAACATCGTTGAAAGTTTCTTTTCCCCACTTGACTTTGACTGAAAACAATGAAAAGTGACATTAGAAAATGCCCCTCGTTGAAAACTTCGATAGGGATATATGAACGTCAAACGTCGCTTAGACCAAATCTTAAGCATTTAAAGCATAAAACAGATTTCTGTTTTGTTTATAATAGTAAGTATCTATCAATTATCTCAAACCAGTTAATATTAATCATGCAAATCCATAATTAATAGACATTTTACCTTTGTAAAGCGGCATGACGAGCAGAATCAAATGTAACAATTAAGATTTTAGTCGGCAATGCTTTCAAGCTAACCGCCGCCGAGATATTTAACATTTAGCCGTCGCGCCGATCGATTGCATCGATCTGTGTTCAATGTCAATCGATGTTGTCATTTTTAAAATAGTAATTCTCAACTTTGTGTAACATAAGAGTCGACATTGTGCTTTATTTTGTTTTAAATTTTAACTAAACTATAAACAACTTTTAATTTTTTATTATAAAATTTTATTATTATTGCTTTTGTAGCTTTAAACATTATGATGTAATTTAGTTATTTAAATTAATTTTAGTGAATAGTATGTGCGGGCCGCGAGCCATTAGTTGGAGACCTAATTATACATTTTCTATGTTCAATATAAATATCGATATTGATCGATATGAATTATTGCCAGAGAAGTTCAAACCGGATGTGAACGAGCCGTCACACACCGGATGTTAGGTAATCGAGGTGAAATGAGGGCAAGTCAAGTGGAAAACCAACGAAAAGTTCACAAAGTAAACGTTTCAAGAAAGAAATTGTGCGTTTTTCGGTTGGTTTATTCGCGGTAAGATGTGTGGCTGTCATCAGAGAAGTTCTAAATCCGTTTGAAAACTTTTAAATTATAGAAATAACTTTGTTTTTTATGTTTTGAACTTTTTTTTTGTTGATTGTTGTTTCCTGTGAAAAGTGAAAGTTTTTCCTGTCAAAATCAATCCGCTTTTGGACTTTAGTTAGTAAGTAAGAGTCATAATTTCTAATATTTTTATGTTTTTGTGTCTGTTAAAGTAACTTAAGTGTTGTAAACGCTTTAAAATTAGGAAATTTTGTTGTTTTTATTGTTTTTTTGTTGAATTTGTATTCAATTTTATTATATTCTGTGAGTTTTGGGCGGAGATTTTGTCGTCATTTCCGGTTTACAATGATTACGATTCATTCATAATGATGTGTGGAGTGGGAGGGGGAGGGGTGGGGATGGAAAGAAGGGAGAGGATAAGGATCAGACACGCCGCACGCGCTTTGTTGTTTTATTGATGGATAGGGCGTTTATGCTGTTTTGCATATGTGGTTATGCAACATGTGGCTCGCGTGCCAATTGAATGCGATTGGATTTGCTCACGGGCCAATGGTTGAGGTTTATTATTATTATTACAACAAAGGGTTTTTTTTTGTTGTAAGGGAATGAGAATCTCATTGTTTTGTAAATGGTGTCAGGGTTAATTCTGAACTCTCCATTTCCTATTTTGTGGTTTTCTTTATGTTTTTCTATAATTTTAGGTTTTCTATATTTTATCTCAGTAATTTTGTTTGTTTTTTTAAACGTTTTTAGCTAAAAATTTCAAAGTCGACTTTTTTTTTTAAAAAAAAAAAAAGAAAAATTATTGCAAAATTGAACTTTGCAAAGTTTAATATTTTTTTTCGGTTTTGATTGGTTAAAAACTTCTGAATGTAAATCAAGATAAAAGATTATAAAAGACAAATTTGTGTGATGTTGTGAACGTTTAAACTGTATTTAAAATTAATTTTGAAATATAAATGCAACTATTTTTTATTATTTATTATTATAATAAATAATTGAACCGGTTTTTTTTTTCCTTCGTCAAATTTCAGATTTTAAATCGGGTAAAATAAATACACAGCTGGCCGAAATAACAAATTTGCACTTGGAAGTAGGTGCTTTTTGAATATGACTGCAAAAGGAAACTTGACATTTGAACTTCAACTTGAATTTTTTTTTTGAGCAGAATTTTTTCTATGTTGGAACCTTGATCTTCTCCATATAGGGTTCAAGACTTATTTGAAAGTGTCAAGTTTTATTCTTGAATTTGTACCCTAAGTTCGGAACTCTCTGTTCAAGGACTACTTGAAGCGAGCGACTGATTTTAAGTGTTGAGGTTTTCTGCTAATAAGGAACAGAATCACAAAAGGTGAAAAACCAGCAGAAATTAGAAATAATGAAAAAAAAATCAGAATATGGTTGTTTTTGCAATTAAAGATAATATGGCGCTTCTGTTAAATCCGTTACAAAGTGAAATTCCATGGGATTTTATTATGCGTGTGTGAAAATCCTGTTCAAAGTATGGTTGCTTTATGTTATTATTTATGAAGCATTTGCTTATTTTTATTATTATTATTCCCCCTGCTTTTTTGCTGAGCAAATTTGTTTTTCAACGTTCGAGCTCAGCACAATGCATAAGAACGGAAATTTGCCAACCAGTTCCCTCAGCATACGGAGCCCTGTTGAGGACATGAAATATTTTTTTTTTATCTCGTCCGAACGAGATACACTAAAAGGTACACTGTAAGTGGTGTTATTTTAGAATTTAGTTCTCACTCTCTTATATTATAGTGGAGTGTGATGCCTACCAACAATGGTAGGCATTTCCAAACATAGTATGTTGTCAGTTGGTTATCACTAACTTATCAGATTTAATATAGAACTTTTTTTTTTTTGGTTCTTGTTATCTTTTGATTTTTTTAAAGACTAATTGGAAATCTGCTCTTGAAATCACCTCCTCCTCCTCTTCCTCTTTTTCATTCTATTTTTTTTTTATCTTTTTCTTATTGTTTTTGTCATTCGCGTTAATATTACATCTAAATTGTAATCTTTTTATTTAATTATTACTTGAGCCACTTTTTTTCTTATTCTTGATATTCGTTAATTATCATGGAAATAGAACAAATTGAAGCTATAGTAATGAAGTGCGAGATTAGACATAAAAGTGTGCCTAATGAACTTTCATAAATGTATTCTTATAGAAAATATTGCTATTAAGAAGAGGGCGTGACATTTTTAGCTCTCTCTCTCTCTCTCTCTCCTTCTCAATATTATAGAAATGTGATTTTAGAAGAAATTCAAAGTTTGTTATACATTGTACACACATGAGTTAAACGAATTGAAATTAAATGTGTTTAGGTGAATTATACGGAATCCAGTTAAGGACACATGAACCAAATAAAAATTGACTTTATTATTATTTTAAAATTGAAATACTAAATCAATATTTTGTCAATAGTTTATATATTTATATTTAAGTATTAACTCAATATTTTCAGATTAATTAACTGAATAAATTGAATTCGACATATTGTTTGTTTGCCCTTCACAGGGAGCTCTGTAGAACACGTTTATTATTTAAATTATCAGATGTCTACTAGGTATTAGAAACGAAAACAGTAAGTGAATAACTCAAAGTTGAGACTATTTTCATGTTAGTATATTTCAAAATAAACTTTTTTTTATATAAAGGAAGAAAAAAATTAAAAATACCATCTTCTTAAAGTTGGTTCATTTTCGAACTGACATAAAAAGCTGCTTTTAAAAAATATCAACATGAAATTACCCTGATTTACCCTTCTAGTTTCTAAAACACTTTCAAGTTTTGCTCCTGAAATTCACAATGACCAGAGTTCGAGAGACGCGTTAAACACTTTAAAAATCACCTTAATTTTCCTAGTTTTCTATTTCTAAGAAACTGTGTATTTATTTTTTCAAGTTATTTTAATATTTTCTCGCAGTTATGTTGATATATTTCAAAATAAACTTTTTATGGAGAGAGAAAAATTAATAAAAAACTACAATCTGCTTAAAGTTGGGTCATTTAAAAACTGACAAAACAAGCTGATTTTAAAAATACAGTATATCAACATAAAATTACCCTTAATTTTTCAGCTACCCTTCTAGTTTCTAAACACTTTTCAACTTTTGCTACCGAAAGACAGAATAGGCCTAATTAAGAGATCGAGAGACGCGTTTACACTTTAAAACCATCTTAACATGCACGCTCCTATAAGTTGTTTAAAATGAACTTTATTTCAGTGTCTTTTGTTTTCTTCCTGTGTTTTTTTTTTCATGAAGAACTGTTCTTTTTTTTTTTCTAATTTGTTTTTGTTGAGTTTTAGGCCAAGTTTTGTAATCGTTTCACGTTTTCTGTGTTAAAGTAACAAATTTGTTTTTTTTGTGTGTTTTCTGATCCAGTTTCAATCAAATTCAATTGATTCAATGGATGTTGTGTTCTAATCATTCATTGTGGCGTGTCAAATCAATTCTCGGACACTGTTTTTAATCGAATGTATTTCGGTTGTTTCTTCAGATGAGAGACAACTTTTTATTTGCATTTTTCCCAAAATGGAAACAATCGAATTCTAATTTTATTCATTTCTTGTCAAATTAAAACTGAAAAAAAAGACGAATTTGTATAAGATTTCGGTCAATATATTTGATTTATTAGTAGTCGGTCTGTCGGTCAGTTTGTTGACCATTGGTCAAGTGTTGTTGGTCCTGTGTACTTTGATCGTATATCATTCGACGTAAACTATATACATGTATAATATGCAAATAGATTCGCAACTTTGCTTTACATTTTTTGACTCAAAATTTGCATTCAACATGTTTTTACCAATTGAATTTCAAATTTTAAATAAACTTAAGACCACTTAATAAGACTTTTATACCTTGTACACACAAATGAGTTAAATGAGTTCAAATTAATTGTGTTTAGCTGAATTATACGGAATCCAGTTAAGGACACATTAACCAAATAAAAATTGACTTTATTATTAATATTTTAAATTGAAATGCTAAATCAATATTTTATCAATAGTTTATATATTTATATTTAAGTATTAACTCAATATTTTCAGATTATTAAATGAATAAATTGAATTCGACATATTGTTTGTTTGCCCTTCACAGGGCTCTGTAGAACGTGTTTAATATTTAAATGCTTTTAAATTATCAGGTGTGTACTAGGTATAAATAAATTATTAAAACACAAGTTCAGTTATTTGGGAAGATCTTAAACAATTCCGCGAAATGTTTGGCTTATATTCAGTTTAACGCTTATTCAGCTTGGCGTTTGCTCAATATTGCGCTTATTCAGGGCCACTCTCGCAATATTTGAGTAACGATCGTATTCTTAGTTTAGCTTGTGCTAAACTCATCACTTTTCCATGAAACTTGCTATCAAACGTTCGTGAGTTTAGCACTACCTTTGACTTAACAATCATTAGGCCTAAGCATACGGATCCCTAAGTTCTCAATTAATCTCAGGAAACTTTAAAGATTTATATTAATTCCCAAAGATCTTAAATTCAGTAAGGCCTACTTTACATGGACGACTTTGTGGCGCCACATAAAGTGGTCGTTTTAGTAGACCATTGATTACTTTGGGCCACCGATACTGTTTTTGTTGCGCAACTGTAGTGTGTCCTGTCACAAGTAGTAACCACCATCTGTTTGTTAGTGATTAACAAGGTGGTCCACCAGTGGTCCGCACTGACAGCAGACCATTGTTTTCGATGGTAGGCCATGTGAAGCAACCCACATCAACCACTTCAGCGTTTCTAAAGATAAAGCAACTCTTATGTTAGAGAAAAAAACCCATCAAAAGTGAGTGATGAATCGTCTGCTTTTTGAAGCTAGAAGGAAGAATCGTATTGTAACTTCAAAGGAATTTAGCTCTAAGTACAGTTTGCGCCACCTATTTTCCACACTCAGCTATGACACGAAATGCTCCATGAGAAGAGCTTATAGATGAGTTTACTTTTGTATATTTATCTTTGGTGGTTCCGCAAAGTGGTTTCTTGTGAAACGGGCCTTAGTGGTGAGCTTTAAGCCACGCGTAGATTTGACCAGAGCATAAATCGATTTACGTCAAGAGTTGCATAATTTTTTTTAACTAATTCTCCTGTGTCAATTGTATCGGAGTTCATTAGTCATTGACTTCGTACATAGACACAGGGTACAAAATTGGAATGAAGTTTTTGTTAGCTGAACCTGAAGAAAACCTTTACATGGTTCTTATTTGAAAGGGTTAACAATAATAATAGAACCAGCAGCACCTCTTTCATTGAAGTGCATTGGTTTCACTTGATTGACCAAGCGATGGCCCTCAATGACACTCCCTCCCCCCCTTATTCCTCCTTACTATTATATCAGGTGAGAATTTGTGGAGAGGGGGGGGGGGGCTATGTAGGAAAGGAGCTCTTCTTTCTTAAAATTCTTGGGGTGTTCGTTCGTCAGTCAGTCGTTTTTTAAATTCCTAAAAATGCCTTCAATCTCTCTCTCTCTCTCTCTTCCTGTTTTATGGAAACTATTTTTTCTCAGAAACTTTTAAAATAGACAACTTTTGATTTATTTTTATTCATTTTCTCTAATCGAGAACATCATTACACTAAGTTGTTTGTTAAACTGTTCAAAGAAATTATTTTAAAACACATCTTTAAATGTTTGCGTTTTTTTTCTTCTCTCTTTCTCTCTCCGGCTGTTTAAAGATGTTTGAGCAAAAATCGACCGGTTTTTTTTTTGTTAGCATTTAGATTGTTTGTTGGGCGAATTTAGTGTTTTTGTTTGTACTTAAAATGTGGGATAATCGTTAAAGAATTAAGGATTTTTACAAAGTGCTTTTCAATTGACAACAAGTAAGTAAAAATTGAAACAAACGCAATTCTTTTTTTTTCCGGTTTATTTTGGTTTCAACTTACAATTCTAAATTTTCAATAATCTACATGATTTTTGGTGAGTACGCGCGTGTCTTGTGTGCTTTACAAACATATGGGTATTCTTTCGAATGAGACCAAAAATTTAGGGTGGGCATGTTTTCTATTGATGTGCTCATGAAGATGCAACTATTTTAAAAGGTAAATCGAATTACTTTGAGAAAAATGACTTATTGTAATTAGTTTCTTTTTGCAATCTGTTAATTATAATTGTAAAAAAAAAACCTCCAAAAATTTGTCTCAAGCCATTAAGTCAAAGGTAGTGCTAAACTCGTGAACTTTTGATAAGAAGTTTCATGTAAAACCTGATGATTTTATAACTAGCTTTTGACTTTGCATATGCAAATCAGTAAGAATTTTCGACCCCTTATAGGCTTAAAGAAAACAGCTTGATTTCTAGTGGAAATTGGCTTGAGCTTTGAGGATTATGTTTTGAGCTTAGACTCTGTTTGACCCCAATTTTTAGATAATGGCTGGCGGTAAGCGACTTTTGATCATTGTATCAGAAACGGCGGTGGTTCTTCTCTTCTTTGCTCGCTGGAAACCAATCATCCACCTTCTCAGGTATCCAACATGGTAGCTGTATTGAACCTTAAAAAAGTTCTAGCTCAGTTCGAGAATCTAGCTGCATTCTCTGGAGAGGGGGAGGGTGTGCGCTAGTTTTTCTACTACATATATTCATAATATAGTAGTTTGCATTGTGTTTCCTGATCACTTTTTTTTAAACATAATGGTTTTTTTTTTCTCTCCACATGGTCAATGTGAAGACTTTATTGATTTTTTTTTTCTGACATTTTTATATACCTTGCTCTGTAACACGACAAAATTCTGGTAACACACTTCACAAAAGGCATATAAAAAGAAGGACTTGTTTGAGAGTTGGTGGTTTATTTTTTGGGTGTTTATATTTTTTACACCTATATTTATTTATATCAACATTTTTTTAATGATAGTTCTTTAACCAATATTATTATCTTTAAACTTTTAATACAATTTAATGGTGTTTCTTGTTGTTGATGACTACACTGCAGTTTGTGAGTAATTTTGTACAAAACACTGAAAAACGTGTGTATTATTGTTCACCAGTTTGGAATTCGTTTACATTTAATTGAATACATTCAAACAGAAAACTGCAAGATTTGTTAAAAGCAAAATACTTGTAGTCTAACGCTGTAATTCTCAAGTTAGATGAATGTTGTTGCTTTTGGGAATCACTGGCAAACTGTAGAGCTGAGGAAAGCTTTGCCCTTCGTGAACGTTTGCTAGCTGCAGAGAACAGTGCATTATTGTTAAATAGAATCATTACTACGAATTCTCGTATAAATAGACATGGCCATTCAAAGGTGTGAACTAAGGGGTCGAATTCTCAATGATTGCTGAAGTCAATGGTAGTGCTCAATTCGTGAACTATTGATAGGAAGTTTCATGTAAATGTTTATGAGTTTAGCTCTACCTTTGACTAAGCATTAATTAAGAATACAATGCTGAAAGCTAAAACTGATGTTTATTTCTCTAAAATATAGATTTAGAATAAGGAATTTTCTCTTCCTGTAGATAATTCTGTTTTAGGGACGAAATTCAGTTTGACAACCATTTATGATTGCGAATTATCTCTCCTGCCACATGGCTGTCAAGCTGGTTGCAGGTGTTCACAGTTCAATTGAAAAACATTACCATATTTTTATACAAGCAATTAGAAATCGGGACGAACAGAAGTTGGCTCCGCCCTTTTTATGACGACTGGCAACTTCTAATTGCTCCGCCCTTTTCAACGTTGAACCACACAACAAACCAATTAGAAGTTGCCGGTTGTCTTAAAAGGGCGGAGCCAACTTGTGTTTGTCCCGATTTCTAATTGCCTGTTATTTTTATCTACAAAAATTAATAGAATTGTCGTTTATTGTGGCAAATAAAAGGGATCCAGTAACTTTTTTTAAATTATTGACCATTATTATGATTCATTTTTTGTACTTACACATTTTATATTCTTAATTGGTATTTAAATTTTCTAATGTGTGACCTTTACAATTTTCAGAAAACAAGGTTGTGTATAGAGCCTTTTGTGACATTACTGGCCCACCTCTCGTACCTTTGGCTCCATTGCCGACGACGCGGGAGGAACTTCGTCCTCGTTGACGACGTTGTTCCCTCTGCTGAGTCGGTGGTGCCGGGGTCGACTCTGTTGTCGACTGCTGCGGACCAGCCTCTATTGCTGTTGAACCTCTGGGGGTTGGGTTCACCGGGCGCGACATTTACTTGCCTTGCCTGGCACGGCCCACAAAAAGACCGTCTTTCCTAGGGATCTTTGGTATAGGCGTGACGATGCCGAAGAAACTCTAGTCCTATTCGATGAGTTGCTGGAGGCTCCAGGCAGAGGGACTCAGGCTGTGTCTGAGTACCATCTGCTGGATACTCCTCTAGTTTAGGAGTACAGGAACTCAATACGGTTCAAAATACACAATTATGACACTGGTTGATGTATTCTGGACAAAACTCTTTACTTGCTCTTGATTACATAATTATTATTGCTTTTACATAATAATATTCTCTAAGTCAGATCTTTACTCTCTGAACTCTAGACTCTGGTTCAGGGGTACTTCTTGAATTCTCAAGACCAACTCTAAACAAGACTTACTCGTTTTAACTCTAAATTCTGACTGTCCTCACACACAAGTCTCAGGCTCACTTGTCCGGTCTCCTGGGAGGGGCAACTGTCACCTCAGGGCGTAATGATTGACCAACTGGGCCAATCATTGCCCTGGGCCGGGGATATTACATCATAATCAGAAATATTCTTGGAACTTATTTCCAATTTTCTCACGGTCGGACCTGGTTCCACGAATTCTCTAGAATTCGGGCCACCAATGTCCGAACATCTGTGCACCAAGGGGTGCCTTACTGTCAAAACTGAATTTTTGACTTAAGTGTTTCACCTTCTGTTTCTACAGGGTGTCACACTTTATTATTATAGGGCTTAATTTTTTTGAGTTAAATATTTATTATCAATGATTTTCTAGAATTAAAAGAAATTCAAGAAATTGAAAGTGCTGGAAACTAGAAAAATAAAGAACCAGGTTAAATAAGATTTTTTAAGCTTCCTTTCTTTAATTTTAAATTAAATTATAAAAAATATCAAAGATAATTTTTCATTAACATTTTCATTTTGTCTTTTATTAATTTGTAGTAAAATGTTTATTTTTTTAACATTTCATCGTATTCTTAAATTATTATTTTACTCTTCTAGTTTCCAACTGCTAACAAGCAACAAAAAAAAGTTGCATGTTATTTGATGCTGGAACCAATCAAATAAAGGAGATTGATTACCATCGACTTATATTGATATTTTTCATAGCTAAGTGTGTTTATGTTGGTGGTGCCATTCCTATGGATAATTTTAAGGCCGGATTCAAGAAGGAAATTTTGTCACTTGTATTTCTTATCGTTTTTAGAACCCTCTTAACGGAGTTCCAACACAAAAAAAAACCCTCTGGTTTATTGAGTGTTTTAGGTTTTTTCTTCTTCTAGGTGTGTGAATAAGGGCTCGTGATGGGGTTCAAGTTGAAGTTCAAGTTTGTTCAGTCTTCCTTCTTGAATTTGGACCTTTGGGTTGAGGTCGTTCACGTGTTCTTCCTCCTCCTCCTCCTACACTTTTATTTCTCCTCCCCATTTAACTCATCGTTATTTTATGAAAATGCAATTGAGAGAGAGAGAGAGAGAGAGACTAGCCCCCCCCCACCCCCCTCACAATTCATTCTATGAAAACGTTTAATTATTCACGTGTAATTATTAACGGAAATTGTGGTCACGGGTGTCTACGTTATTTTTTGCGTGTTTCTCTTTTTTCGTACTCGGTCACATTTTACTCTTTTTTTCCCCCGTTAAGTTACTTTTGTTTTTATTTTCTTAATCAACTCATTTATATTAATTAATTCTCACCGACTGTTTAATATTTTCCATTATTATTTTTTTGACTATTTTAGTTTTTTTTTAGCTTTTTAATCACCTTCTTCAACTTCTGATTTCCACTGAATTTAAAACGTAAATATAACCCACGACCTCTTTTTTTGTCTTTGAAAAACAAAATTAAGAGAAAGTTGAAAGCATTTTTAGAAACTAGAAACGTAGCTCAATTTCTAATAATTTTATGGTGAATATCTTTTAAAATAAGGTTTTTAAATGAGTTTGAAAATATCTGAAGTTTATGCAGATGATGTTACTTTTATTGTTTTGCATATATGTTACTGTTAATCTGTAGATTTCCTAGGCAATCTGCAAAAAAAAAAACAGCCGACCTGCTAGTGAATCTGCAAAATTCAATACATTTGTAGGTGTTGAATTTTGCAGATTCACTAGCATGTTGGTTGTTTTGAAGATTGCCTAGGCAATTTGCAGATTGACTGATTCCGCAGATCGACATTAACGTATATACAAGTTTATTTTGAAGGAAAACTAATTGTTTCTCAAACAATTTCAAGTTTCTGTTAATTTTGTTCCTGAAAAGTTGGGTATTCACCAAAAAAAAATCGAGCACGAGCGACTATTTGCTCGTGCTCGCCGATAGTTGCTCGTGTTCTTTTGAAATGCCCACCTTGCATCCATAATTGGGCGAATATGTTCTTGTTCGCAGTTGATCCATCTTTTACAGCGAACACTCTAGTCTACCTGATTGTGAATTTGACATATCGTAGATCAAATTTAGGCACAATAATTACCGTTCACACTAAACAAGCATGAACAGCGTCTTTTGTTTGATGTACCGCCATTCACCCGATCTTTTTTTTTTTAACACGAGTGAGCGAATGTTTGCTCGCTCGCTAACCGGTATTCACCAGACGGTTATTGAGTGAGAACACTCGCTTGCTCGCTCTGGGTTTCTTTTTTGATGAATACCCAGAGTCCCAGACAAAAACCAGAATTCGAAAATCAGCTGTTTTAACTTGTCTTAATCCAACATTTCAGTAGAAATTGAAAGTATTTCAAGTTCATATTTTTTCGTTTTATTTGTTACTACAAGTTGTACGAAAAATCGGAATAAAATTGTCCGAAAATTTCTAAAAAAAAAACAAACAAATGTAGTAATTTTTAAATTACAAAGGGTAACAAGATGAAAACACGCAACAAAGATTTATTGACTCTTCTAGTTTCTAAAATGCTTTGTTGTCAAACCGCGGAATAGAAACTAAAAACAAATATTGGATCAATAAAAATTAATGGGAAGAAGAAAATAAAAATGAAAAATCTAAAAGTGCCATAATTAAAAATGACGTCGATGACGACATTGTCCAATTTCTTCGCCATGTTTATATGGCTTGTTACCATTTATGACGTCACGCAGCAGGTGCACCACTTTTTAATATAAACGTAGTTTGAAGTAGCAATTATGCAAATCCATTATTAATTGTTGCTTATATTTTCAAATAAGAAAATCAATCAAATTAATGATGATGATAATCTGCTACTCAATCTACCTTCATTTTATAGGGTTTTTTTTCTTTCTATTTTTTTAACCTTGGTTACACTTTTTTGTTGTTGACCTAAATCGATATTGATTTAATAATAGTTTATTTTGCAATTTTTTCCATATTTATTTTTTCTGCATTCAATGAAAAAAAAGGCCAATTATTCAAAATCATTTTTATCAAATAATAATCTGCTCACTCTTTAAAAAATGAAATTGTTTATAATTATAAAATTGTTTTCATTGTTAATTCGATCCAATTAGATTTGCCCTGTTAATTACATTGATATTAATTTAATTAGTGATTTTCTTTCATACAAGGACTTGAAAAGAGAGCGAACACAATTAAATTACAAGAACTTTATTTTTGTTTTGTTAACTTTTTTTTTTTACATAAACATTGATTAAAGTTTCAAATTTTGATTTGATATTCAAGTGGGAGATTTTTTTAATCAATGAGATATTGGGAAGGAAAAAAAAAAAACTAAAGAGCGAAAAATGAAAATCAATTGTTTTGGCAACCAACATGTGATTTAGTTTTTTCTCTCCTCCCAATTAATTAATGTGAAATGAAAAAGTTCTTTAGGCCTAGATTCAAGAGGGGAAACTTCACACAGGAACACGCAGACGTTTGCGCCGCCCCTTTTATGAGCGTCAGACCAAATATCAACCAATTGGAAATTGAAAAGGGCGGGGCATGTGACGTCAGAGCATATAACAAACGAATTAGAAGTTGTCTATCCTCATAAAAGGTGTCGAGCAAACGTCTGCGTGTTCCTGTCTTTACTTGCCTGTTGAACTGACACACACAAGTGAACCCTGTTTTGTTAATTACCCTTGAACACATCCCCCCCTCCTCCCGTTTTATGTTAGAGACCTGTTCAGAGGATTCAAGTATCTGATGTTTCAAGTGCTAAGTTTTTTTCTTGAGTTTGAGCCTTATTTCGTTTTATACTCCGCCCCTTTTTTGATTTTCTTCTTCTTCATTACGCAAGAAGATTACGGAACGAGCAATTGATGTCAATCAAAAGTAAAAGTAGATCTTTGTGGGGAACACATTGATTACAGTTATTGAAAATGCCAATATCAGCTTGATTGATTGACAGCTGGGCATTTTGACACAGTCTGCTATAAATCCACTTGCATTAATATAGTTTACATTTTTTTTTTTCCTCCTATAGGTTAGTTAAATGTTTGATGTTTCTTTGGTTCCTAGGACACTTCCTTGTTATCATATTTATAAAACATTGAAAGTGAATTTAGGAAGTAGAACAGTAAAGAAATACTGTATGTTAAAAGTGTCTTTTTTATGTATTGAACTGAATAGTTTGCCTTTTCTCAATCTGTGGCGCAAGTCCCAATTATGAAATAACAATCTCATTTAGATCATCAACCAACATTTATGTTTGTTTTTTTCAATCAAAAACACTTAATTGGAGGTTAAAACTAGTTAACAACTGATTGTAACAAAGACATCTAACTTCTAACCAACCTTTTTGATTAAAAAAAGCATAATTGCAGTTGCGCTAATAATGATAATTACTTCATAATTAGCATTTGGGCCATAAGTTGAGCATATAGTTATATAGTATATAGTTATAATGCATAAATATCCGAGCCTATAGATATCACTATGAAAAGTATTTCTGCAACTTGGTTTTTAGGGTCTACTCTTCTAGTTTCAAATGCAATTTGAAAAGCTTTTTTAAAAGATGCTTCTAAAAACGCGTTTCCATCGTGTTTCTGTAACATGTTCAAAAGGAAAATTTTAATCAAAAAAAAAAAAAAAAAGCTCACGATTTGGTTTGTTCGTATATTTTAGGTACACGTTAATGGAAATGGCATTGATGTGGATCCAGATAAAATAAAACTAAACCAAAATCTCCAGTTGTGTATGTGAACGTGTGAAGAACACAAGTGAATTTTATAACAAAATATGAGGGAAGAAGAAATTGAAACGGCGATCAAGGTTTGGATTTATTAATAATTAATTAATTATTTTTTTTTCTTCAGAATTTTCACTTGGACTGGTTACTCTGTTATCACTTGAGATAATTTCAGAAGAAAGAACCTTAATAATTTTGGTTTTATTCTATTTTAGGTGGTGATCGTTGGGAACGGTGCCGTTGGTAAATCGAGTATGATTCAACGCTACTGTCGAGGAGTTTTTACGAGAGATTACAAGAAGACGATCGGAGTCGATTTTCTAGAACGGCAGATCGAGTCAGTTTCTTTCATTCATGTTGCAGTATTAAATTATTTTAGAAAATCATTTTTATTCAAACAAAATATTCTGTGATTTATTTGTAAATCGCATGATTTTTTTTTTTTAAAAAATCGAATTTCTGAACTTTTTTTTAATGGAAGAGAATTATTTAATGGCGTTTTAAAGGTAAAAGTCAGTTCGAACTCTGGTTATTCTGTCTTTCATATGCAGAATTGAGAAAAACTTGAAACTGTTTGAGAAATTAGAAGGGAAGTGCAATCACTATTGGTTATTTTCATGTTAATATCTTTCAAAATAAGCTTTTTATTTGAATTTGAATATGACCCAACTTTAAGCATTTTTAAATTTTTTGTAAATAAAAAGTTAATTTTGAAAGATAGTCTCATATTGACTTGAAATACTCTAAGTGATTGAGCTACCCTTCTAGTTTCTAAAACATATTCAATCTTTTCGCAATTTTGCATCTGAAAGACAGTAAGCATAATCAAACGTTGGAGGCTTAAGCGAAATTTCAAATGTACTTTAACTTTTTATGTTGTTGTTGTTTTCAAATACGAACATAAAGCTTTAAAAACATGAAATTGTGTTTCATTTACAACAGTGTTAATGGTGAAGATGTTCGGTTAATGCTTTGGGATACTGCCGGACAGGAAGAGTTCGATGCTATTACGAAGGCATATTACAGAGGTGTAAAGTTGAGCTCGAGTACTTGGAGAGAACACAATTACTAACACGATAGTCTCTTATAGGTGCTCAGGCTTGCGTTATGGCTTTCTCGACCGTTGACAGGGCGTCGTTTATTGCAATTGAATCCTGGAAGAAAAAGGTTAGTAAGTTTTACGTTTAAACAAAATTATAGTGACATCATGGGGGAGAAAATGTTTAGTTTAACTTTTTTTTTAAGCTTAGCTTTTGCTTTAGGCAACATTTAAGAATATAGATACGATCTTTTTTTCTAATCATATTATTGTTTTTTTTTTTTTTAATTTCAGGTCGAAGACGAGTGTGGAGAAATTCCGATGGTTCTCGTTCAGAACAAGATTGATCTTATAGATCAGGCGACTGTAACTCCGTAAGAAGCAAACTCCCGATTCTTTTATCCTCCCTGTCGAAACTTGCTTGTTTAAATGTATTTAAATGAATGAAATTCCTGTGAATCCAGTTTGTTAATTAACTTGGAAGAGATTCAAGAAAACATGAATTTTAAAATGAATTTAAAATGTATTTAGTTCAGGTGTAAACAAGATATTAAGAGACCATCACGGTTAACGGACACAGCATCTATTTTTTGTTTTTGCAGAGAGGAAGCCGAGAGTTTAGCAAAGAAGATGAGGCTTCGGTTTTATCGGACTTCGGTCAAAGAAGATCTTAACGTAAACGAAGGTCTGTCTGACGTGTGTGTCTGAGACAGACGAAAAATTCTAATTGAAATAAATCGATGATTGATTGTTTGTTTCAGTGTTTAAGTATCTGGCCGAGAAATATCTCATTCAAATGAACAGTTATCTAGATAACAACATAATAGAACAGAAGTCGGTTGGACCAAGTACGGAACTTTTGAAATTAACCGAATCTAATAATTTGTATTCGTTAATTCTGGTGGTTCGTTGTCACTTTTTTTCTGTAGATATGTTTACGACACAGTTGACACCTGTAAAGAACTCACACAAGAAAAGGAATAACAGAAATAGTGGAGGAACGATACAGTTACAACAACAGCCGAGTAAAAGTGGTCGAAATAAAGACAAGAAGATGGTTTTCAGAAGTTGTTTGTTACTATGACAGTGGTAAGCAAGTGTTTACAATGAGAGATGATCGTGTGTGTGTGTGTCTGGGTTCGGAAGAACGGTTTTTGGTTGCGAATCGGGAGGGTGGATTACGCTTAAGATTGCTCGTGCGCCTGCTAACTTCGGATTATAAACAAAAAAGAAAGAAAGAAAGACTAAAAGAACAGCTGAGGATTGCAGTTTGAAACGATTTTCAAACTTTTTTTTTCATTTAGTTTGATGAATTTTCCTGCAACATCTTTTGCACACACTGTTTAAACGAATAGCCTCTGTTTAGTGCAATTGCTATTGGTGCCTTTTTTTCTCTCGTGATCGCGGTTCTCTTATCTTAACAAGGAATTGTGACATTTTCTGTTGTTGAGCAATTTTTTCAAAGTGAAACAGACATTTTTTTTACGTACGGATTTGCGACTATTTGGCAATTATTATTATTATTATTATTATGAAAACCTTTTTTTCTCACTTATTATTTTGGAATCTTTAATATTTTGTGCAGCTTTGTATTTTCCCCCACTGCAGCTCTTTTATTTGGTTATTTTTATATTAAGGTCTTTTTATAATATTTCAATTTAAGTTATCAAACTTATAATAGATAATTTATGTAAATTAGAAGGATTAATCAAATTTTTTTTTCTAGAATGTTATCATGTCATAACCCAACTAACAAATTTCAATATTTCTAATGTATGAGGATGTTGAATTTTTCATCGTTTTGTATAAAAAAAATACAGAAACTTTGAATTTGAATTAACGAATGTTATATATTGATAGGCTGGAGTGTTTTTTTAACAATGATAATGAGTGGACGTAAAGTGTTAAGGTAAGAGTGCTCTATTTCTAGAATGACACCTTCCTAGATTTTTTATTACCTCCTCCTCCCCTTCTTCTGACGTCACCACCAGCTTCAAATTACAGTGAGGCGACTGTATTGCCACGTTTGTATGAGAGAAAATATCCACTAATTCTTTAAACAACATTCTCCTTAATGTTGTAAATGCCATATAAGGGTAAAATACGTTTTTAATCGAAAAATGGGTTGTAAACGCCATGCTTTCTGCAAAAGGGGGGGATTTGCTTGTCATGAAAGTGCTGCTCCTGGGAGTCCTAGCGGTAAAAAAAAAACTGAAATAGAATTGTTGAGCAAGTCATGATGTTGTAACAGCCAATAACAATTCCGAGTCGCAACCTGGCCAGTCTATTTAGTGGCTATAATGAGGTTGCAAATGCCACTATTCATTTTTCTTTTCATTTTTCTACAAATGAAACTTAAGTTGATCATTCTCAGCATGATCAATAAAATACATGTGAACAAAATCCTTTCCATTTTCATGAATAATAATTAATATAGTAATTATATAAATAGAAATATAATAGATATATAAATAAATATAAATAATTAAATAATAATTAATCAGTTCAAATAATTCGTTGGAAGTGACTCGTCAGAACTCCCCTTAATTGATTAGCTACTAATTTCTCTCATTCCACTAGGGTTACCACCTTTCCTCCTTTGTGGAGGACCGTCCTCCTCGTCCTCCACAAAGGCAAACATGTCCTCCGCACCATAAATTGTATAAAAAATTACGTAATTCCCCCCCCCCCCAATTGTTTCCACAGTTTTGAATACAACAATTAATATTGAAAACCATAGTAAAATAAAAGCAAGATTCAAACACAAAACAAAGAAATTTATTTGCTGAAAACAATAATTATAAAGGGATATTTTAAAATATATTTTTCTTTTTTTTTTCTGTGCAAAAAAGTATTAAATTCTTTTAAAACTTATTCCTCAACATGATAATTTTGAAAGAGATTTTAAAAATACAATACAGGAAGATCTTTATTAGTTTTTGCTGCCATCAAAAAGAGAGAACGACCTCGGGAACAATTTTTTAGTATGTTTTTTTTGTCACTTTTTTATACTAAATTTGGCACTCAACCGCCAATTACCGGATAAAAATGTTTCATTTTTGTATGAAAATTTTATTATAACTATTCAGAAACGTTCTTTTGAGTGTGTTCGATCGTACGAAAGAGACTTTCGAGTCTCTTCCGTATCTTCTTCTGATCCTCGGCCGCACATTCGATGATCTTTGACTGAAACCTCAGATCGATCGGTCCCTTGGGTTCTGATACACAAGCGTTGATGAACGCCTCGCAGACTGCTTTCGAGCCCGACAGATCCGCTTTCACCCTGTTCAGCAGTTCTTCTTCGATGTATTGGTCGACGAGAGACAATGCTTCTTGCTGAGATGCATTCCGAGGAGTGGACACTTGAACCTCGACCGTAAGACAGCGTCCCATTAGACGATCTGCTACGATCTGAATCTCTTCTTTTTCACCTACATAACAAAATACAAATAAAAAAAACTTAAAAATAGTTAAACTTCAAAACAAAACGTCACATTTTTAAACTTCCAAACTTTGGAGAATGAATGTGACGTCAGTGATTATTCATAGAATTGATTATTTATAGAATGCAAACTTTATTTGCAACTAGGGCCCTGTTTCTCAAAAATACAAGTCTACAAGTGAATGACACAAAGCTCTGTAAAGGACACACATAGAAAATTAACATCTTGTCATTATGAAATGTTAATTCATAATGTCGAAGACAGGCAGTTAGAAATAGGAGAGAACTTCAATTGGTTCCGCCCTTGTTATGACGACCGGCAACTTCTAATTGGTTGGTTATGTAGTCTGACGTCACATGCTCCGCCCTTTTCAACGTCGAACCACACAACAACAACAAAAAATTAGAAGTTGCCGGTCTTCATAACAAGGGCGTAGCCAACTGAAGTTCTCTCCTATTTCTAACTGCCTGTATAACAAAGTGTGAATTATCCGAAGCATATCCTGATCAGGCCTCCATAGAGTTCACTTGTATTACAAGACTTGTACTGTTGAAAAACAGGTAAATGATTTAATATCGTTGAAAATAAACTCCCTACGAACTATTCTTTACATTCTGTCTTTCAGGAGAAAAATTAAGACAAAACTTTTAAATACTTTAAAAACTAGAAGGGAAGCTCAATCATTTAAGGAGGAATCACACCGTTTTCATGGCAACCCTCTCTAGACACGATTGACAGGTGAAAAGGAGCAGCGCGGTTTCGCGCCTCGTTCGGTACATGCCATGAAAACGTGCTGAAGTTGTTTGGATGCACGTGCAACTCAAGAGTGAATAGTATGGATGATGTCTCTATATATATTAACAGGTGATAAGTTGATGAATGAATAAATAAATACCCTCGCTAACAAACTTTAGATCCTTGTGTGTTGTGACCGTCTGAATGAGCGAGATAAGACATTCTTTTTCCGTTTCGACGGCTGACGCCTGTTGTCTCAGTAATTCCACTCGATTCTCAATCAGATCTAATGTTTCTATCAGTCTAGTGCTCACCTGAGCCATTGAATTTGTTCTTTGGAACATAATCCACCACACGTCAAACCGTATCTACAGATATGTAGATTATCTTCTTAGGCGGTAATGATCAATAACCGTTTAATTAATTCCCGTGACGTTATTTTTCTTTATACTTCTATATAAGGTAACGGCGTTGCGCCGACGATTTCAAAAGTTGGGTTTTTTTTAACGGCGGCTGACCAATAAGCCGCTTGTATGACAAAAGTTGCGAAATATCCTTTTTTATTTTAACAATATTTAGAAAGATACAATCACTAATTATGCAAATGTAATTGTTTTTGTGATTACATGTGTTATAATCTTGAACACTTTCGTTTAAATCTTTTTTTTTTTTTAAATTTTCGCCGCTATGGTTTCATATTTTGTGGTCGGCGCATAGTGATCTCTAGCCGTCTAGCGGACCGAAACTTGCATGGTTGACGTGACGTAGTGAAACAGGCGCGGTGTCCAAGGGAGACGACACAGGTGGAGAATTTTCATACGGTATGGCGAGTTGTTTTACAAAATTTTCAGAATTCAATTTTATTTTTGATATCTGGTAAAACTATAGTGGATAGAAGACGTTGTGTGTTTGCCATTTATGCGCTCTGCTGTGAATTTCATACATGATTTTGTTGTATGTCGTCCCCCTTGCTGGTGTAAAAGTTTCGCCATTCTGTAATATAGTTATTATATGACGTCATTAAAGTGAAACCGACTGTTGCATCAGTAGGGCAAACGATGATGGCGTATTATTTAGACGCCATATTCGCTATTTTCTCTTTTGGAATTTGACCCCTCCAAATAAAAATTTGACCTTTTTAAAAAAAAATATTTGTAATACAAGTATTACAAAGATCAAGTTTTGATCTTTGAAGCCCCTAAAAATTGGGGGCTGTAGGCCCGCGCCTAGTGTGCGTTATTGCTGCTTTCCGCTTCAAAGTCAAAAACAAAAAAAGTTTGTGACCAGACTACATGCGAATATTAATCCCTAATCATAAGAAAGGGATTTCCTGAATAGTTTAAAAAAGCGGTTATTTAAAAAAAATATTTCGTTGTAATTATAAAAAAACGATTAATAGCAATAATATACATATTTAAAAAATTTCAATTTTCAATATGATTGCATTTTTAACCCTTGCTCTTTTTAGAACACACAGAAATGAACAGAATTTATTCCAAAAAAAAAAAAAAAAACACAAAAAAATTGTTTAATTAACAAATTTTCAAACAAAGGTAAATTATGCGAGGTCATGAGCAATAAAAAAAATCACAATTGTACTTTGGGTAAAATTAATTTACATAAAAAACTCTTTCCATTACTGTTGAAATGCGCGTGATGGTGACGTCATTGGCATGGGTTGTACTCTCTGTCTATTGGCACCCAATTGGGCTAATTCTCTTCGACTGTTTTTCACAAACTTCTAATTAAACAAAACATAAAAAGTGTTTTTTTTTGTTCAATTGGAAAAAAATAAAAAGCACTAGCACCAGCACTAGAATTTCGTTTGCCCCGCCCTTTTATGAGCGGCTTCAATTTCAAATTAGTTTGTTACTTGGTCTGATGTCATAAAAGGATGGGGGCAAATGAAATTCTAGTGCTGGGCACAGACGCCTTTTTAATTTTACGATACGAACCATTAAACTGGCATTCATAAAATAAGGACGACCCATTCCGTCGTTCAGATCGCAATCCTCACAGAAACAAACCAACAAAGTGTCAATCGTCATCTGCAACAACAGGTATAATTATTAAAAAAAAATCATTCACTGAAATTCTCAATATTCTTCGTTTTGTAAACAACTTTATTAAATAATTAATAATATTTTGGAAACTAGACTATAGTAAATGAATCATGTGAGATTTTTACTTTTCACATTGATATCTTTGAAAATAAACTTTTTATGACAGTTTTAAAAATTTAAAATGACTCACTTTGACTTTTTAATTTTAAAAAAAGCCATAAAAGGTTCACATTTTTCACGAATGTTCGCCACATTTTTTTACAAATGTTCGCCGAATTTTGACAAATGTTCGCCGAATTTTGACAAATGTTCGCCAAATGTTTGACGAATGTTCACCAAATGTTTGACGAATGTTGGCCAAATTTTGGCGAATGTTCGCCACATTTTTGACGAATGTTCGCCGAATTTTTGACGAATGTTCGCCGAATTTTGGCGAATGTTCGCCACATTTTTGACGAATGTTCGCCAAATTTTTTGACAAATATTTGATGAATGTTCGTTAAATTTTTGACAAATGTTCGCCGAATTTTGACGAATGTTCGCCAAATGTTTGACGAATGTTGGCCAAATGTTTGACGAATGTTCGCCCAATTTTGGCGAATTTTTGACGAATGTTCGTTGAATTTTTGACGAATGTTCGTTAAATTTTTGACGAATGTTCGCCGAATTTGTGTTCTGTTTACACGAATCATGTGATTTGTTTACCTCGTACACAGTGAGAAAGCAATGTGATATCATGAGCGCAAAAAGAGCACACAGTGTGATCGGAACCCAAATATGATGAACTTCTGCTTTAATCTGTCAAAATATGAGATTGGTAAGAGCAAAAAAAAAATGGTTTCTGGGAAGGATGCGTTTGCAGTAAGAGTTGTACAAACGCACCCTTTTTTCTCGATAGTATGATGATCCTTACTTTGATCAATTCAATTCCAATAAAGACAACTGCCAAAAGAACTCCGATTTTGCTTAAAAGGAGTGTAAAATCACCCACAGAATTAATGGCTGCCACACGCAATGCATTGTTGGTTATAATGCTGAAAGCACGTTTGGCAGATTCGCAAAACGAAGTACCGAAAATGGCTGAAAGTTTAAAAAAAAAAGCTACTGGTGAAACTTCCTTACATTATACATGTAAGCCTACAACCAAAAGACAACATTTTCTGAGACCGGCTTCACACGGACCACTTTGTGGTGCCACAGCTGAAAACAATGGCCCGCTATTAGTGCGGACCGGCCACTGGTGTGACCTTGTTCATTACTGCCACTTGCGGCAGGACTCAATCAACCACCACTTATCACCACTCTGGTACAAAAAAAAACGGTAGTGGTGGTGGCCCATGTGAACATCATCTATGTAAACAATGGTCTGTTGAGAACGACCACTTTATGTGGCGCCACAATGTTGTCCGTGTGAAGCGCAGGCCAAACTGAAAACACTTTTACGAGTGTCGTGTGTTGGTTTACCTATTTCAATGTAAGCATTTCTGCTAAGATACTTCAAGAAGTTTTCAAAGCAGTACAGTCCACATTGTATGACACACATGATACAACGAGCTAATGACGAACTGTTGTAATGAGCCAATCTAGTAAGATTTTATTAAAAAAAAAAGTGCTTGCTTTAAAATGAAATGTCACTTTTTTTTTGAAGAAAACTTTATTCACTTTTTCTCGAGGTATTTAAATAGTAGTCTTATTGCTTTGACAATTGCAATAATTAGAGATCCGACTGCGATCGAACCGATGTGGTATCGAAACAAACGTTTCATGCTCGTAGTTATCGGTGAATCCAAATGAGATTTATCTCTTCAATAGGAAAGAAGATGAAAAAAAAAATGAGAGAGATTAGAATGAGTTATGGGAACGTTCCGAGTTCAGGTGTTACCAGAATACATTTTTAATGGCCGCATTCTAAAACATTCCTTAAGCCAAAGTGAAACTTAAACAAAGCTAAACGTAAAAACTCTCCATAAAGTTGCTATAGAGAGTTTTGTTTTGCATCATGATTTAAGCTTGACTTTATTTTAAGCAACGTTTTTTTTGTAAGACATTTTAAGCCAGTGGCGTAGCTAAGCCTTTATTTACGGTCGAAAAAGCGTCGATCGATCCCGGGCGGTTAGGATCCGGCAGAGAACGTCGGCAACCCGGTGGGCACTTTTGGTCATCGTGGGCAAAACTGACCGATTGTGGTCAAAAGTGACCACGGGAGCCATACGTTGAGAACGGTAAAAAAAGTTACACCCCGGGAGCGTAAACCCCTGATCATATTTGACTTGGTTGCGCCCCCCGCCACTTAAAAACTCTCTTAAACTCTCCACATAGCCCTCATACTGGGTGGGGTGCTATTTTGATGAACGGCGGAACAGGTCTGAATAACAGTAGGAACAGTCAGAAGGTCAGGAAAGGTTAGGAAATTAAGTTTGTTGCATGGGGTCTGGGGGGGCGCAGCCTCCCATTTTTTAAAGAATTATTAAAACAAATTTGTTCATTATTCCAACCGTTCCTCCCCTTAATCAAATAAGGGAACAGTCGAACAACGGACTAATTTGATTTAAGAATTCTTTAAAAACTAGAGGCTGCGCCATCAACCACCCTGCAACAAGCTTAATTTAGCTAAACCTAACCTTCCGACTGTTCCTACTATTTTTCCGACTATTCCTACCATTGTTCCGACCGTTCCTCTGCCGTGCCCATTGATCTCTATGAACATTTACTGGTGCACCTATGTAGTTTTTAAAAGTAAATATTAAATGAAAGTCGATTTATTTTCGAAATTAACTGAATAAATTAAGCGAGCGATTCGGAATCACTCACTTAATTTATTCAATTATTTTTGAAAATACATAACTTTTGTTTTTTGCGCCCCCAAACCTCCTGCACCCCCCCCCCCAGTTGCGGGTCTTGCGGTTGCCTAGCTACGCCCCTGTTTTAAGCGCAGTGCTAGAGTAAATTCAAAGTTTTGCGGCCTATTTTAAATTGGAACAGGGCTCTGTTTCCTTCTTGGATGTGTGCCTCAGTATCTAGTCACTATCTACATACAGTATACCTCATTGGTTACCGTACCTTGTAAAATACCAGGTGCTCACTGCTCCAGCAATGACCAAATCCTGACAGGCCAAGCAGAATTGCGTTGCCCAAAGTAATGCAAACAAATGAAACCAAAAAGTAACCTAACATCAAAGAAAAAACTTATTTTTTTAAAACAAAAAATGTCTTCTTTTGTCAAAACTAGACGTGGGACGACGATTCCTAAATTTTCTCAAATCCGAATCGGTTCTCGAATCTCTCATATAAGAATCCTATATTATTCATTAAGAAGATACAAATAATCGAAATAGTATTAAATATTAAATTATTAATAATAAAAAAACAAGCGTGGCGGCATTCAGGGTCGCCACAAGGTGATATTGGTGATCTGGGACCGATCACCGAAATTGCAACAATCGCCGTTTTTTGTTAGTGAATGCTTCTATTGGACGTCAATGGAGTAAAAACTAATTTCAGCAGAGTTTTTAACAGTTTTTTTAAGGTTAGGATTCGAAAGACGAAAAAAACGCAAAGATTCGAGTTTTCGAATCTCGAATATTTTTCAAGATTCGCGGGATTCGAGGATTCGAATGTCCCATCCCTAGTGAAAACTTAAGAAATGGACCTGCATCGTAGCATCTTTCTTGTAGGACACATTACCACCTTTGTATACTGTTGGTATACCTATTTATATTTACATAAATAAATAAATTAGTTCAATTACAAGGAATAAATTTACAGCAATTTTTTTTTTTTTAAATATAGTTTTAACCTGCACTTTCAATGTAAAGCAATGCAAAGATCCAAGTTGTACAAATGAAGATTAAACCCAAAAATGTCTAGATGGAAAATCAAACAAAGTTTGCTTTTTAGATACATCGTCTTATTTATAACGAACACAAATTTGTTTGTTTCTGAAGTATATGCAGGGCCGGGCCCGTCCTTTTGGCGAAATTTAGGCGGTCGCAAAAGTTCCTGAGGCGCATTTTAACAAAATTTAATTTTTCTTAGTGTTTACTTTAAACAGAAATATATAAATTAAACGAGTACTAATTTTAATTCTTATTAAAAATAATTGATCAGGCTAATAATATGTATAAATAACTTAGTAGGCGCAAATTTTAAGCCTCGCCGAAGGTGCCAAATGTCGACTGCTTATTGCTTAAAGTTGGATCATTTTCGAATTGACACAAAAAGCTTATTTTGTTTAAAAAAAATATCAGCATGAAATTATTCTTAAGTGACTGATCTGCCCTTCTAGTTTCTAAAACATTTTCAAGTTTATCTTAATTTTTATCATGAAAGAATTAGAGTTTGAGTTGCATTTACACTTTAAAACATGCAACTTAACAAAAGTGAAATCTATTTCTGAGCTTTTTTTAAAGAAATTCTTATGTTAATAAAATTACCCAAAGTGGTTGTAGCAAAATGAATGGCATTGAACCAATAGCTTTGCCAGCTTCTTCAAACAAAGCCACAACCTTTAATTAAAAGAAATTAAAATTAATTAATGCAGAAAAATTGGCCGAAACAAAAAAAAAAGAATTAACATTTAATTTAATTAAAGCAAGCATTAACGTTTACCAGTCGTATACGATTTCGCATCACTAAAATGATGAGCAATAGAATGACCTAATGTGAAAAATTGGAATTAGGTTTATTAGGGATCGATTAATTTATGAGTAAACTGATATCAATATATTGGGTACCGTTGCAATGGTCGCTATAATGGCATAAATGAGCCATCGTTTAACTGATGGCTGATATTCTTCACTGTATGTGTCTTTGTACTGTTCCACGTTTTTCTTTGCTTTTTGCCAACAGTACCTATTTTTTTGTAAGAAAACAAAAAATTAGTTTAGTTAAACATCCTGACACACACCCATGGGTATGAGGTTCTTACGGTACCGGTACCATAAATATGCTGTTCCTGCAATGCTACCCAGGACTACGAGTCCAACCGAAACCCAGATAATTATTCCGGCCACAAAACGCAGTAGAAAAACTACAGCAACTGATAATGCTAGAATAGCAATAAATATACCAAAATTGAAATCACACATACAAAGAAAAAAAAAATGACACTAAAAATGAAACACACAGGAAGTGCCCTGACACACGGACCACTTTTAAGTGGCCCAAGTTCGACTGCAAAATGTTGTTGCAGGTAGGTCGCTGGGCTTTGGTTGACATTTTATTGCTATGGGAAGACGCCAACCTTTGCACATGAGAGAAGCTTCCGAGGTCGTAAATGATCACCTGCTGGTGTGGCTGTGGTTGCAGTGTACTGCTATGAAAAGACGTCGAACCTTTGTACACACAAGCGACACGTTGATTACATATGGCATTGGAACGCAACCACTAAAAAGTGGGTTCATGTGCAAAGGCACTATGAGACAGTGGCGCGCGTATTGATAAATGAGAACAGGAAACAGCCAAAAATTAAAAGTGCCCGGAAAAGGTCTCAAGAGAACTGACCTGTTCTCAGAAGATCGAAACAGCTTTATAAAGTACAAAAATTGGACAAAATTAAAAAAATACATGAAGAAATCAAGGCAAAACGGGCTTTTGCTGTTTTCAAAAAAATGGCCAAAAATTAAAGGGTGACCTGAAAAGGCAACGAGAAGACTCAAAAAAGAACCAGAAATTTTCAAAAACTTTAAAAACTTTGTAAATTAAATTGAAAATACAAAGAAAAAAAATGCAAAGAAAAATAAATACACAATTATATTATTAGTTACCCAATGCAATAGCACACAGGTAAATGATTTCCAGCCAACAGTTTTCGATGTCCTGAGCTGATTCCTAGATTTACCAGAAGAAGAAAAAAAAAAGGTTTTTATTCTTCCACATGCATGTTTTTGTAGGTAACGGATTATACAAGGTGAGCCAAAAGTTTTCAAAATGTATCCTTATACAGTGTAATTATGAAATATGGGTGAGGTTTTTGAATGGTTCTTTGGTTCACAGATCATAAAAAAAAATTTGACATTGTCACCTGAAGAAAATCTGATGATGTCACTTTAGTGACAACCTCTCCAACGGAAGTGGCCAATTGTGCAACTCGTTTCGGAATGCAGCGGAACCAAAGTGCCGTTCTATTGTATGTAAACAAACACAACAATATCGAAAAAAATATCAATTATTTCAGGGTGCAAATGATGTTTATCATATCCTCCTAGTAATAATACGTACGAATCGTTGGAACAGTGGTTTCTACAGTCGAAATACACAATTCCTCCGATGGTGACAGCTTCAGCATAACTTTTCGTATTGATTTATAAAGAGGAGGAAAAAAATTGCGGAAATATGCTTTTATATATCTCTCTCTCTCTCTCTCTCTCTTATATCAATCAGTGCAGAACACTCAAACTAAAACAGTGAGGAGGAGAGATATTTTAGGTTGACATTGATTGAACTTACGGAACATTGGTTTTGTCCTGTCCAGACAATGGAGCACCAGGGATTGGAGAATTCTTTTTTCCACATATATTTCCATATTGGTCAACACCGTGGGTCAAACGATTCAGATCACCTTTGGTGGCCGTGTGAATCACGAGTCCGATCTGCATATGAATTTTTTTATTTCAAATCAACCATAAAAATGATGGATATTTTGCGGTTTTTAGTGTATTAAAAACTTGTTTATTCAACTTTTTTTCTAGAAGCAAATGAAAGAGTTTTAAAAAAAAAGTATTTTCAATATATGTTATCTTTGAAAATAAACTTTTTAATGGCATTTTGCAATAGAACAAAAATCATTTTCATAAAACTAATAAAATTAGAAATGGATAATTTTCAAAACTGCTTGTTTTTAAGATTTAAGATATTATTTTTTTTAACAATAATAATAAATTTTTAAGATACAGTATACAGGTAATACAGTATTTTTTAATAATAATAATAATAATAATAATAATAATAATAATAATAATAATAATAATAATAATAATAATAATAATAATAATAAAAAAATAATAATAATAATAATAATAAAAAAATAATAATAATACATTTTTTTAAATTTGAAGAATATATTTAATTTTTTTTAAATTGAAAATTATTTTAAAATAAGATTTAGAATTTTTTTAAAGATTCAACCATAGTCATGATTAAGAGCCATAGAATACATACAAGTTTATTTTCATAAATAAAACAAAGACAGACAGACCATGTTTTCTTTGTTATTGCCATGGATTGATTGATTTGTTAGTTGATTGTTGTGCAATTTTTAGATTAATCTGTACAAAAAAATAGATCCTTTATTTACCAAGACTCCTATAAAAGCAATGAAGAGAAGTAGAAAGACGAAATCACGAATTTTTCGTTGTTGAACGGGAAGAACAATAACATCCTCCTGGTTCTCATAGTCGACAACATGAGATTGTTGTATCTAATTAACAATAAAAACTTGAAATTTAAATACAAAAACATAAAAAAGATGCCAATTATAATACAAACTCGAAACTAAAAAATTACTTAATTAACAAGGTTCGTGTTTGTAAAATTGTCATATTTTTTTGTTATCATTTTCTTTTTCTTACCAATTTCACTTTAGTTTTAACTGTCATTCTAACTTTTAGTTATTAAGTACATTGAGAAATAAAACTTTTATCTTATATTTGAATTATTAATTAGAATAACAGTGACGTAATTCCATTTTATAGCTGATCTTTAACCGATTATAAATCAGGAATTTAGTTTTTTTTTATCCACCGTTTAGGTGTAACTAACTAACAAATGGTTTTTTTTTTCCTTCTTCCCTCTCTTCGATTATGTCAGAATGATGCTCAAGAGTCATATTGGTTTTACATTGTACACAATTGCATATTGGTGAAGTGGGTGTTGAAAGATGAAAGGGAGATTTGTGAATAAAGGTGTGGAGGCGGGTCCTCGTGAACACTTTTTTCATTGTGTGTATGTACATGTATGTATCATCCCCCCTTGTATGTGTGTATATTTTTTGTGTGTTTTATTTTCCCATGTGTGCGTGTTTCATTTTCCCCATGTGCGCGTGTTTCTCCTTTCGTGTGTGTGTTTTCTCTTCCCGTGCGTTTGCGCGCGCGCTTGTGTGTTGTTTCTATACAGAATGTGTCCCAAAGATGTGTAAACACTTTGGTTTTTAATAACTGCCATGTTTATTTTCTTAAATTTAATTTTAGAATTTTAGAATGAAAGGTAAAATGTTACAATAAAGATTAGACATGAAAGCATTACATGATTAAATGATGCATATTATCTCAAGTGTTCAAAATGTCACCCATTTGGATTGCTGACATCGGTTTCTTAAGAAACTGATCTGCAAACATCAATTAATGTATCACTTTGAATTTTGCAACAGTTGTCTTCCATTTCTCTCTATTTGTACAATTATAGCAAGAAATCAAAGAGAATTGTTGCATAATTACAAGAGATACGTTAATTGAAGTTTTGCAGCTCAGTTTCTCAACGATGTTAGTAATGCTTTGATGAAAATGAAGAATATTTTGAAAGGAAAAAAAAAATTGAGAGAATGCATCAACTATTTAAACATAAAACATACAATGCTTTTACATGTAATCTTTATTGTAACATTTATTATTAAATTTTATAAAATTATAAAATGAAATTTAAGAAAATAAACATGGAAGTTATTAACAACCAAAGTGTGTATACATTTTTGGAACACACTTTATACAGTATATATATATATATATATATATATATATATATATATATATATATGCGCGTGTTTGATGTGGCTCTTCCCGTTTGTTTATGTGGTTTTTCTTTTTGGTGATTGGTGAATTATTGTACGGTTTCAATAATAGAAGATTGCTTATATTGGGTATATCACAAAAAACAATGTGTGTGTTTTTTTCTCTATGCAATTTGAAGGTGGGTCACCGTTAGTTTTCTATTTGCTGTTGCTGTGACAACAACTGTTGAGGGTTGGAACTTGGTTTTGGGGGGTGTTTTTAAATTTTTAAATCATGACTGCTATTCGTTTAATAACATCAGTTTTATAACCCCTCTTTTTAATTGTTGCAATTTAGCCACAGTTATTGTATAGAAACAGTGAATGTTATTGAAAGTTGTAACAACTTAACATGGTATTCACTCTTATATGCTCTGAGCCGTCATGATCATGCGGCTAATGCACTACATACAGTATTACAAAAAAAAAAAATTGACGTCACATCCCGCGCCTTGTATAACATTGCATTGTGGTACTTCATAGTGGTGATGTCGTTTTGACGTCATTTTTCTGTAATGCTGTATGCTATACATTAGCTGCATGAACGTAAAGAGAGCCTTACAGTTTGTTAACTTACGTATTCAGGTTCTTTGTCTGTTTCACCATATCCCATGCCTGAAAACCTAAAAAAAAAATGAAAATAATTTGTTAATTTTATTTAAAAAATCTAAAAATACGAAAATTATAATTTGGCATAATAATGCAACTGATTACTTTTTCAAGTAACATATTTATTAAATTGTAAACTAGAAGTTATGTTAATGGTTATGTACGAGCATATTTTAATCATTTCAGAAAACAACTGTGACATTTTTCAAAAATGAATCCAATCAAAATTCATTTTCACTTAATATTTTTTACAGTAACTGGTTACTTTATATACTGTATGTTTGTAAATAACTTTGCAACTGTCCGTAGCAGTTCTACAATTTTGGAGTTGTACAGAATTAGTTTTATAGTTCTTTGGAAATATAAGTTACATTTAACGAGTAACTAGTTACTTTTTTCATTTTTCCTTTTTTTTTTAAAAAAAAACTTGTATTTTGGAAAATTTAGTTAATGTGGGCATTTCAGGAATAAGAGTGTAAGAAACTAGAACTGTTGTCGAATCACTTACTTGTATTTTCACGTTGATATCTTTCAAAATAAACTTTTTATAAAGAAAAATTTAAAAAAATATATATTGCCAGCTTAACCGTTGGGTTATTTTCAAACCGGTCGACATTAAAAGCTTATTTTAAACGATAACAACATGAAAGTATTACCCTTAAGGGTCGTATTCTTAATAATTGCTAAGTCAAAGCTAACGCCAAACTCAAAACTAAACTCAAAAAATGAAACTTCCTATCAAACGTTCATGAGTTTAGCACTAAAGTTGACTTAACAATCATTAAGAATACTACCCTAAGTGTTTGAACTATATTACTCTTCTAGTTTCTAAAAAAAACACTTAACAAGTTTCTCTTCATTTTGCTTCTAAAAGATAGAATAAATGACAAAGAGTAGGAGTGGCATTTTTACTCTTTAAATAAAATTATGAATTGCCGTGAATTTATATTAAAGCTTAATCTTTTATTTGCTTTCTTATTAATTATTCAGATATAAACAGATGATATCCTCTCAAAATTGGATGGACTCAGAAACAGGTGATTATATTATTTTTTATTACTTATACATACAAGGAAGGGAAAAAGTGTTTTTTATTATTATTGATTAATTTGATGTTGTTTACGTGTAGAGATGGGGGGGGGGGGGGGGGGGGTTGAGATCATGAGGTGGAGTCAAAGTGGGGAACCCCTTCTCTCTCTCAGCTCCCCATATCCCTGTACTGATGATGTCTGCCTAATTTTCGAATGCATCACGTGGTTTAGAGTCAGACCCGAAATTAGCGTGATCGCAAAAAGAAAAAAAATTACATTTCACGGTGGGACATTTATTTATGTATAACGTATTATAGTGTCCATCACATGAAACGCGACTTAAGTTCAATGAACTCTAAAACAAATCCTCTTTTCTATTTTCAATGAGATGAAGGGGGAGGGGAAGGGAGACTGAAATAACAAAAGTGAAAATAGAAGGCAAAGCAATTTTAGTTTGTGTTGTTTTTTCCATCACGTAATCTCAATTTCAATATGATGACGTTAATAAAAAAAAAGCAATTTTTCTCCTTTTCTATTATCATTTAAATATTTTTGTTTTCAGATCAATATTTATAAGAGAAGTTTCTCTGGACTTTTGGTCATAATTTATTAATTTCAGGTCATTGGGAGTCTTTGTCTGTATTAATTAATAAATTAATTAATTTCGATTATTTGTTTGAAAGCACTATAGACTTCAAAGACTAGAACAGAACGCCGAACAGACTATGTTCGCGACCATTTCCAAAGAACATGTTCGTTGTACTGGTCGCTGTGGAAAACGCAAAAATAAAAAAGAAATCTAGTTCATTTCATCTGGTTTGTTTAAATCGTAAATGTCAATTAAATAGATTTTACAATTATATACAAGAAGTGACAAATGCAAAAAACGAAAAGTTGAAAATTGTTCAAATGTATTTTTTTTTTAAATATTATGTTTTAACATGTTCGCAACGTGTTCTCTGTTGGTAAACTCATAATGGATGTTTGGAGAAATATTCGCTGAGACGTCCAAAACTACTCGTGATCCAAACAAGAACATCCTTTGACGGAAAAGAAAAACAAGCAAAATTTGTTATGTATAGGGAAAAATGTATGGAAAATCATTCACACTGTTTGCAAACATGTTCGCGAACAGTTTTCTGTTCTTTGTTCTTGTCTAGTCTGGATGTTGAAGGATGATATTCCATAGATGAATCCGGTCCCCCACTGTTTTGAGAAAATGTAGGATTTTCAATTTTTGCAGTCGAATCTTTTTCGGAAGAAACATTATCAAACAGCTATTTTATATATATATATATTGTTGTCATGAAAAAGCTTTTATTATCATCTTCTACTATTCTAGTTTAGAAAACAATTTGAATTTTTTTTCATAATGTTATTTGTAAAAAAAAAAAGTTTGCATGACGTTTTTACGTCGAAAAACATCTGTGGGGATTCACCTGTTAGCACTCTAACTTGAACTTAAACCCTGTGAGCAGGGTTAAAAGTTCGAAGCAACATAGAAAACTTATGTTTAATAAATAATCAATAATAATTCTTTTGTTGTTGGGAGGAGGGTTCACATTGAAGTTTCAGGTAATAAATTTCCATAATCTATGTAAACTTTTATTCAGAAGCAGCTTTAAGTTGTTTTGCGGAACAGCCAGCTGATTCACGCAATTTTATTTTCAGGATGGTATCTTTCAAAATAAGCTTTTTATAGACAAATACTTAAAAAATATTGTCTGTTTAATGTTGTGTCGTTTTCAAACTGACATAAAAAGCTTATTTTAAAAGATATCATACACGAAAATTTCCTTAAAGAGACCATTTACCGCCAGAAATTTCTTGTCAATTGGCAAGAATTATTCAACAATTACCTAAACGATTTTTAAAATTTAAAATAAGGCATTAATATAATTTAAAAAATTAAAAATCAGTTAACGTCATATAAAGTAATTAATTTCAGTTGCTTTTGAAATTAATTTTGAGTGAACTTCATACTGATTTGTTAGAAATCAGTTCAATCTGCCTTTGACTGACTGACTAGCAGTCTGCTACAGGTTCAGAATTAGTCAAGTTTTTTTGTTTTATATGGTATCACACTTTTTATCACTCTTTCGATTTGTAATTACAAAAATTGTAATTCAAAATGAAGCATTGTAATTAATTTCTTTTTAAAATTTAGTAAATTGTAATTAATTTCTTTTTAAAATTTAGTAAATTGTAATTCCAATCAATTAGTTTTTTCACTGATGAAACTATACGAATACTTAGAATAGTAAGTTTATAGCAACACTGGAAATTTTCCGAAGAAAGAGTATCGTTTTCAGATGGTTTACGAACAGCTGATTGTTTTTCATGATCAAAATTAATAGAAGTGTTTTAGAAACTAGAAGGGTAGGTCAATCACTTAATTAAAGGTATTTTCATGTTGATATCTTTCAAAATAAGACAATAATTAATGTCGTTTGCTTAAAGTTGTTCTTTTCAAACTCGCATAAAATGCTTATTTTGAAAGATATCAACATAAAAATACCCTTTGAACTGAGCATTTTCTAGTTTCTAAAAGTCATTCAAGTTTCTCTTCATTCTGCACTTAAAAGACAGATCTTTTTCTTCATTTTCGAATGAGGTCATTAATAGAAATGAGTCATGATTTAGGTGTAACAACAGCCATATAAAGGTTTCATGGACACTTTCTAATAACTTACCTACCTACCTACCCCGTGTTATTATTTTGTTATTGTGGTTTGTCACATTTATATTATAAGTTGGAACTGCTTTTCTGAAGAAAAGAAAATTGAAATAACAACACAACACTGAAAAATACGTAGTTTGTTGTTAAATGAAGTTTTGAAATTAAAATGAACTTTTTTCTCTCTCTCTCTCTCTCTCTCTCTCTCTCTCTCTCTCTCTCTCTCTCTCTCTCTCTCTCTCTCTCTCTCTCTCTCTCTCTCTTTTCTCTCTGGTCTCTAGTTCCTGTTGTTTGAAAAAAAAAACGTCGAGAAATGAAATTTCGCCTGTTTGTGTCAGGTTGTGGTGGTGACTATGATGTTTGGGATGCAGAAATATGCTTTTATAAGAAATCAACCAGACGAATAAATTGACCTGAAAGGGAAAAAAAAAAGTAAGTCGAAACCTAATTCTGTTTCCTTTTTGTTGTTGTTCAATTTCTAATGATTTAATACACTTAAGTGAGACAGAGAAAAAGAATGCAACAACAAAAAGTATATATAAAGGTCTTGGTCACCTTTTGTCACCGAGGTAACCATCGAGAAACTTGAAAATGTATACAAATAAATTAGGTTGCCTAGTTGTGGATTTGATTTATCTTCACAAGTTGGACACATTATTTTAGAAAGACAACTTTATATAAATCTATAATGTACTCTCATAGTAGGCCCGTATATATTGAAAGTACAGTAGATCAAGAAAGTGGCGGTGGGTCAGTGTCACGTGTGTCACGTGTGTTTGTTTGTAACATTGTGCATGTTACTTGGGAGAATAAAAATGTCAATTTGTGACAAACATGTTTTTAATTAGGGGGGGGCTTGGTTGGTATTCTTAACCGACTGCTAATTGTGAGACAGCCATACTGTTGCACATTCCGTTATTCATCGATTTATCCATCACTCACTATCTGGCCCTTTCTTATAGAAATATATTGGACAGGATGTAATACCTCTGAAAAAAAAAATCGATGAATAATGGAACTGGGAATGTCAAAATGATTGCTAAGTCAAAGATAGTGCTTAACTCATGAATTTTTATATTTTTAATGGGATTATCGGAGGCTAGAAGAGGCATTACTCATTTGCTAACCTTATTCATCAAAACTCATGAAAATAAGACATTTGCTTTGATTTTATTTAAAATATGAAATGTGAGGTGAGCCAGTTCTGAACTAAGCATTTGCCCAGCTGAGCTAAGTAAGTGCTCGTATCTAAGAAGCGCTTCATTAAGAATACCACACTGATATTTCTGGATTAGCAGAGGCTAGAAGAGACATTACGCATGTGCACATTCAATTAGCAAAACATATGTTAGTCACAAAGACAGTGATATTTTCTACAATCTGAAATGTGACATAAGCCAGTTCTGATCTGAGCATTCTTATTTGAATGCTTAGTAAAATTTTGATAGTGTCAAATTGATGAACTTTTGATAGGATGTATTTTGTAAAAGTTAATGAGTTCTGTACTAGCTTTGATCTTCTATAGAACATAACAGCCATCCGAGGAGACAAAAACAAAATAACCATCTATTAAGCCACCTTAAATTTAAATTTGCTGATTTTACAGGTATTCATTATATTGACTAAACAGCAAATTAGGCTCTTAGTTGTGCTGATTTAATTGTCAATCTCGTGGTTTTTCCCTATTCGAAATTGGTGTAAAGTAGTTTTAACCTGCTTATGTTAGGAATTAGTTTAGGTTTTTACGCTCGTACCAAATACGTCCATAAAACAGTTATGACATCTGGGAGGAAATAATACTTTTAACTAGTTATTCCATAGTTAAAACTTATTGTTACTAATTTAGGGTATTTATCGTAAACATTATACAGAGTGACTGGTTATGAATTTTTGACAATAAGCGGAAACTACTGTATGAAAAAATACAAATCAAGAATGCTTTTTTTTTTGTAAATTCTTGTGTTTTGTAGTTTTTGTTAAAGTAATTTGTGTTATTTCATATGTTACCTATGTTATTTTAGTCTGGGTGAATGATATTAAGTTTTGTATGCATTTTTTCATGCATATAAAACTTTGTATCATTCACTCACAATAATTGTCAGTGTGTAATGATTTGATGACAAGAGCTATGTAAAAAATACAGCTAACTTGTATATGAAATATAAAATACAAAACAGAACTAAACACCATATTTTAATAACAAAATACCGACAAAATACACAGGCAATTAGAAAACGGGATGAACAGAAGTTGGCTCCGCCCATTTTATGACGAACGCAACTTCTAATTGGTAGGTTATGTAGTCTGACGTCACATGCTCCGCCCTTTCCAACGTCGAACCACACAACGAACCAATTAGAAGTTGCCGTTCGTCATAAAAAGGGCGGAGCCAACTTCTGTTCATCCCGTTTTCTAATTGCCTGTCATAATACCGACCCTGCCCCCCCCCCTCACCCACGATATTGAGAAAATCTGTTTTTGTCCCCTCCCCCGGATGGCGCCACTGTAGTGGCTAATGGTTAGCTTCATTGTTGTTTTTGAATCATTTCGACGCAAAAACGTCAAGCGAACTTTTTTTTAGAAACAACATTAGGCCTACGATAAAATTCAAATTGTTTTCAAAACTAGAGTAGTAGAAGATTATGATAAACGTTTTTTCATGGCAATATCTTAATAAAATAAACCTTTTTATAACAGTTTGAAAATGACCTGTTTTTAGGTTTTTCCATTGACATTTCAGACAAAAAATTATTTGCACCTTTTTCAAACTGTCAAACAAAAAGTTTATTTTTAAAAATATTAGATCGTGAAATTTTTTTAGCATTATCAACTATAGTCTAGTTTCTAAAACAGCTTTAATTTTTTTTCGTAATGTTTCTACTGAAAAACGTTCGCTTGAAAAATATATATTTATTCAAAACCACAGGTGGAGGACAAGCCCTATTATAAAACATACAGTATATAACCACTGCAGTGGCGCCATCCGAGGAGACAAAAACAAAATAAATATCTATTCAACCACCTTAATTTTTTTTTTGGTTTTTAAGTATTTACTAAAACGTGTAAGAACAGTGTAAAAAATATTCAATTAATCATTATTTGATTTGAACAATTTAATATACAGTGAGATGAAAAAGAGACTCTATTGTTATACAATAGATTGTTTGAATAAGAATGAGTCCAAAAAAAATGTATGAAATAACATTTTTATAAATCTATTAATGACACGTATTAGTGTTCATAAATTATATTATGCAAAAGAGATGGAAAGAAACAACACCAACAAAAAAAAATACAGAAAAAAATAAAATGGAGGCCACTTTTGTGTGTTTCTAGTTTTATTTTGACATATCGGTTTCGACATTTGCAAAAGTATTGTTTGTTCACTTTTGACAATTCAACATTGAAATTCCATCATCATTTTGGAATGAGAAAATTTCTTGTTTAAACATTTGTCAAGTAATAAAAATAGGAAAAGAAGAAGACAAACAAAAAAACTGTTCATTTCATTTTATGATAGGGGCAATTTAATGAATATAAAAGAACTCTTTTTAAAAGCTATTGTTTCTTGTAATATTTACATACAGATTTAGATTCCATCTTTCATCTAATGTACAATTTATATAGCATTTGAGTGCAATAAAGACTCGAATACTTTTTTATTTTAATAATTCTGTAATAGAAAATTCTTTTTTTTTTCATAATATATTTTTTGAAACAGGGTATTACAAATAGAAAAGATATTTAAGCAATATAGAAATTCATATTTTTTTTATTAAATCTTTCCTTATTTGCACAAAATCCGGTTTACTAACTCCAGGACGAGTTTGTCAACGGATTTTTTTGTTTTGTTACAACATTTTTAGTTCATTGCATGAGTTCTTATATCTCCTGTAATGATGATGATTGAATTGGTAGGCAATTCATAAATAAAGAATGTGCTTTTTTTTGTCTTTTGATTGAAGTCTGAAGTTGACCAAAATAGGTTCAAATCAATGTTGAGTGAATAGCATATCATTGATTTATTATGAATGAACTTCAAAGTATCAAAGACTGAAGAAATAAAGTCAAGGAAGAAAACCAACGACCATATTCTAAAAGTTTACATAAACCAAAGTGAAACTTATAAACAAATCTAAACTTTAAAACTCTTCATACATTGTAACACTGTCTATAAGAGTATTGTCTTGCATCATGGTTTAAAGCTTAACTTTATTTTAAGAAACGTATTTGAATACGGTGATTAAACCTGCATTCAAAAACATTGCTTAAAATGAAGTTTTAAGTTTCACTTACAGGCAGTTAGAAATAGGGGAGAACTTCAGTTGGCTCCGCCCTTGTTACGACTACGACGACCGCCAACTTCTAATTGGCTGATTATGTAGTCTGACGTCACATGCTCCGCCCTTTTCAACGTCGAACCACACAACAAACCAATTAGAAGTTGCCGGTCGTCATAAAAAGGGCGGAGCCAACTGAAGTTTTCCCCTATTTCTAACTGCCTGTGTGTTCACTTTGCCTTAAGCAGCGTTTTCAGAATATAGCCGTTAGCCGTCAATTGCTGTGCAGTGAGCAGCATGGTTCTATCGTCCTCTCTGTCACATGGCTTTCGAGCTCATTGAATTTGCACTGAATTGAGTTGAATTGAATAAAACGTTAATTTTTTAAAGATAATCATTAACGGAAATACAATTCTCTATTCTAGTTTCTAATAAACTGATTTTTTTCTTTCATTATGTCATATAATTTAGAATATGGGTGGGAAAGGGTTTAAAAACAAAATTTGCTTCATTTCGACGAAGTCTTTGTCTAAATTGTGTTAAGGAATTTTATTGGTGGATCCCCCCACCTATTTTAAAAGTTAAATTGTCACACATAAAATACAACTTTCTAGTAAATTACACAATGAGCTTCTTTTTTTTTTTTTTTTTTTGTAAAAAAAAGGGGGAACTTCCTAGAATGACGTCATTATGATGACGTTCAAAAGTGGGAATTTTGACCACGTTCAGAAAATAATGATTACAGGAATCTCCTGTGGTTATAGAAACACTTCACTTTCTATGATGATCTTGATCTAAAAAAATTATGAAGGTGATTTTTTTTTTCTATGTGAGTCTTTTGTTACTAGTTTTTTTTTTTTGGTTGCAAGTTTTTTCCAAACTGGTTTCTGTCATGTGTATTGAGAGAAAAAAGAGATGCCTGAGAATTTTTCAGATCACAATAGAAAATAAGAGAGAGGATTGATGTTGTTACATAGTACACTCAGAGTTAGTCCTATGCATCATCATCATCATCATCATCATCATGATTATTTCTTTCTACCTGTTGCAATCAGTTTAAAGTCCAACTCTTTCTTGTGTTTGTATATTTATACAAAATAGGATCTTTTATTTTGAACATCTCACATTTTTTTAAGTTGCAAACATACACACACACGTGTTGTGTATATACTGTTAGTTGATGCATGCATTTGAATTGCATTGAAATTTTTGTGTGTCTGTAAAATCTTGACAGAAAGAAAGTACTAAGTAGAGAGAAAAATATTGTCAAGGCGTTCGACACAGTAGTTGAATTTAAAAGGGGGTTGTACCACCCATCTGCTACTTTTAAGCATCGATTTTTTCTTTTATTTCTACGTTTCCTGTCTTATATTTTTTTTAAAAAGGTGTACATAAAAGGAACAAATACTTAGAGATATTATTGACATTTTGTTTGTGTGTATGTGTGTTTGTATATATTATTATTATTATATATTGGACCATTGTGTTTTCAAACATCATGGCAAAAGTGTCACCTACATCAAAGTTAGATACAGTTCATAATGGAATGGTAAGTCACATCATTTATTGTTGTTTTATCTTGAGTCTCTTATAGAAAATTTTTTGTAAGAATTTTAAGTTTTTCTTGAAAGAGTTAAAAAAAATTGTTGTAAAAGCTGATTAAAAGAATTTGTGTTTTACTAAATTACTTCAAATTTAAACTGTTTTAACTAAAAAAAAAATGTTTTTTCTTCAGAAAATTATATTGTAATGAGTCTAATAGAATAATTAAGAAACCTAGTTTAAATTGTGACGATTTTGATACCAAAATTACATTAAAGCGTTAATATCTGAAACATTTTTTGTTTAACTCTTTCATAATAATTATGCAAATTGGCCTGTTGAATTAATATCACTTTTTATGTTAACATTTGAAATTTAAATATACTAAATCGGTTTTAAATGTTAAATAGTTTAGGCGGTTTTCAAGTAAATTTGCAAACACAGTTTTTACTTCAACTGAAAACTATTCTATTCTTAAAAACGTGCTGTAGTTTGTACATACTGCGAAGGATTTAGTTGACAATGTCAAGCAAACCCCCCCCCCCCCCCCCCCCTCCACACAGACATCGAATTTCGACATGCAATTTCGGATTTTCAGTATTAATTTACCCCCAAAAAGATAATAAAGCGTTAAAATGTGTGATTTAAATAAGAAAAGTGTCGGTTTTTAAATATTACAGTTTAAGAAGATTTATCGATTTCTTTAAGAAGCAACAATATCAAAGTATTTAGAAACTAGAATAAAATTATAATAGTAAAAAGCTTATTTTTAAAGATATTTAAAAATAATGTAGAAAGCTATATCTTCTAACTATTTCTATATTTTTGCTTATTTGAACAATTTTTCGTGATGTTTGCTGACATTTTTTTTATCACAAACGCTGAAGTTTTAATTGGTACAATTTTTCTAAATGCAAATGTTGATTGATTTTTTTTAACAAACGAACTTAAATTATATAATTTTTTATTATGATCATCCTGTATTAGAAATTTCAAGGTGAACTTTTTTTTTAAAAAAAAAAAGTTAAATACCGGATACAATTTTCTTTTTGTCTAAATTTTAATAAAAGCTTCTTTTTATATTTAAAAAAACCCCACACATTATAAATAATTAGATAAATCCTTGATTCTTTCCGTATTATTGTTAATTATTATATTTATAATTAATAATAAGCTAACATAATTTTGGTGCTATTTTTAATTATTATTTATATAACAATAATGGAAAGAAAAAGTTTTTGTCACTTTTATTATTAATTACAGATTAATTAATACACTTTTGAATTTGTATTCATTCCTGATTTTGTTTTAAAAATTGAAGGTACAGTTTATTCACCTGTGAAGAAATAGATATTTTTTTGGGGGGGGATTTCTTTTTCTTCTAACCGGTTCTAAACAAGTAATAACTGGTCATGACCACCAACCTTATTATATTTATTTATGTCCGGCAAAACCCACAATTACGTCACAAGGACGATTATTGATAGTAAATGGTTAGTAAAGTTTTTAGAAATATTACTCAATGTAAGTCAGTACAGGGGTCTAAGGTCGAGTCTTTTATGTCACAATATAATTAATTAAATTAGGCAAGAAATGTGACAAGAAATGAACCCCAGTTTATTTGAAAAAGTTTAGGTTTGGTAGTTGAATAAATTATTTTTTTTTTGGTTTTTAAAATTGCCTAAAATAACAATTCTAATATATTATTAATTTATTATCAATTCAATTTAAAAAAATCTGGAAAATATTTGATTTTGATTTGTTAGTTTTTTAAAAGAACTATAAACTTTAAAATAAACGTTTTTTATGAGAATTTTTGATAATTTTTACTTAAATTTTTACTTAATTTAATTTAATTAATTTAATCACTTAATTTTTACTAAAAAAAAAGCAAAATATAATTAGATAAAATCTTCTGCTATTCTAGTTGCTTAAACAGTGACTTAAACAGTGTATTAGTCGCATAAACAGTGCTTTAGTCCAAATTCCAAAAGCAAATTTAATACTTAAACTTTATGTTGAATGTTCACTATAAAGGTTCAAATTGAATTTGAAGTGTTAAATTTCATTGTTGAGTTGGTACATAAAGCCCTGTTTTTTACTTGACGAAAATGGTAGGTGAAAAATACGCTTTAAACTGGAAAAACCCATAAATAAACTCCCCAAAGTTAGTTTCCAAGTAAAGTTGAATCATTTCAACCTTTTTAAACTAATTCAATTTCTTTTCAACATGTGAGGGTGCTAGCATTTATTTTAATTATTAATCATTTCAAGTAATGTGTAATGCATTTTAATTAGATGCATTTAACTGTAGTTTTACAGAAAAATAACACCATTTCAATGCAAATATTGACGAGATTAAAGCAGTAGGGCGATAGGGGTTTTCTAACTTGAATTGACCTAACATAATAAAACAAACCATTGTAGTAAATAGGTGGAAATGCGTTAGCTAATTTTAATTTGACCAGAACAAAAGAAGCATTTTTCTCACATTTTAATACTTTTTACCAAGTGGAAATGGTGGCTCTAAATACACTAGAATTCACCTTGACAATTGTATGTCACCAATGTCATACGAATCGTGATACGATATTAGGCCATACAGCTATGGACCTTCACTGTGGTGGCTAATTGAGTGACACTGTGACACACAAATTTCTTGAAAGTGACACCAAGTGTTTGACACCTTATTTAATAGGAGAATTTTGTTCATGGATTGTTTTGCCACATTTGTAATTTGTAGGTCGTATATAATAATAACAGGATAAAAAAAAAGCATGGAACTAAACAGTGTAGCTTATACCGTACATATTTTTTTGAATCTTAATTTCACGCTAATCTGTTGATCGTGTTTATTCATTTAATTTTAATTTTAACCCTGTGATTAAGAGGTCGTTGGGTTCTTTATTGTTATGCATTGAGATCAAAGGGGTTATTCAATTTGATGTGGCTGGCAAAACAAATATAATTTTGTTCTTTTGTTGTTTGATGGTGAAGGGAACTTTATTACCACTTTATTATGGTGGTTCCTTTCTTCGTATATATATTTTTGGCCATATGAAGAAAATGCTGATGAGAAAATTGAATTAATGAGCCATTGTCAAATTTTTCTCTTCAGATTAATTGTTTTCGTTGTCATTGATGAGAAATACTTAAGAATTTTAAGGCCGAAGATGGAAACTTGGCACTTAAACTTAAACTCTCTGAGCAGGGTTCCAACATTGTAAATAAAATGCAAATAAAAATTCTAAAATGTACAAATTGTTGGCAAATTGTAAATTGTTCTATGCAAATACAAAGTAAACTGGCCCCCATGCAAATGTAACATATGCTAGAAAATTGTTCATCTTATGAAAATAAAAACTGGTATTGATTAAATTTCTGAAGCAGTTAATAACTACAATTGTCCTACAGTAAAGCAATAACAGAAAATACAAATTCAAAACAATTTTGGGACACCTTTTATAGAATTTTTAAAGAAGTGATATTATGCGACTTTATGGAAATTTCCAAAAAAATGCAATATGCAGTATGTGTTTTCTACATTTTTATTTTGAATTAACTGATTATATGGAAGGTATTGCGCTTAAATGGTATAGTGTACCCTAAAGGGACTGGAACCGTAATTATGTGTTTTGTGCCTGTCTGTGTCGGAGGACAGGCAATTAGAAATCGGGACAAACATAAGTTGGCTCGGCCCTTTTTATGACGACCAGCAACTTCTAATTGGTTGGTTATGTAGTCTGACGTCATTTGCTCCGCCCTTTTCAACGTCGAACCACACAACAAACCAATTAGAAGTTGCCGGTCGTTATAAAAAGGGCGGGGCCAACTTATGTTCGTCACGGTTTCTAATTGCCTGTTGTCGGAGGTGCCTATTCTAAAAGTCGAAAAGGAAAGTCCAAGGGCTAAGTATTTGTTTCGTGAATTTAGGACTTAATTTGGGTGTCTTTTCAATTTTTAAGAAAATATCAAGGTTAGACTGGGAACTTCAGATTGCAAGAACGTGATTACATTTTTTAATGTAAATAAGTTATTGAATTGTGAAACTCCAAAAATTACCTTTCAGTTTTGAATTGTAGTTTCATAAAAATATTTTTCCAAATATAATACAATAAAAATTATTTTCTCTGAGACATCAAATATTTTTTAAAATATTTTTTTCTAAAAAATACGTTTTTTCAAAAGAATTTTTTTAGTCCAAGGTGTAAGCTTTATCTTATTTTTATTATTAATTTATTATATTAAAAGTAGGACCTATACAAAAAAATGCCAGGTGTAAAAAATTGAAGTTAGACAATCAAGGTCAACAAAGTAATATTTTTTTCTTGGCATTTTTTATTGTTCAGATTCGTCAAGACCTTTACAGAATAATTACCTTTGTAATTTTCAAGGTGTTATCTGTCCTTTTTTTATGACAGATAACGTAGGCCAAAATACAAGGTGGAAACATAATACTTGAATTTCAAATCCTAACCTTAAGATTAACAGGCAGTTAGAAATCGTGGAGAACTTCAGTTGGCTCCGCCCTTGTTATGACGACCGGCAACTTCTAATTGGTTGGTTATGTAGTCTGACGTCACATGCTCCGCCCTTTTCAACGTTGAACCACACAACAAACCAATTAGAAGTTGCCGGTCGTCATAACAAGGGCGGAGCCAACTGAAGTTCTCCCCGATTTCTAATTGCCTGTCTCAGATTAGTGTTCAAAGGTAGAAAATTCCTATTTCATTGGTAACTATGAAATGGGTTTTACTATGCTAGAACCCTTCTCAGAGTGTTCAAGTTAACGTTCAACCTTGAATATGGCTACATTTTAGAATTCTGATATTGTTTTTTTTTGCTTGTAGGCAAACTGGCAAAACTTAATTATTGTGTATTTTCTAAGAAATCTTTTTGGACCTTCTAAGAAGTGTAGATAGAATGGTACCATAGATTATCATAAGAATTTTTTTTGTTCAATGAACTAAAAAAAACCACAAGTCACAAGTGGTTTTTTTCCAACCCTTTTTTTCTTTCTTCCATTTCTCTTGGTTTAACAACCTGAAATTGATTTGTCTTGAAATGTTGTGATGATGAATCAATGGGTTGAATAGCAATATAAAAATAATGTACATATATTTATAGAGTGTATGCAGTATTAAATATAGAAGTTCCTGTAACGGTCATAATAATAATAATAAAAATAGTCTTAAGAGTTTTATGTATACACATACAGATTCATAATTTTAACTTTTATTAACTTTCCTCCCCCCCACACAATCAATCCATTGACTGAAGAAAAGAGAGAAAGTTAACACTGACAATGCAGGTTGTTAACCAAGCAATTGTAAAAAAAAAGCGTGTAATCTTAGCATGTGAACGGAAAAGGTAAATGATATGCATTGCTGATTTTCCATTACAAGTGGTTTTCTGTTTAAAATTTAATCTTGAAAATTCATGCTTTATGATCCAAAAAATAGAAATCTAGGTAAGAAGTCCATGTAATTGTGTGTTTTTATGATTATCTTTGTACGTGTCACTGTGTTTTTGTGATTGTGTCTTATGTGTGTATGTAACACGTTTATGTGTAAAAGGTAACAAGTTTGTATTTATGTATGCAAGTGTACTTGTGACAATTAGTGTGTTTCAGTTGTGTATGATAAGTGTTATTATGATGCAAGTGTGACAAGTATATGTAACAATTTGTGTATTGTGTGTACGAATATATCTGTGTTGCAAGTATGTATGCAAGTGTAACATGTGCTCTGTATGTGTGTTACAAGTCTGTTTGGAAATGTGACAACTTATGTGTTGCAAACATATTTGCAAGTGTGGCTTGGAGTAAAAACATGATCAGCACTAGCACATTTGAGGCATGAATTTCCAAAATGTTCTAAATGCCACATAAGGATGAAATACGTTTTTAATCGAAAAAGGGGTTGTAAACGCAATGCTTTTTTTGCAAGGGAATTTGCTTGTCACGAAAGTGCTGTTCCTAGTGGTAAAAAAATGAAGTAGAATTGTTTTGCAATTTATAACGTTGTAACAGACAAAAGCAATTCGAGTGGCAACCAGGCTCGTTACTTAGTGACTATAATGAGGTTGGTTGTACATGCCAACAATGTCACTATAGTGACAACTGGTCAGCATATGTTGCATGTTGTCATTTACAACGTTTTGGAACTAAAATGAAGTTTAAATTTTTTTTTAAATATTCCAATACTGATTAATAATTTTTTAATACATTCTCTTCCTTTCTTAGCTTCCTGTAAATTGTATTACGATATTTTATGCCTTTAATGTAATTGATTTAGTTGAAATTTGTTTTTCTATCTTCTGAAAAATTTATTTAGGCATCTACAACGTTTTGGAAATACACACTTCTTTTGTACATGTATACTGATTCTAAGAAATGACAAATATTTGCCAAATACTTCATATTAATTAAAAATTTCTCTAACAAAATATGGCTTGATTGACTGAAAATCCAATATATAAAATGAGATATAAAATGAAAACATTTTTTTATGCCAATAGACTGAAATCGATTATGGACATAGTGGAACTAAGACCAAGAAGCCGGCTGAAACTGCAGAACGCGAACAATGGGGAAGTCGAACCGAATTTCTTCTTTCATGCGTCGGATTATCTGTGGGAATTGGAAACGTCTGGAGATTTCCCTACTTGGCTTATGCCAATGGTGGAGGTGTGTATATGTTATTTGTTTATGAGAATATCAATTATGTAGCGTTATAATTATTAAATAAATATAAAATGTGTCAGTAGTCTGAGTGACTCAAATATGAATCACTCTCTTCTCTCTCTGTTTCTAGTTTTTAAGTTTCTGTCTTGAGATACTTTTGTTTCATTATTAAATTTTTTTTTTACAATTTTTTTGTTGCTCTTTCCTGTCTTTTATTTTAATAACCTGTTTGTGTCCATGTTAACCACTTATTATTGTTGTACTTCCATAAACAGGAGTTCCTTTTTTGTAGAAAATTGTTCTTAGCGTTTGCATCTTAACTTATATTTTTTATGTTGTTTCTTTTTGGCTTTGACTTTTCCTTGTACTGGTCATTTGCAGCTATTTTTTTTCTTCTTCTTTGTTCTTAGTATTCTTCTTTTAGTTGCACTTAAGTTTAAACGGTTATCATTAGTTATTTATTAGTAGGTGTATTTTTTTTAACTTAGGTTTTTCTTTAAAGTTCACTCAATAGATATTTCTTAAAAAAAAGTGGAATAAATTTTAAGAAAAAATCTTTGAAGATTGTTTTAAACTATATATTAATTGATGAATATGCTTAAATAACATAATTATTTTTTTCATGTTGATATCTTACAAAATTACGAAGCCCTGGTGAGAACATGGAATATTTTTTTATCTCGTCTGGACGAGATACTAAGTCGAGTCTGGATGAAAGGATGAACATTGTAGGGTAACTCTAAACCCCGAAATAGATTAATTAACAGAATGCATATAGAATTGGAGGAACACTATACTTTTTTATATTGGTGATTAGAAGGTGTTATCTTAAATTAAGCTTGTTGCAGAGGGTCTGGGAGGCGCAGCCCCCTGAATATAAAAAAAATCACATGATTTATTTAAAAAAATGGCCATAATGGCCATAATGGCCAAACTGCCATAAAAAAACTTACTTTAAAAGATATCAGCATAAAAATTTAATAACCCTAAGTGATTGATCTATTGATCTACCCTTCTAATTTTTTTAAAACATTTTCACCTTGTCTTAATTTTGCTCCTGAAATAAAAAAAATCAAATTTTACATAGAAAAATTGTAAAATATGCGAGTAAATTTCATAAAGTTAATTTACTTTAATATTATAAAACAAGTTTTTATTCATTTTTTTAGGGGGAAAACCCACTAGTTAACCTAATTGCGGTGATGATGACGTCCGATAAACATAGGCCTAGTCTAGTCACACAGTAAAAAAAATTTTTTCTAAGAATTTGTATTTCCGTTTCGGAAAATTTAAATTTTATAACTTGTTATAAATTGTCAACGAGTTTATAAATTAAATTCTATCCAGTGAGTGTCCTCCTTTTAAGCGATCACCACCATTCATCGGACTCATCACGAATTAAATTAATAAATTAAAAAATGCATTTTCAGCTTATTTTAATTTTTTTTTATATGTGACAAGAATAAGAGCAAAAAATTTAGTTAATTTTTACTTACTAAAGCAATGGCGTGCGTTGTTAGAGAGGACAAGGGAGCAATCGCACCAATCGCCCCTCTCTTCGATGTTTTGTTTAAAATATTCATCACTTTAATATGGAATAACTAAAAAATAGCTGAAAGTATTTTATTTCAAAATATTTATTTTAATTATTAAAATACAAACTAAGAAAAAGAAAGGATAGAAAGAGTATGTAAAAGGACGCTTAGAGAAACTGTTGGGTTGGAACCAAGGGTTGGCAATCTTTAAAGTTAGAGCTTTTAAGGCAGCTGAATGGATATTTATTTTGCTTTTGTCTCCCCGTGGCTAATGACATGCTCCAGCATAGACGTTTTTGTAAAATTTGGACGCAAAAACGGCAAGCGAACGTTTTTTTTTAGAAACAGCATTCTGAAAAAAAAAACCCAGATAGTTTTCAAAACTAGAATTGTAAAAGATTTTGCTAAAAGTATTTTCATGTTAAAATAAATAAACATTTTATAGTTCAGTTTGAAAATGATCCATTGATCCATGTTTAGGTTTTTCTGTTGACATTTCATGAAAAAATATTTTCACCTTTTTCAAACTGTCCTAAAAAGTTTATTTTGAAAGATATTGTATCATCATTAAAAACATTTAGTATTATGATTTAGTTTTATTTTTAGTATTATTCTTTTTTCTAAAACACTTTTGAATTTTTTTTGAATGTTTTTTTCTGAAAAACGTTCGTTTGAAAAACTGTTTTTCTTTTCAAAACCGCAGGTTGGGGGGGGGGAACCTCCTATAGATTAGAATAGATAGCCACTGCAGTGGTGCCATCCTCGGAGACAAAAACAAAATAAATATCTATTCAGCCACCTTAAAAACAAAGTTATATGTAAAAATGTGAAATTTCGAATAAATGTTTGACTAAGTTAAGTTTTATTTTCAAAAGTTATGCAAAAAAAGTAAGTAATATACACAAAACATGAAATTACATTTAAAAATGGAACTAATTACATTTAAAAATGGAACTTATGGCCAAATTTTGGTACAGTTTTTCAAAAATAACTTCAAGAAGAAACTGTTATAGGTAACATTAATATTACGTAGTAAATACAGCTAAAGCAGTCCTAGTGGTACGAGGGATTGTATCTTTTTCTAAAAAAAACCCTTGTTGATCAACGGTTTCATATTTATTTTAATTTGTTTACAATATAAACTGCCATACAACGTTTACAAATACATTTAATTTAATGAAGACAATAAAATGCATTGGTGTAATTCTGAATATCATATAAATTTATAAAATTAACTATTAATATTCTTTATCCAGGTGCTTTTTTATTACCCTACATAATTCTACTTGCATTGGTTGGAAAACCAATGTACTATCTTGAATTAGCCTTGGGTCAATATTCAGGTTTAGGACCTATGAGTGTATGGCGGTGTAGTCCTGTGGCACTGGGTGAGTTTGATAAGCCAAGAATCGTAATTCGTTTGATTTAATCTAATTCATGTGAAATTTTGTCTTGGTCTTGTTTGTTGAAATAGGTGTTGGTGCTGCAATGGTGGTCATCTCGACCATTGTGGCCATATACTACACTGTGATTGTGGCATACACGGTGTTCTTTATGGCAGCTTCGTTTGCAGCTGAGGTTCCTTGGGCTCAATGTCATGCTTGGTGGGGCGCAGACGAAAGGTGTTATCAAAGGGGAAAGGTGACAAATTATTTTAGAGAAAAAAATGAATCATAAAATACAATTTTTTTAAACAAAGTTTTTTATTAAAAACAGAATTATACTAAAAGTATGCTTTATGGTGGTAACAACACTTGTGATTTTGGTCTTCAGACACCTTCTGAACAGTACTGGAAGTAGGTTTCTCAGTAATCTTAGCAGTTTTAATTGGTTTGTTTCAGTTGTTTATGATACTAAATTTCGTATGTAAAACAAGTTATTGAAATTTTTATTTAAATTAGGGATTTAAAAACAATGCCTGTGACAATCAGACAATTTGCATAACAACCAAAAGACAATATTATTGTCTTTTAATAAGTGATACAATGTAACTGACATTTTTGGTGCTTTTGAGGTTTTGGCATAAAAGTAATCATAAAAAAGAAGTGCTGCATCGTTCGGAAAATGTCGCAAAATAAACAAAAACATATTGAAAAAAGATATTGACTAGTAGAGACATCTGGTAGAGGAGGGTGTTCAAATCCATTTAATGTGATTTTATGTTTAGAAAAAATTGTTTGTGATGTCATGTTCGTTACATAATTATATTATGACTAAAAAAACGTCCAAATAATTTTATTAGCAAAAAATTGTGTAACACAACCTTAAATTTGCATTATAACGTTTTTTGTTTCTTTGTAAAATTTATATTTTGTTAGTTACGTGGTATCACTTCTTAAAAGACGATATGCAGTTTTTTTTCCTAGAAAAGATTGTTGCATTGCTTATTCTGTACACATTGTCTTAAACGCGTTACAAATTTAAGGCCTGCTTCACACGGACCATGTTGAAGCTCTACTTTGTGGTGCTACACAGTGGTTAATGCTGCTAGCTTAACAAGGAATACTATTGAAAACAATAGGCCTGTTGTCAGTGTGGGCCACTGGTATGACCGACAAATACTCGGTGGTCGCCACTTGTGTCTGGACTTAACCACACGTCGCCACTGTTTGAACCATCTCTGTTTAATCAGTGGTCTGCTACAAAACGACCGCATTATGTTGGACCACAAAGTGGTCCGTTCAAAACAGGCCTTGATAGCCACTTAGTGGTTTAGCAATTTGCCTTGAACTCATGATTTTTTGTGTCCATATTTTACATTAAATTTTTCTTTCTATCTTAAGGAAATACGTTCTGCATCTGCATGAATCTGATGGTCTTGGAGACCTGGGTGGTGTTCGTTGGGACCTAGCCCTTTGTCTCCTATTTACATGGATTATTGTATTTTTGTGTCTCTTCAAGGGAATTAAATCTTCAGGAAAGGTGTGACTCCTTCACATCTTATTACTTTGATATTTATTAATTTGTTTTAATTGAATAAACTTTGACATATGATCTCCTTTAGGTTGTGTATTTCACTGCCACATTTCCATATGTAGTACTGTTTATATTACTGGTTCGTGGTGTCACATTAGATGGAGCCATGATTGGAATTAAGTATTTCTTTTTACCAGATTGGCCAAAACTTTTGACAATTAACGTAAGTTAATTTCTATTGAAGTTTTGTTTGTTTTTTATTATAAATTTTGTTTCTAAATTATTAGGCGTGGGCCAATGCGGCACAACAGATGTTTTATTCTTTGAGTATTTCTTGGGGTGGACTTATTATGTTTGGAAGCTACAATAATTTCAGAAATAAAGTTCATAAGTGAGTTGAAATTTATTCATAATTAAACTTTCTGTTTTAATAAACACCTAAAACTAGTATTTTAATAAACTTTACTTAAGGTGATTTAAAAGTGTAAACGCCTCTCGAACTCTTCTTCTGTCTTTCATGTGCAAAATAAAAAGAAACTTGAATGTATTTTAGAAACTGGAAGGCTAGCTCGATCACTTAAGGTTATTTTTTTGTTGATATCTTTCCAAATATACTTTTTATTTGAGTTTGAAAACGATCCAACTTTAATAAGTAGGCGATATTTTTTTTGGGTCAATAAATAGTTTATTTTGAATGATATCAACATGAAAATACTGATTAAGCTAGCCTTCTAGTTTCTAAAACACTTCTAGTTTCTTATAGTTTTCCTCATGAAAGAAAAACAATCAAGAATTCAAAAATTAGCTGTTGTAAATGGAGTAATGGAGATTGAGATGAGTTGTATGAGTTTGGATGAGTTGTAATGGAGATTCTCTCTTACATTGAACCCCTGTTCAGAGGTTTCAAGTTGAAGTTTGAGTGCTAAGTTTTCTTTTTAAATTTTAGCCCGTATTGTCCGCTTGACACTAAATAATGGCGAATTGCTTTTTAACAAAATCTATTTAAAGTGTTTGGTTTTGACTAAGTCTTCGCTTTAGACCACATTTTAAAACGTGTCTTTTTAAGTCAAACCAGTCAAATAAATACATTCTTTGTAGTTTTGTTAATTTTCGTTTTGTTCAAAGAAATTTCTTTATTTTAGAGATGCTGTCATTGTGAGTTCGTTAGATTTTCTAACGAGTATCATCGCTGGAGTCGTTATATTTTCTGTTTTGGGAGCCATGGCTGTCGAATTGGACAGAGACATTAGTGAAGTTGTTAAAGCTGGTCAGTAAAAAAGAAAAATCACTGAAAAAGGAAATGAAATTCTGGCTACTCAGGTTTTAAGAAGTGTTAAAGATAGTGTTTTATGAACTAGAATAGTAAATAAATGAGATTAAAGTGTGAATAATATGTGAATAATGTTTTTCAAACTCTGGTTACTATGGGTGAATTGAAAGTCTGTTAGAAACTAGAACGGTAGCTGAATCACTTGAGTGTTTTCATGTTGACATTTTATAGGCAATTAAAACTAGAAATAAATTTGTCTGTTTAAAGTTTAAAGCTTATTTTAAAAGATAATTATTCAAACATATTCTTAAGTGATTGAGCTACTTTTTTATATTCTAAAACACAATTCAAATTTTTGTTAATTTTGCTCCTGAAAAACAGAATAGCAAGAATTAAAATCACCTTTAATATCTTTAAAAATTAACTTTTTCTGAACAATTTACTATTTTTGAAGTTACAGCTTCAGTTTTGACATATAATAGTTCACTTTTTTTTAAAAAATAATATCATGACAATACTTTTATAATAATACGAACATAGTTATCCTTTATAATTGAACACAATATAAAAACATGATTTCGATACTACTGTATAAAAACACTTAGAAATTAATCCTAAAACTTCAGAAGTTTTTTTTAGTTGTTTCGAAAGTACAGAATAACCAGTTTCGGCTTTTCTTTTTTTTTTTTTTTGCAATTTCTTGGATTGTTTTGATTGTTTGGTGTTGATTTTTTTAGGACAAGGGCTTGCATTTGTTGCCTATCCTGAAGCCCTCGCTCGACTTCCATTTCCTCAAGTTTGGTCGGTACTTTTCTTTTTTATGCTGTTTACTCTGGGACTCGACAGTGAGGTGATTAAATTATTTTAGATTTCAAAGATAAATAATTTATATATTGTATTATTGTGTTATTATTTGCATATTTAAAAAAAAACCATTCTCACCCATTCATTTTATGCAATTTATTTTCTAGTTTTCATTGTTGGCTTTTGAATCAATGCAACAGAAAGTTTAAACTTTATTGAGCTCATGTGTGGCTCTTGTTTATGACTATTTAAAAGAGAAAAATATCTAATTTAATCTAATTTTAAATTATAGTCAAGAACTGAAACAGTTAATAGTATTAAAGAATAATATTTTATTTTGTAGTTTGCCACATTGGAAACCGTTTTGACAGCTATTTACGACGAATTTCCTTCGACTAGAACAAAGAAGCCACTAGTTTGTTTCATTGCGTGTAGTGTCTGTTTCTTATTGGGTCTGCCTTGTGTCACCAATGTAAGTTTTTTTATTTAGAAGTTGACATTTTTTTGTTAAATTTTATTGTTATATTTATATATGTAAATTTTGTGTTGGTTTTTTTAGGGTGGTCAGTATGTTTTAGATTTAATGGACACTTACGGCGGTGGATTCACTGTTTTACTTATTGGTGCTGCCGAAATGATTGCACTGATGTGGATTTATGGTGAAATATTTAATTTAAATTTTAAAAGAAAGCTGTTGAAAAATTACTAAATTGTGGTTTTTTTTTTTGTAAAAAAATATTTTTAAAGGTGTTTCAAATATTTGTGATAATTTTCAATACATGCTCGGAGTTCGGCCCAATTTGTATTGGAGAGTTTGTTGGTCGTTCTTTTCTCCTGTTTTATTACTGGTATTTTTTTAATATTATATTTACGCTTATGTTTTTATATCTCATTTTCGATTCTTTGTTTTATATCATTCGGTTCGTTTTGTTCATTCATTTGTCTTTTCTGTGATTCATTCATTTAAATCCTTTATATAATGTACGTTCTTTCATTCATTCCTATAGTGACATACTTTTTTTAAATCATTTTTTTACATTGTTCATTCACAACTAAAATTTCAATTTATAAAAATCTTAAGAAATATAAGTAGAGTAAAAAAAATAAATAACACAGGGAACAGAAAAAAAATTAAAATTCACATTTAATGGAAATTCAAACTTTGTTTTAGAAGTTGAAAACTGAAGTTGTTTCCTAAAGATAGTTTTATGATATTATAAAAATACCGTTAACTTATTAATTTTTTACTTTCAAAAAAAGTTTGAAATTCGTTTTATGAAATATTCACCATAATGTCATTAGCAAATTTTGAGCCCTAAGCTTTGCGCCTCTGTTTAAAACTAAAAATAAGTGCGGAAATCATTTGTAATTATTGTCATTCTTTTTTTTTCTTTTTCAGTTTTTATTCATCTACTTTTGTGCTGATTTTACACCTCCAAAATATGAATGTTACGAATATCCCGATTGGGGACATGGAATAGGATGGGGACTTCTTCTGGTTTCTGTCATTCAGATTCCTATATTTGCAATAGGAGTCATGATTTACCACTGGAATCAAGGGGTATGAATAATACAATCGAGCCAACGGTTTTTAAGTAGCCAATTTTTAAGACTTCAGAAAACAAAAATTGAAATTGTAATGGCTAATTGGAAACTAGAAGAGTAAATTTTATCGAGAATGGAAGGTATTCATGTTGATATCTTAAAAACTAAACTTTTTCTATGGCAATTATTGATTCTTGATTGTCATTTTTCACTTTTGGAATATTAGTTGAAAGTCACACATGTATTACATATAGTGTAAACGCCTCTTGAAATGTGATTATTCTGTTTTTCAGGTGTAAATTGAAGAGAAACTTGAACGTGTTTTTGAAACTAAAAGGGTAGCTCAACCAATTAAAAGTATTTTCAAATTGATATCTTTCAAAATAAGCTTTTTGCGCAGAAAATAATTTCTAATATTTGAATTACTCATAAAAAAAATATTTTGAAAGAAATCAACACGAAAATACCCTTAATGAATGCGCTGCCCTTCTGGTTTTTAAAACACTTCCTGTTTTTTTCTTAATTTTGATTCTGATAGATAGAATAATTCAGAGTTCGAAAATCGGCTGTTCATAAAACACCTTAAGATTGAAAAATTTGGCTATTCTAGTTTCTAAAACATTTTTAATTTTTTCTTAAAGTTGTTTTCGAAAAACACAAAAAACCTAGAGTTTCTAGAATTTGAGTGACTTCTTGATATGAAAAAAATGTTAAGAAGAGTTTCTTTTCTAGGATATTGGAGCCGCATTTCGTCCATCTCCTGATTGGGGTCCAAATGACGGTGAAGAGAAAAACCGCCTACAAAATGGAAACAATCATCATTTGGAAGCAGGATTGGACAATGGAATTTTCGTCTATAACATCAGCAGTTTGTAAAAATATTTTTTTAAATTTTGATATGTGATTTTAGATAATTATTGTTATTGTGTGTGTTTGACTGCCTAAAATGGCAATAAAACGAGGAAATTTATTTTAATCATTTTTTGTTTCATTGAAAACAATGTCATTTTTATATAATAATAAAATTCATTTTTAAATATATTTTTTGGTATTTTAAATTTATATCATAGTCATATTTTTGCAATTTATTTTAATAATAATTGAAAAGTTTTTTTTTATTTATTAAAAGTTAATAAATTTAAGTTTTGCAACTTTCGTATAATAAAAATGGATAATGAAAAAAAAATCGGATAACACAAAATATAAATATTATGTTTAGCTCCGTTATGCAGATTAGCATAAAAATACTTTTAATACGAAATTCGTTTACAAACAAAAATAATTTGATCTCTTCCATTGTTAGTTATTATGAAAGAGAAGCTTCTCAGTAAAACTTCATTAGTGAAGTTCTGAAACAAACTTTCAAAATAGCATTGAGGTGAACTAATATGGCGCATTAATATTATTGGTTGTTTTAAAGTTTTGTATTATGGTTTTTATTTTTTTGAAGACAAAATTAAGAGAAACTAGAAACCGTATTAGAAATTAGAAGAGTAGCACAATGATTTGAGGGCGTTTTTATTTTAAATAAACTTTTCATATTAGTTTGAAAATGGCCAAACTTCAAGCAGACGATAATTTATAATTTTCATCCATTAAAAGTTTATTTTGAGAATTATCAACATGAAAACACCCAGATTGATTTAGCTACCATTCCAGTTTCTAAAAAAACTTTCAATTTTCCTGAGTGATTAACCGAGAGTTTGAAAATCAGATCTATATAAAACATCGCAGGGGTTCACCTTGTTTTTGAACAAAATTAGGCTTCAAGAAGTTTACGTCATGTTCAATGTTTAACTATCAACACGGAAGAGAGGTAAATACAGAAGGGGAAACTCTCTGTCGGCTTCTTTGATATTGTTGCGATAGGAATTTAAACAGGAAGTCTTTTCATGTTAACCGGTTACTCAAGCCACTACTATGGGAGTCGCCGTTTTGAATGGAGGTATACTGCCATTTTGAAAATAGGTAGGAAAGAAATTTTATTATATAAGTCAATACAAACTTCCGCACATGCGCAGAAAAAAACTGTGTTACAGATTTATGACAGAGTTTCACTTCCGTATTTATCGCTATTCTGTGGCATAGTGCTGCCATCTCGTGTTAAACATATGATTTTTGGCGGCATTTTGTTTCGGTCTTCGGTGTAAGTTCATAGTTTTCGTGTTTGTCTTTATCGTGAAAATTCGCGAAAAAATAATCTCAAAAGTCGTCTGTGATAAACCTGATTATCAACTTGTAATGAATGTGATTGTAAGTATTCATTTAAAGTTTCTTTTTTAACAAATGATTCGTATTTTTGTATTTTAAGCTTGGGTTTCCTAAGAAAGCAGAATCGGAATCATAGCGGCCTAATATGATGGTAAATTACGTCACAAAACCGTTTTCATGGATGTAAATAGATTTGGTTCTCGCGAGAGCGGCAAACAAACAACGCTTTTGTGAAAACCACTATGAAAACGATTTTTGTGACTTCGTTACGGTCATTTACCATAATTTTACGGTAATACTATCGTAGGAAACCCAGGCTTTACTGCAATTCTTCTGGCTTTTGCCAAATGTTTGCCGTAAACTTCACTAGATGACGTAATCCAAAGCCTTAAGCTGGAGTAATTTGAGTGAAGCACCTGCCTAGGGCGGGTAAATTGGGGCTCAAAATAACTAAAATGAGGACGCGAATTTTATTAGTAGGCCTACTTCGGACCTGGGCATAAAGCTCAGGGGCGGAAAATAACTAGAATGATTATACTAAAGCCTCGTTTTTACGGCGATAGTTCTTTTGTGAGAGTAGCTGTCATGAAAGTTGCGGATAGTTCAACTATCATGATAGCAACTGTCTACGTGTCTTGAAGTAACGTGATAATTCTGTCGTGATAGTGATGATTGACAGCAGAAAAAACACACCAGAAGTTACGAAATGTGTTTGAGTCAACAACAGTGTTGCCTCGGGTGAGACTAAAACACGGAAACTTATGGAAACGCGCGGAAAAATCAATTTTAGGCTACTATATATAAGCGTTACAAGACACGGAAAATACATGCAGACACATTGGAAAGCACGGAAAACACAATCACACGGAAAACGCTTACAAATTACACAGGGAAAACACGAACAAACGGAAAAGCGCGGAAAACACAAACAAATGCACGGAATACACTTACAAACACACGGAAAACGCTTACAAACACGGAAAACACTTACAAATACACGGAAAAGCGCGGAAAACACTTACAAACACACGAATAACACAAACACAACACGTGTTTATAAGTGTTTTCCGCGCTTTTCCGTGTGTTTGTAAGTTATTTCCAAACTTTTCCGTGTGTTCATAAGTGTTTTCCGCGCTTTTCCGTGTGTTTTTTAAGTGATTTACACATTTTTGTGTGTTTGTAAGTGATTTCCGCACTTTTCCGTGTGTTCATAAGTGTTTTCCGCGCATTTCCGTGGGTTTGTAAGTGTTTTCCGCGCTTTTCAGTGCTTTCCCATGTGTCTACACGTATTTTCCGTGCCTAGTAAAACTTATAGTAGCCTAATATTTATTTTTCCGCGGGTTTCCGTGTTTTAGTCTGACCCGTTGCCTCTCCTCTCCAGAAGTCAAATTTCCCTAAAAAAACTTTTGAGTGAACTGTCATAGAAATTATTCTATTTCATGCAAGACAACAGGCTTCTTTACGGGTTGAATGGTTGAGGTTGGAGTTGTATGAAAAGAGAGCTAGATGAAAATGCATTTTTAATACAGTATTTGAAATTGTTCCTACTTTGGTTTTTTTACACACGATTTTGAGGATTTGTTTCTGACTTTTATTTCAGCGTTTAAAAAATATTTACATTTATATGACAAAATTTCATTTCTCGGTATATAATAAGAAATAATTTAATAATAAGACTAGAAAACAAAGTTTCAAAATTCAATACAAGAACAAAAAAAAAACAGGAAACGAAAAAAAAACAAAAAAAAAACAATAAAAAACTGATCATGAAAATATTCAGTATTTTTATTTGAATTAATTTTTTTTGTATATAAGTAAAAAAAAATCAGATAAGAATTGATGACGTCACTGCCATAATGAAAATTTTGTTTGTCATTACTAATGGATGAGAAATTATGAACAACAATAAAAGAAAGAAAGATAAGAGATTTATTTACGAACAAAAAATGAAAAACATAAATTTTAGTTTCATTTTTCTAGTTTAGAGTTTTTATTTTTAAAAATAAAATTCAGGAAGTAAAAAAAAAAAAAAAAATAGGGAGAAGAATTTTGGTCCCTCCTCATCTTGGAAAATTGGTTTGTTTTCAAATTTCGAGTATAAAATTTATATGGATGCCATTTTGTTGTGCGTTTTTGGTCTCGAAAGTGAAACGTATCTCTGTAATTTATAGACGAAAAAAAAAGGAAAAATTGTAGTGAAAAGATAATCACACAAAAAGAAAAAAAAAAAAAATGGAATTTCCGTTCGAAGGTTAGAAGGGGTGGAAACGGAAACATTTTAGGACCGCAAATTTTTATGAAATATGGCAGCCATTTTATGTTGTTATTTTATATTTTTGATTTTTTCTTTTCTTGATACAATCCAAGAGATGTGCAACTTGTGGCTCACTTAGGGCAGTTGTAGGATTGGTAGTATTTTGGGGCCAGGCAGACTTAATTTAAACGGACCTTAAATGTCAGCTGGCCCCTTTTAAAGGCAGCTCAGCCTGCTCAGGAGGAATACCTAATACACACCTGATAATTTAAATGCATTTAAACAATAAACGTGTTCTACAGGGGGCCCCCTGTGAAGGACAAACAAACAATATATCGAATTCAATTAATTTAGTTAATAATCTCAAAATATTGAGTTAATACTTAAATATAATATATAAAGTATTGACAAAATATTGATTTAGTATTTCAATTTAAAATAATAATAAAGTCGATTTTTATTTTGCAAAAGTATCAGTGGATTCACAGAATATTTTGAGTGCTTATTGCAATTTAAATTACGTTTCAGAAATAGCTGTACTTGAAAAGAAAAAAAAAAATGTAAACGAAAACTAAACGGCAATACCGGATATTGCATCATCATATTTTTTTTAATATGGGAGAAATGTATTTATGGAGATGCTGGCGCCATCTATTGGTTAATTTCTTCAAAACCTACTCATACAGATACTCTATTAAATAGCTCGACGGAATGAAATCAATGACGATTTACAACACATTCTTTTAATTATTGATTTATCCTGTGGTGTGACGTCACGTGATAATTTCTGGTGGGGTTTTTACATCATAATGTTGGATAAATCGACGAATAACAGAATGTGCAGAGTTAATTTAACACACCTGTAAGCAATCAAGATTAAAGTTTAGTGTAAACAGAGAGTTAAAGTGCTTTTGTTTTGTTCCATTTGTTCAAGAGGTTGACCAACCTCAACTGATTCTTATACTTCATGAGGTGGACCACAAAATGCGTTCGTGAGCCACAAGTTGGACACCCTCATTTGCTTTTGTGCCCTGTTTATTATTATTAAGAAGAAGAAGAAGCTGGGTTGGTTCAGAAGTGTTTAAAAAAGTGTTTCTTTGAGATATAAGTAGCAGATGGCTCTCGTAAATTTTCAGTTTGTATGGAATTTAGACGTTTAAGTTCTACGTTAGGAGGAGGATTGAGAAAATATGGGGTGGTTAGGGTTGTTAGTGTTTTTTTTTATTGTTGTCCGTTCCACAAGAAAGAAGATTCTCCCCCCAATTGATGCTAAAAAAAAATATAAAACTGGGTACAGACGATCAATTCTCGGCTTGTCAAGCTTGGCTTTTTTAATCCTGGATTGTATATCGAAGTTACAACAAACTTTCAAACTATTTTTTTTTTGGTTTTATGAGCACATCTTTCGAGCCAAAGCTTGTATACAGATGATTAATTTTGGCTTGTCAGTCCTGGCTTGTCACTCAGAATCGCCAAAGACGGTGATACGTTTTTGTTTTATGTTTTTTCTTTGAATTTCTTTTGAAATTGTATGCGAACACAGAATTTTTTTTTTCTTCGTTTATTAAATATTCCCTTTTCAAATAGTAAATGATTGTAATGATAGGAACATGAGCAATTATTTTATGTTCTTATCATTGCAAGCATTTAACATTTGAGCGATTGTTTATATTTTCTCGTTGCAATGCAACCCTTGTCAATCAGTTTTCTTTCAGTTGAATAATAAAAATTGATGTGGATTTCTTGTAGAGCAGATCTCTCAAGCCAAAGTTGTTTGTAGAAAATCAATTCCGGCTTGTCAATCTTTGCTTTTTATATATCGTGTTTTTTTTATATTCAATCTTAACTTTTATTGGTATTCAGTATTGGTTCGAACAATATTCTCTGCCAAACATCCACGTCAACTTATGAACTGAATTGAAAGAATCTGCATTGTTTGTGGCTTGGATTGACATTAATGTCATTAAGCGTTGCAACGTAGGAATATACGCAATTTTTCAACTCGTAATGTTTTCAATGATGGAAACATTAGCATTTAGTTAAAAAAGATAAAACAATAGGCTATCTTCAACATATAATTATTTCAAAAGAAGTAAAGTAATATAAACAGTAAACCTAACCTGGGTTTCACCTTCTGTGGCAATTTTCAAAGATAATCCAGATATAACAAGCCATGGTTGACAAGCCATAATAGGTCGTTTGTACATAACCAAAGGTTAAACTGCAATAAAATCAGAATTGAAATCAGGATTGGCGGTTTGCATTGAAAAGCCAGGATTGACAAGCCCGAATTGATCCTCTGCACCCAGCTTAAAAATATCGAAAGAAAATATAACAAAAAAAAAAAAGCAAACTCAACTATTAAACTGACTTTCTGGCTCTTCTTATTTTTTACTTCTTTGTGTTCAAATGATTTGTGGAGTGAAAGAAAGAAGTATACATAAGAAAAGATCGATATTTTTCGGTATCTTTGGTTTCACATAGAAAATTGTGGCAAAAAACAGAACAACCGAGTATTAAAAATTATTATTTCCTTTATGAACCTCCCTACCTCTTATAAAAACATACATCTTTTCATAGAACGACTTCACTCTTTATTATATTAAATATACAAGGGAAAGTTTATTAAAGAATACAATATTTAATAACGGAGAGAAAGAAAAAAAAAGTAGCTCCCAACTACAAAGGCAAACAGGCAATTAGAAATCGGGACGAACACAAGTTGGTTCCGCCCTTTTTATGAAGACCGGCAACTTTGTTGTGTGGTTCGACGTTGAAAAGGGCGGAGCATGTGACGTCAGACTACATAACCAACCAATTAGAAGTTGCCGGTCGTCATAAAAAGGGCGGAGCCAACTTGTGTTCATCCCGATTTCTAAATGCCTGTCAAAGGCAACTAGTTTTATTTCCCTCTCTCTCTCTCTCTCTCTCTTTCTGAAATTTTCATCACGCTTAGAACCATGGCCACACAGACTACTTTGTGTGGTCGATTTCGACTGCAAAATGTTGTCGCAGGTGGGCTGGTCTGTGGTTGAACGGACCAATTGGCACACAATTGACAACTGGCCTTCATTTTGCGGTCAAAATCGAGTGCCAAAAGTGGTCTGTTTGCTAAGGGCCTTATACCTAGTACACACCTGATAATATAAACGCATTTAGATCATTAACGTGTTCTACAGAGCCTTGTGAAGGGCAAACAAACAATATGTCGAATTCAATTTATTCAGTTAATAATCTTAAAATATTGAGTTAATTAACTTAAATATAATGTAGAAACTATTGACAAAATATTGATTTAGTATTTCAATTTAAAATATTAACAATAAAGTCAATTTTTATTTGGTGTTCATGTCCTTAACTGGATTCCGTATAATTCACCTAAACACATTTAATTTCAATTCATTTAACTCATGTGTGTACCAAGGTATTAGATATAATGTATTCATTGGAATTCAAATACATAGTTTTTAAAAGCAACTTTTAAGGTGTTTTATTAACAGCTAATTTACGAAACTCTGCGTTTCCGAAGAGCAACACTAAACAAAAATTTAAAAAGGTTAGAAACTAGAATGGTAGCTGGTTCACTTAATATTAATTTCATCTTGATTAGACCAAAAATTAAAAAAAAATATCGTCTACTTCAATTTCGGTCATTTTTATACTGATATAAAAAGCTGATTTTAAAAGATGTCAACATAAAGATATAATTAAGTGATGGAGTTACCTTTCTAGTTTCTAAGAAACTTTTCATGTTTTTCTTAGTTTTTTTTCTCTTCTGAAATGGCAGAATAACAAAGAGTTTGAAGTGTGTTTAAATACATTAAAATCATCTTAAATGGCACGCGAGCCGCAGATTGACCACTCTTATTTGGTGCTATAAGTGATTGCCTATCTGAAAGGGGTTGCAGAGCTTTTTCTTTTCTTTCTTCTTCTACGTTGTGTTCTACATCCGGCCTGAATGTTTGATAAGAAAGTTATAAGAATTGGTCCTGGGATTAATTATATGCATCTCAGAGTATAAATAGATAATTTAGAACTACGAAACGGTGACTGCTTTTAATTAAAATAATAGGATTTTCTTTCTCTCCATCTTTTCTTTAGTTTAGAAAGGGAGCGGGAGAGAGAGAGAGAGAAAGAGAGAGAGAGAGAGAGAGAGAAAAAAAAAGAGAGAGAGAGAGAAAAAGAGAGAAAGTTCATCTTTTGAGATAATCTTAATTGAAATTTGACTGTTGCTCTTTTCGTTTGCAACAAAGAAAACTGTTTAATAATAAATATTGCATGACTAGTAGTAGAAAGATCGCTTTTTAAAAAATTACATTTACTCATTTGACTAAAGTTTTTTAAAAAAAAATTGGGTCATGAGGTTTACAGGGTGTTTTAATGTAACTTTCCGTAAGAAATATTTGGGTACAAAATTGTACAGATTTGGTATTAGCTCTTATTTGGTCACAAAATGGCAGCAAATAATAATCGAAGCTTTGAGTGAGTTTTAAAAATCGATTGCATTGTATCATGTGATTGGTAATATTCGTCAATGGTGTCTGAAGTGCGACATGACATCATTAAAATTGTTAAATATGAGGGGCCGTTCAAAAATACTCCCAATTAGTGCTATCACTAATTCAATTTATGATATCACTAATTTGGAAGTAATTTATGATATCACTAATTGAATTAGTGAAGTCACTATTTGAATTAGTGATATCACTAATTCAGAGTATTTTTGACATGAACGGCCCGCCATAGTTAAAGGCTGTTATTCAAATATCCATCTTACGTATATGTAAACCGGTAGAGCACATGTTGCCCGTGTTTCACAATAGATGGCGTGTCAGGTTTCTCTTCTGCATGTGTGATCACTGATACTGGCAAGGGGGTGTACTTGCCCCCCCTTTCAATATCCAAATTTATTATTTTAAAATATATATAATTTTATTTTTTACAAAAAAATAAAATTCTTGAGCTGTGCTGTTCTACTTAATTTTAAAAAAATGCTATTTTTTTAGGTCAGAAGTTAACTCTACACAATTAGACTGAATTTCAGAGTTTTTTTATGGTGGATAACTTAAGATAATTTTTATTTAGTCGAAACCCTTGTCAAAAGACCCAACCGGAAGTATACCGGGTATATGTCTGAGGCTTACATTAGGCTATGTGACAACAACTTCTTTAAACTAGTATAGTATGGATGTGAAACTTTTATGTTTGATTGTGCATTCGAAATAGAATAACTATAAGAAAAATTAAGGTCACGTTTTTCTGGATTGTAATAGAACATGTCATAAAAAGGGTACCGGTACCTGGCACGTTGAAAAAAAAAAACAGTGGCCAGTCCGCCGCATTAAATCGTTAGGGAAGCACTGCCCTATAAGAAACAATTCTGCGGGCGCCCCTGAATACAGAAATGCAATTCTGTTTTTTTTTTTGCTGTTCTTTTCTTGTACTTTTTTTTCTTCTCTGTCGTATTATTTACTGTATTTAACAGTACGTCCCCGTCTTTAGAAAATTTACTTGTGACCTCCATTAAGGCACAATGTTTAAGTATGTTAGATTTTTTTTTTCGAAAATTAAGATTCAAAACTCGTCTGTGTGTGTTCAAAATGTGAGGTTTTTGAAGTCCACTTCCGGTTCATTTTGTGGCGAATAGACACGCATCGAATTGACAATCTGTGGTCTCTACTTCCTGTTTTACCTATATTATCTATTATGAGTAGTAATTTTTTTTTCTACAATAAAAACGGGCCTCTTTAATATTTCGTCTGTGAGATGAATTTTTAAGATTAAGTACATGCTCACAATTTATGAGGCTCGCGAGCCACAAAATGGTTCTCTCAGCATCAATACTTGATGATTAAAGTGTGGCTCACAGTTAAGAAATGAGTTGAAAGATTCATGGTGTTTTTTTTTTTTGGTTTGTTAAGAATGATAATGGTAAAGCCCCGTTTTCACGATGATAGTTGCTGTCATGACAGCAGCAACTATCGCGAGAACTATCATCGTGAAAACCACATGATAGTCACCATCGCACTGTCACACTATCTCGTTTGACTAGATAGTTGATAGTACTGTCGCGATAGTAATAGTTGTTGTGTGAGCACTGCTTGTAGGGAAATATCCACTTTGTATAGAGAAATTTGGCTTCTGTAGGGAGGGAGGGAGAGAGAGAGAGGCAACACTGTTGTTGTTGAAGTAGACGTCACACTGTCACGTGACAGAACTATCACGTTACTTCAAGACATGTAGACAGTTGCTATCGTGAGAGTGAACTATCGCAACTTTAATGACAGCTACTCTCACGATAGAACTATCGCCACCGTGAAAACGAGGTTTAAGAGATGAGAGGATGTACATGTATGTGGTAAGATGTTGTTGTAGGGCCTACATGACTTTTTTTGGGGGTTGGAAATGTACGTTTTCATCCATGAACTCTTCTTTTATTAAGATTTTTTTCTTTCTTCCTTTTTTTTTTGAAGTGGAAACTAGAATAATAATAAAAAAAAGGTGTTCAAAAGATTGTTGCTTTGATTGACGTCAACGTTGAAACCTATTGATTGAGCTCATTAGTGTGAATACATATATATATATATATATATATATATATATATATATATATATATATATATATATATATATATATATATATATATATATATATATATATATATATATATATGGTAGATTGCATTTGGACATGGTTAACAAGCAAAAAGGTGGTTTTTGAAACATCGGGTGAAAAAAATAAGGATTTCAAGTCTTTTTTTTCTTCTTTCTTTCTCTCTCTCTGTCTTGATATACTTAGGCCTAAGACAGAGAGTCACAAAACTTATTACAGTATGAATTCTCACAGGACAAAGAAAAAATACGAACGAAAGACAACAAGAAAATTGAAATGATTGTCGTCGACATCATTGTATTTGATTGTATTTATTCTTTAGAATAAGATGTTGCATTTTGAGTTGTTTAGATTGAATCCCAGCAAATACATTGTGTGTTCAGTTACTGCTCCTCCTCCTCCTCCTCCGTCTTTCTCCTGCTGCAACCCCTTGAATTTGAAATTTTTACTTTATTTTGCTTCTTGTTTTCCTTTTTTGTACGTGGATTTTTGTTGATTTTTTTTTTTCCTTCTTTCTCCTATGTTTCTTTCATTCACATTTATTACCTTGTTATATTCCCAAGTTCATCTCTTGTGTTTCTAATCTGCTCTATTATTTTTTTTTCTGGGGTGGGGGGGATGGAGGGAGGAGGGGGTTTGCACATATTTACAATAATAACAAAGAGAGACAATGGAAAACAATAATGGTATTGTTAACACCATATGTTTATAATTTAGAAGACCTTTTCTTTTTCTCTCTCACATAAAAGTCTTATGATTCATGGCTTTTATCTGATATATTTATGTTCAGTGATAATTGTGTATTTTATTGTATCTACTAATTTACAGAACATAAAAAAGAACGTAAATTCTCCGGGATAAAATAAACGGTGAGTCAGTATGAGGTTCTCGGCAACACCGTTTACAAGTCCAGTCTAAATTAAGTTATGGAGAAAAATTTCGAGATTCATTTGAAACTAGAAGAATGTTAACAAGAATGAAAAGATAAATTCCTTAATGATATCTTTTAAATAGAGATGCCTGGAATATCCGAAATTTCGGATTTCCGATTCTGGGCATCTAATCCAATAGGGTACAAGGCACTATCCGCGGTTTTTTTGGTAGAGCAATGAATGCGACATTCGGATAAAGCAATGACCAAACAATTTCCGGATGTGTGTGATATAAATAACTTGAATTTCATGTGATTTGATTTTTTTTTACATATATTACACACACGTAAAAGTAATTAAATTAAATTAATTAACTGTATATGCAACATATATTTTAGGGCTCTATTTACAGTTTATTATCCGAACGGATATCCGTTATCCGACAGAAAAATGAAATCGGATATCCGTTTTCTGTAGAAAGTCAAAATTTACTATCCGAGATATCATTGCTTTTAAAATACATGTATAATTTTATGGCAGTTTGAAAATGATTAAAGTTTTCATTTTTTGGGATTATACATCGAGGAACGACTTTTTTTTAAAAAAAAATTATTAAAAAGTTTATTTTAGAAGATATCATAATAATTCCCCTTGCTGCCTAGACATATATGTAGACCACAGCTAATTAATTTATTGGAATTTTACATTTTGGTAATTATTAATGATTTCAGCCTATTTTATACATGTGTAAATAAATAGAAAGTCATGAAAGAGAAATGATGGGAATTGATATTTACACGAAATTAAAGGCCTTTCAGAAATGGTTTATTTTTTTCTTATTTATTTTAAGAAAATCCAAAAAATGGAATCAAAATCGACTAATATGTACGTCAATTATGTCGCTTAATTTGAAAGATATAAACGCAGATTTTCGAATTTTCTAACTTAACTAGTGGGGTAACCCGTCATAAATGACGTAAGTAAAATTCCCAGGCAATTGTGCCCTGCATTAGAATTTCTTTTCCTCCGCCCTTTTATGACGTCAGACCAAGTAACAAACCCAATTAGAAATTGACGACGTTCATGAAAGGGCGGAGGTAAAGAAATTCTAATGCTGGGCACAATTGCCTGTGATAAATTCTGGTTTAATTTTGCTACTATTATCCCCTCCCCTTTTTATATTTGAAAGTGAAAATGAGTTTTTCATTTTCTCTGGTGTGCGCATGCGCGTCGTTTGTTCCTTTTTTTACTCCTTTCATTTCAATTTCAGTCACCCCCTCCCATTTTTTTCCCCTTCCACGGTTCTCCCCCCTCTACACTTTCCAACCTTTTCCCGCTCTCCAATTTAATATCATGGGGTTCTTGGATGGGGAGTGTGCAACATATAGTTGACCTTGAGAAAAAAAGCGGTTCATTTATTCATTTAAATTTATATAAATTGTACAGCGTTAACCACACACACACACACAGACCTGGCTTAATATATATATAAATAATTATATAATTGTTAGAAATTTTTCTCTATATGGCAATTAAAAATGGCCGAAAATTCGTGTTTATATCTTTCAAATTAAGCGACATAATTGACATTTTTAATAAGACCATGCATATTAGTCGATTTTGAATCCATTTTTTTGATTTTGTTAAAATAAATAAGAAAAAAAAAATCGTTTCTGAAAGGCCTATAATTTTGTGTAAATACCAATTCCCATAATTCCTCTTTCATGATTTTTCTATTTATATTTATGGTAACCATTATACACGTAGTTTTTTTTTTGTGTTTTTAAAAAAAGGATTTCTAGATTTTAATTCAAGGCTGTATTTATTGTCGGTCACGGGTAGTAAACAAAGTTAATTATACATTTATTTATGAGTTTGCATTTAAAGAATGATGTTTCATTCGAAAAAGAAATAAGAGAGAAATAAAACAGAAAATAAGATTTCAATCGAATTTGCAATTTTCCGAATGTAAGACATTTCGAAAAAAAAAAGAGAAAGTGGATTCATTAATTATTTGCATTGCAATTTCAACAATAAACGGGGGATGAAAACGTAATTTACGTCACAACAAACAAACAGAAAAAAAAAGTCGAAAATGTAGAAATTGAAGTTTAAAACATTGAAAATGTTGGAGAATCAAATAAAAGAATTTTATAAGGTGGTTTTTACTTGTTAACGTCTCTTCGACATTGGTTATTCTCATTTTTCAAAAGCAGAAAATAGTATAAACTTGAAATTGCTTTAGAAATTACTACTTATAAGTTACGGAACCCTGTAAAAGACAATCCTTGCAAATTTACTTCGCAATTTTTTTTATTATTATTAAGGAACTGTAATTTGTATTTACAAACTTCACAATCTGTTATTACGAATTTCAAAATTCGTAATTTCAGCTGGTTTCAGCAAGTCTCAGACAAGTTCTGCGAATTTCAACCAGATTCAGCGAGTTTTAGCTAGTTTTTTTTTGGCGAGTTTTAGCTAGTTTTTTGGCGAGTTTCAGCGTGTTCCAGCGAATTTCAGCGATTATGAGCGAGTTTGAGTGATTACAGTGAGAGGAAGAAAAGGGAAAAAGGAGATAGATACAGAATGAGAGTGAGATATATAATACACACAGAACGTCGTTCCTTCATTAAGCTTCGTTAAGTCACGGTTTCTGAACTGTAATCTTGGTTGTTACGAAATTAGGGCTGAAAATGCCTCAAGTTAAATTTTTCCATTGTAGGGGAAAAATGTTCATTTATTTTTACGCTTGTTGGAATGCGCCCAATGAACGCACTGGGCGTATAATTAGATGTAAAAACGTCAATAGAACAATTTATATAGACTTGTATGTACAACATATATTGTCAGTATTCAAAACAATTTTTAAGAGAAACTTGAAAGTTGTTCTTTTAAAAACTAAGGGGATTTAAATTTTTCTAAACTTTTCATGATTTGAAGTGAAATGTGAACATAAAAAATTTAAAATCTTCCCAAAAAAAAGTTTATTTTAAAATATTAACATGAAAAGTTTGGAGATATTTTATGGATATATTTTTGAACTCTTATTATGCCGTATTTCAGGAGCAACACTATAAGGAGAAATTTAAAGTGTATTAGAAATTAAAACAGTAGCCGCCGAATCTTAAATTTCCGACTCCTAAAAGGTTCTCGAATCCCTGGAATCTACCGAATCTCTCGAATCCTTCATATAAGAATCCTATATTATTCATTAAGAAGATACAAATAAATGAAATAATATTAAATATTAAATTATTAATAATAAAAAAAAACAAGTGTGGCACTCAGGGTCGCCACAAGGTAATCATATTGGTGATCTGGGTACCACCGAAATTGCAACATTCGCCGTTTTTGTTTGTTAGTGAACGCTTCTATTGGACGTCAATGGAGTTAAAACTAATTTTACCAAAGTTTTTAACAAGTTTTTTTTATGTTAGGATTCAAATGATTCGAAAGACGAAAAAATTAAAGAAGAAAAAGAGAGATGGGTGAAAGAGATAGAGAAGAGAAAGAGAGATGGAGCAGCGAGAGAAAGAGAAGATAAAAGAGAGAAAGAAAAAGAGACAGAAGAGAGTGAAAGAGAAAGAGGGCGAGAGATAGATGGAAATAAAAAGAGAGAGAGAGAGCAACCACAGACAGACAGTGACGAGTGTCTTGAATTAATATTGTTGTTTTTCAGTGTAATTTCAATGTAAGGTTGAACTACATGTACTAATATATTACTTCTAGTATTCATTGGTAATGATTTTTCATGGCGTGAAAGTGGACGATTGAAAAAGAAGAGTGAATGTGTAGTTAATATAATTACACTTAAATTTCTCTCTCTCTCTTTCTTTCTACTTGTCTCTGATATTAAGAGTTGTGCAATTATTTCTGAAAGTTTCTCTTGGGCCCATCTAATTGGAAAGCGAGAGAGAGAGAGAGAGAGAGAGAGAGAGAGAGAGAGAGAGAGAGAGAGAGAGAGAGAGAGAGAAGAGAAGATAGGTTGGGTTGGGGGAGAGGCTATTTTCTTTTGAGATCAATACAAATGGATGTTTTGTGTGTTAGCAACAGACTGCTTGGCACCAAAAATAAAAATATAAATCAGCATAATAATATTGTACTCTTGCTTTAGGTTCTACTAACTTGCTTTAACACTGACACTAGATGGCGTTTATTTTTATAAAAAAAAAGTAGCCTGGATGCAAGAAAAGTAAGGAACAGATTTCCATTTGAACACCATTTTCTCTCCCCTCCACACTTATGTGTTTTTTTTTGTGTTGCTTTTTTCAAAAGGAAAATGCTGACCAATATTGCTTTTATACACTAACACATACATTGAACCAAGGGAAGAGAACACAGACTCGGAGAGAAAGAACGGCATACATACACACATACATTACACCAAATGGACCACTTTGCGTTTCCACTCAATTCATCTTCTTCTCCCAACCCCCCCCCCCCCCCCCCCCCCCCCCCCTCCTTCGCCCACCATTTTTAAAGAACTTCTTGTATACTTTTGACAATAGGTGTGTGTTGTATATTTGTGTGCATCTACAATTTTTGCTTTTTTTCACTATTTTCTTTTAAAAAGCATTAGTCTCACATGTGAACAAAACAGAAAAAAGGTGGATTTTTAGATTTGTTTTACACTGTCTGGCTATTTTATTAAGATTGGACCACATACATGCGACTTAGAGCTACTTCAGTAGCTAAATAGCGAGTAATATGAGTAGAAAAACACACACGCCTCACATATCAGTGCCTCAGAAGTAAACAGTGTTAAGTCACATTTTTTTTTTTAAATACAAGATTTTTACATGATAATATATGTGTGAGTCAGCGTTTTAAGTTCTATCAGTTGTAAACAGTGTTAAGCTCACTGTTTTACACATTAGCTCTTCAATGAAGAGAAAAACTTTAGAACGACTCGCTGCTAAAGTTTAGGTTTGGTGATTTAATGCAGTTACCCATTGATATTAGCATATTCAGATCAAACATACGAGCTTCTATAGCTTTAAGAAGGCTATCTGGAGCGCCATATTTCCACCTCAAATATTAAGCATTTTCCTGATTTTTTTATTGCCAACGTAGTCACTAAAACGATCACTCCAGTGACATCAGTAACACTAGAGTAATATAAATGTATCAGTGGACGTATAGGTGGAACCGCTCATATGCTATGTCGAGCTTCTCCAATACCGAGTAATGAAACGCATGCACCTACCACATGCTGAATTTAGTAGCTAAGGAAGTTATAGTCGAATTCTCTTTTTTATGATTATATGATATGAACTAGTCCAGTAACTATAGTCATGTCTCAGGAAGCAACTGGCGACCGCCACTTGAAGTATCTGCCGGTGAAGATACTTCAGGTCGCGCAGTAGCAAGTGACTGCGATGCTACCAGTTGCTTCACATCGTCTTATTGTGGTTGAAAGAAGCTTGAGGTAGCCGACAATCGCTCCATGTCACACGCGTGAGAAAGCATCTACATTTATGTGGTTCTATCGTGAAAGCGCGACATAGTGTATATGTGTGTGGTCATACCATTACATGTTGCACATTTTTTAAACTCACGCCATTCTAACAACAGTGTCGTCATGTCTGTTATCTTTGCAATGGATTTGATTAACAGGTTGAGTTTTTAAAAATTGTTGAGGATTTGTAAATAAAGTAGAACGTTCGATTATCGAAACTAATGACGGACATGACTAGTTCTGATAATCAAAAGTTTATATAATCAAACTCCCATTAAAAAAGTGGAGAAAAATAAGAAAGAAACAGATTGCAAAGAACAGTTTTTTATTTCCGTAAGTAGTATTTCCATAAGAGAAAGTAAAAAAAATGGTTCCGATAATCGGCGGTTCTGAAAATGGACCGTTCCGATAATCGACGGTTTCGACAATGGACCGTTTCGTTAATCGACGGTTTCGATAATGGACCGTTTCGTTAATCGACGGTTTCGATAATGGACCGTTCCGATAATCGACGGTTTTGATAATGGACCGTTTCGATAATCGACGCTCCATTGTAGAATAAAAATAAAGGAGAGGAATGCCTTAATAATGTATTCCTGCCGTGTAATTTTTTTTTCTAAATCTCAAAATCTAATGGTAAAATGTGTATTAAAGTCTTCTTATTTTTTTTAAGTTCATTCCTGTACAGAGAGATGCATTATTTCTTTTATGCATTATTGATGATGAGTGAGTGAGTTCATTGCTTTAGATAGAAATTGGCTAAAGGCACAAAAAATAATGTGCTTTTATGTAGACCTATTTTGTCTCAATGTTATTGTTTATTATATTATACCTGAAAAAAGAAATAAGAAGAAATTGGTTCCATTTGTCTTTGTATTTTCACTTTTGGACCTTTGAAATTTGGACCATTAAGAATTTTGTTATAAAAATAAAAATATTCGATTTAAGATGTTTTATGAAAAGCGGATTTTCAAACTCTTATTTTGTCTTTCAAGAGTAAAATTCTCGTTATTCTTCATGCGGGGGATAATCCACCACATGCGGCCATTACAGAATAGTGATGTTAAAATAACGTAATTGCATAATGTAAAACATTGCATTGTGGTACAAGATGCAGGCTGTGATGTCATTTTGATGTCTCTTGATGCCACTTGATTTCTTTCATGATAAATTTTTTATGGAAGAAAAATTATATATATTAAGCCAAGTCTGTCTGTGTATGTCTAACGCTGTACAAACAAGGACAAAAACCTTGAAGCACGTCAGAATTTATATAAATTTAAATGAATAAATGAACCGCTTTTTTTTTCTCAAGGTTAACTATATGTTGTACACTCCCCATCCAAGAACCCCATGATATTAAATTGGAGAGGGGAAAAAGGTTGGAAAGTGTAGAGGGGGGAGAGAGAAAGAGAAACGTGGAGGGAGAAAAAAAGGGGAGGGGTGACTGAATTTGAAATGAAAGGAGGAAAAAAGGAACAAACGACGCGCATGTGCACACCAGAGAAAATGAAAAACTAATTTTCTCTTTCAAATATAAAAAGGGGAGGGGATAATGGTTCTGTTGATGCTAGTTTCTTCAAACTTTAAGCCTATAGTAGTATAGACCGGGCCGGTAATTGTCGGACACACGTATCCAGCGACTCGACAACATCTTCGTCGGACACAGCGATTTCTATCTGGATATGTGTGGCCAGTGATATTGGACGTCCAAACCGAATTCAGAATCTGTTGTTGAGTTCGGCAGTGAATTTGCTGACCGCCAGTGTCACAATTTATATAAATTTAAATGAATAAATGAACCGCTTTTTTTCTCAAGGTCAACTATATGTTGCACACTCCCCATTCAAGAACCCCATGATATTAAATTGGAGAGGAGAAAAGGTTGGAAAGTGTAGAGGGGGAGGAGAGAGAAACGTGGAGGGGGAAAACGTGGGAGGGGGTGACTTAAATTGAAATGAAAGGAGTAAAAAAGAACGACGCCCATGCGCACACCAGAGAAAATGAAAATCTCATTTTCTCTTTCAAATATAAAAAGGGGAGGGGATAATAGTAGCAAAATTAAACTACAGTTAATCACAGGCAATTGTGCCCAGCATTAGAATTTCTTTTGCTCCGCCCTTTTATGAACGTCATCACTATCTAATTGGTTTGTTACTTGGTCTGACGTCATAAAAGGGCGGAGGAAAAGAAATTCTTAGGCTGGGCACAATTGCCTGTGAATTTTGCTCCTGTCATTTATGACGGGTTACCCCACTAGTAAACAAATATTGTCTTTATAAAAATCACATAAAAACATATTTCAATATCCTTAAGTGATTGAACAACCGTTCTAGTTTTGAAAACACATTCAAGTTTTTCTTTATTTTACACCTGAAAGTTTGTGTTTAAACTTTAAATTCGATTCTTTTTCGAATTATTTTAAAATGTCTGTTTAATAAAAATGCATGTATTAAAAATGTGCATAATTTAATAATAATAATAATTGATCTTTATTTGTATAATTAATATATAAAAGAAAAAGAATATACAATAAAATAAAATAATACAATCAGAAATTGTAAAAAATTAAAAATTAAAAAATCAACAATTATTTTAATAGTAAATTTTTAAATTACAAATCGTTAACACGAAATAGAAGGAAACTGAATATCTTTTTATGTTTAAAGAAAGAATTTTAATGCCATTTTAAGGAACCGGACTTAAATTACATTTCTTGTTAAACGGTTTTTACTGTATTTTTTCTTCTAATTTTTAATCTGAATTCTTAATTATTTTGATCTAAAGTTGAGACTACTAAACTTCAAAACATAAAATAAATTAAATATTATTAAAAAAAGTCAGATTTTAAATTAAAATAAGTTATTTCTTTTTTGGTCAGTAATACCTACTACACACCTGATAATTTAAATGCATTTGAATAATAAACGTGTTCTACAGAGCCCTGTAAAGGACAAACAAACATTATGTCAAATTCAATTTATTCAGTTAATAATCTGAAAATATTGAGTTAATTTACTTAAATATTTTATATAAACTATTGACAAAATATTGATTTAGTATTTCAATTTAAAATATTAATAATAAAGTCAATTTTTATTTGGTGTTCATGTCCTTTACTGGATTCCGTATAATTCACCTCAACACATTTAATTGGAATTCATTTAACTCATGTGAGTACAAGGTATAAGGCTACTTCGATAAATCATTTCTTTATATGTTGGAGAACCCTGTTCTGAGGGTTTAAGTTTAAAATCAAATGCTGAGTTTACATTTTTAAATTTTGGCAGTGAACTTGAATGAAAAAAAAGGCTTGAGTGAATTGGGGGGCCAGAAGGGGGCCCCCGCATTTAAAACCAACTCTAATCATTTCTATTTATTTCTCTTTTTTTTGTGTAGGAATTTCGTGTTATGTTTTTCTGAGAGCATTTTATGAAGATAAAAGAAAAACAACACTAATCGATTTACTGATGGAATAATCGGAGGATCTGTGAATTTAGTGCAACAAGTTTTTAGTTTTGTGAGTGCGCATGCGCGTCGTCTGCTTCTCCATCTTTGAGTCGGTATACTATTGGTGGAAATGTTTCTCCCTGTGGCAAAATTTCGGTTTTCTTTGAAAGACAATTTCAATTTGAGATGAAAAAGTGGAGAGATTTTGAAGAAATGTTTTTTTTTTCTTTCTTCTTCTTCTTCGTTTTTTGTGTCCATTTGATTTGACATCATCTTTTAAAAAAAAACCTCCCCCTGAAATCATAAAATACATTTTTTTTTTTGTCTTTTCGTCGCTTTTTTCTCTCTTTTTTGAGAAAAAAGAAAAGCTGAAAATATGACTGTTATTCGATTGTAAGAAAAAAAAAGGTAAGATCTTTTTATTCTATTTATTTTATATATACTTTGAAAAACTAATATATTTTGAACTTGTTGAATGGATATTATTGATTAGTAATTAGTAGGCCTCGGATTTGTATGCAATATCAAGCAAATGTTTCTCAATCTGTGGCCCATCTGCCAATTGTGATGTAACATTCCCGTTTAGATCAACCAACAATTCGCTCCTCGGACAGAAGAGTGGAACAACTCAAAAAACCACTTTTGTAGAGGGAAAATCAGTATAAAGTTAAGAGAAGATTCATGGCTTACTTTGCTGAGCTTTTCAAGTGCCAAAAACCGGTTTAACTATTCACAATATTCGTTTATTTGGCGCCCCAACAATAGATTGAGATAGAAAAAAATGTAACTTTAAACTCATTTTCCCCAAAAAGTGTTTTTTTTAGTTGTGCCACTCTTCTTGCCGAGGTGCGAATTGTTTTTTTGAATCAAAAACACTGGCTACTGATAGTGCCAGACAGCTAGCCTCTAACCAGCCTTTCTTTTTATTAGAAACAAGCATAATTGGAGTTGCTCTAAAGAGGATGATTACTTCGCAATTGGCACATGGGCCACAAATTTGAAAAAAAAAAAAAGCATTTTTGCATAAAAATCCGAGCCGTAATAATGATTTCTGTTTTCATTGTGATTTTTTTCTACTTATGAGAATTACAGATATTTAATAGATTTAATTAAACCCTAACTTTAATTTTTAACTATAAATTGATTAAATACAGTAAGGCCTTGTTTCCACAGTGGCGAAAATTTGAAATTTTTAACTGGTGAAAAATAGAAGAAACGTGGCCCCCGCCTATTCATTATGATAGGTTGGGGGGGGGGGAGGCACGTGCGTTCTATTTTTCACCAGTTGAAATTTTCACCCCAGTGGAAACAAGGCCTAAATGTTGATCCTGAATAATAAATGTTTAGGTTTACTTGATGTGCCTCAGAAATTACAGTTTTGGCGATTTTAATGAAGGTGTAATGAGCCAAAAAATGTTCTTAATCTGATGGTGCAAAGTTATAATGGGATCCACTTGTTGAGAAAAGATCTGTAAATCAGTTATAAAGAATTTCCAGATAAAAAAAAAAGTACAAAAGTTAAAATTAGCTATTTGTTTGCAGTGATTGCATACCTACAAGGGGCTGATTTCAGAAAGATAAGATTTGATTGATTTTTGATGGTTTGGTGTTATTCGATAAAAAATAGCATCATTTCGAAACTCACCGGGTTAAATCAACGCTTTGCACGTTATGTGGTGCTATGAAGATGACATCACAGTGGAATTGATTAACCGCTGAGATTAAGAATATAACCCCCAAGTGAAACATATCAATGATGGATGAATCATTTCTTTGAGATGAAATGAAATCATTTTTTTTCCCTTGGTTATTTTTCTTTTGTTTTGACATATTTGCAAGTCACTTTATAAATTAAGATATTTGGAGTTGAGAGTAGCAAATTATTAAATATTATGATCGACATATATTGAGAAGTGTAGGAAAATTAAGATAAATTGGAATTTCCTTTTTTGTTATGTTCATGTCAAGTGGACAAAGTACAGGCAAGTTAGAAATAGGTGAAAACTTAAGTTGGCTCCGCCCTTGTTATGACGATTGGCAACTTCTAATTGGCTGGTTATGTAGTCTGACGTTGAAAAGGGCGGATCATGTGACGTCAGACTTCCTAACCAGCCAATTAGAAGTTGCCAGTCGTCATAAGGAAGGGCGGAGCCAACTGAAGTTTTCACTTATTTCTAACTACCTGTGACAAAAGTTGGTTAAGATAACAGCGACCTCTGGATGTGGGTGCGTTTCTTCTGCCGCACACTTAAGATGGCCAATTTTCAATTGATTTTCTGAACATTATAGGGATTTTTTTTTATTGTTGTTAAAGAGTTGGCCAAGTTCTAGAATTACAATAATTTAAAAATTTTCACGAAGCAAATGAACAAACGTGGTTATGACGTTTGGCTTGTAATAAAAATTAAGGAAAATTTACGTTTATTGCGAAGATTTTCATATATTTTTGTGTCTCTGTTTTTCATAACGACAAACCACGCCTTCTAAATGTCTGCTTATTAACAATATTATACAACAATATAAGGGTGGGGGGGGGGGGAAATAATTTCTTATATTCTGTTTTCTATCTTCTTCTGCAATTGACATCCATGATATATTTGGATTTTTTTTTGGGGGGGGGGGAGGCTGTTTGCGACGTTTTTCTTTCAGCTTCTTCTTTTTGTTGTTGTTTGGTGCTAAAACAGAACATAAAATAGACTTGAATTCAAATCAATTCTTTTATTTTTTGTTGTTGTCTTTATGGGTAAGATATATGTGTGTATTGAAGAGCCTCCAATTGTTTGTCGTGGTGGTCAATCTATTGGTCAGTTTATGGAGTATCCAGAAGACTTTTGAGTGCTTCACGCTTGACCTGATGGACACACAAAACTGAACTGATTTCTCTCGTCTTTTTCTCTCTAGATATTTGAAAATGTGACGACAATCTTGAGAAATTCAATTTTCTTTTTCTCTCATTTTTTTTTTGTTTGTTTGTTTGTTGTGGACATTTTTTTTTCCTCTTTCATTTTTTTTTTTTTTAGAGTTTTTCAGTTTAGACGTTTTTTTTTCCTCTTTTCTCTCTTCGTGTTCTTCTCTCTTGAGAAGATTTAACTCAAAATCACTTTTCTCCTCAAAAAACCTTAACATTTTATTTGAAATATAAGAAATAAAATTGGCAAACATAATTTACATAATTTCATTTTTTATTTATGTTATACTTTAGGAAATATTTTTTTTTCCTCCCACTGTACGTTGAGGTTTTTTTTTTGGTTGATACCATAAAAAGCAGATCGAATTTCGGTGTTGGACTTATTTTTCCATTTTCTCACGGTTGAGATTTTATCTTATAAGGGGGTTTAGAAGGGGGCGGTCGGGCGACGAAGGTGAGAAAAATATGGAGGAGCAATATGAATCTTTGCCTGCGTTCTATATTCAAGGGGGCGTTGATCAAGCGCCAAATTAAACAAGTGACAAAAGAAATAAGTGCCAAATTGACCCAGCGCCAAACTGAACAAACGCCAAATAGAACAAAACGAAAAAAACTGAATAAACGCTAAGAATTTAGCAGTTGTTCAGTTTGGCGTTTTGTTCAATTTGGCTCTTATTCAGTTTGGCGTTTGATTAATTTGGCGTTTAATTAATTTGGCGTTTAATCAGTCGCCTCATATTCAAACTGAATAAAACTCAAAAGGGCGCTTCCCGATTGCAAAAGAAGCGTTTCCGCCATACAGCTGATTTATAGGTAACTCAAAAGGAGTGCCGCATCATGTAACGTGAAGTTAGCAATGGAGGCTACTTTCTTGTTTTTACAAGTATTGCTGTCTTGTTTTTGGAGGCTAATAAGATGAGCAATGGCATCATCCTCCATTAATTTCAAGAATGGCCGCCATCTTGAAAGTCTAACAACATGACCATTGAAACGAGTTCTTTCGGAATTAACCCCCATTGGTAGCAAATGACGTCATAAATCGGTTACAAAATACAGTTAGGCTCGACTGTTTTCCAATATAGCAAAAGGAGTCGTTGCGAGTTTTAAATAAGTACCTTATTCTTTTTGGAGCACACTTGAAATACATTTTACTTCGCCACATACACACACTTGTGACGTCATAAAGTAGGATGTGAACATTGTGCAGTCCTGTATTGTAAAACAAGGCTGCAATTTTATACTTTCCTGAAAAGCCGCCATTTTGAAATTTTACTTATTGGCTGCATGGCTTGTGCAGGAGCTCTTCCTGCACAAGCCTAAAATTTCAAAAACTTGAGCGGCGATCATATTGGCAAGGTTTAAAGTGGCGCGATCACACTGGCTATTTTTCCCGCGAAAATCAGCGTTTTCTGTAAAGATGGTGGTGTGCAAGAAACCACTTAAAGTCTTGCAAGATTATTATTACATTGGCAATTTGTAATTAATTCAAGGACATTTCGCAGTGAATCTTGCTTTAATTATTGCCAATAAGATCGCCGCAATGTTTCTTTAAATTAACGTTAATTACCATTGTGATAATACTCTTGCAAGACTTAATCTGATCTTCGGTTTTTTTTTGTTGCAAGAAACTGAACGCAAGATTCACAGTCATTTTTGAATTATTTATTGCACGGATTCTTGTGGTAAATATTGCCAGTGTGATTGGAGATAGCTCTAAAAATTAATACCTCCTGGGATTACATATAAAACGCAGCTTTTGAGTTAACCAAAATGTGGCTCTCAACCCACATTTGGCTCAATTTTTGGTCCATTTTTCCAAATTTGAATTTCACTCATTGATTAGCTTCCAATAAATTCGGCTGAAATGAAGAAGTATTACCCAAATACAAGAAAAAAATTAACCTTTTCAGCTTAACTTTTTAACCCTCTGAGCATGGTTTCAACATGGGAATTCCCTGGTTTCAACATGAGAAAACCCTGTTCAGGAATTCTGTGTTGTGTTGGAAACTTGTTTCGAAGGTTTAAGTTAAAACTCAAAAATAGTTTCCTCGTTAAGTTTTGACCTACAATTCGGGGGCACTCTGGGGCTCAATTGGAACATGAGGTTGAGTTTTGGGCACCTCGATTTACACTCACATTCAGTGGCGCACTCCGCGATTTTGTTTGGGGAGGGCAGTGAAATTTATATATAAAATAAAAATATAAAACTCACCATCAGACTGTTAAATTATGCCATGAATTAAAAAAATGTGCGGTTGGATGCATTAAAATGCACATAAATGTATATTCATGCAAATATTCTCAGATTCATTTGGGATTTCAATGAGAGCATACGAGATTCATCCTCAGTGTTGGACCCCTCTGGTTTGAAAGTGGATGCTAATTTGCTGAACTCATCTGGTTTGACCAGATAAGTATAGCAAAGCGAATTTTACTATATTATTTTACTAGATTTATGACTATATAAAAATTTTCGGATATTTCAGATATTTTTTGGAGGGGGCAATTGTCCAGTTGCCCCCCCCCCCCCCCTGGGTGCGCCCCTGCTCACATTTTAAGGATTTCATTCTTTGCAATCTATTTTTTTATGGTTTAAAAAAAATAGATTCAATCCTTTTAAATGAAATTCTGTTTGTGTCTGTCTATTGGTGATAGTGCTTTGGGTCATCATTTTAAAGTAGGTCTACTATTAACCTCTTGCTCATTTTTACTTCTGTTGCTGTTGTAAATAGAGTAAAAAAAAAGAGGCGAAAAAAGGAACCGGTCCATTTCATGCCAAAATAATCAGGAGATGATTCCATTTCCTTCCTTCAAACAGGTTAATGACAGTTGGTTCTGTTTTGTTTCTCCCCCACTCCCCCTTTTTTGATAATAATGACAGGACTCACTATATACACACAAAAATCTAAACTAACTACCCAGAAAAAGGATAAATTATTAAGAAGTTAACCTAAATAAAGTGTGTGTCCATAATTCTTCCTATTAAAGTTAAGTCAGTGTTTGAAGTTGTGTGAAAACTAGGAAACTAAATTCGTTATTATTATATTGGTGAAAAATACAAACATACAAAATAAGTTCATTTAAAACCACTAAAAAGAATAAAATAAGGTTTGTTTTCGACCTCCTCCTGGATGGAGGTTTTTTTCTCACCGCAAAATTACAATTACAATTAGTACTCTGCTAGCAGCCAAATAGGCCTATGGCAGAGGGACATAAAAGTCCACATGCAGCATTGAGCAATGTCAAGCACATACAGTATATAAAAAACAAAATGAATATACAAATGTCAATCCCACAAAACAAAATTATCCCTATTCACCACTGCCTCAGGAAGAGAGTTCCATTGTCTTATAACTCTAGGGAAAAAAAAAGACCAATAATATGAATCTGTCCTAGCAAAAATCTCTCTTAATTTTTCTAGAGTGGTCAGCCCTGCCCATGTATAGTGTGCTTTATGAATATCACTGGACCCACGGTTTTGAGAAAATTTATATTATTCAAGCAAAACATGTTTCAGGAGAAATATTACGAAAAAAATTAAAGTGTTTTAGAAACTGTAATAGTTGGTGATATTGACACATTTTAAACATATTTTTAACACATTTTTTTTAAAAAATAGAATAACTTTATCAATTGCAATAAAAAAAGTTTTTACCTGATAACCTATAGTAGGCCTATAAAGTGTATATTACGCTTTGAATTATGATAAAATTTTAATTCGGGGCTAAAATGACACGGATGTTTTTATTTTTGAAATTTTCTCTTCTAACATATGAGGGGGCCCTATGAACGGGAAACTTATTTTTGTCGTCTGCTAAAAAAAAAGCATATCCAATTGTGTCGAAAGTGGTTCCTGATGGTCGTCTTCAATCCTTTTAGAGCTCCTGGAGATTTTGTTTCAATTTCTTTTGAGGGTTCGGATTCACTTGTGAATTCTTTTTTTTTTTCTTGCAGCTTTTAAAATCTTTTTTTTTTGGACGCTAGAAAATTGCCTTCATTGCTTTTTTTTTCTAGTATTTTGTTTCTTTGTCTTTCTAAAAAGTCTAAAAGTTTAATAAGTCTTCAAACGACGAAGAAAGAAACTTATTCAAAATTGTCTTTTCTTTTTCGAAATAAATCTTTTTTTCTTCTTCATCTTTTTGATAGATATTATAGAGACAACATTTTTTTGTTATTTACATTCCTTTAAAATGAAAAATAGAAGTTGTTTGTTTTGAAGAAAAAAATACAGTACTTTCTATCGTAAGTCACTTTGATAAACATATTTTTCTTCTTCTTCTGTTTCAATTTGAAACATCTGTGTTGAAGTAGAGTGAAAGAGAGCTAATTTAAAACGGAAAAAGATGGCAATTTGTCTCTCTATTGGTTTTATATGACATACAGCAAGGAAGCAACAAAAAAAAGGAATCAGTTTTTTATATTGATGATAAATGATTGATAATCGAACTATATATATGAATATGTGTTATCTGCATCTGTAAACGTAAGCAAAAAAATCGTGAACTGCTAGTGTTGTAGTAAAAGTAAATTCAACTTATAAACATCATAAATAACAGTACAAATGCAGCTTAAAGGACCCACGCATTTGAGTGGGGGTGACTGTATTGCGGGGTGAAAAATTCGCAAAAAGTAGTGAAAAATCTAGCACGTGCAGGACATGCTGAAAAAAACGCGTGCAAAAGTTAGAATTCACATGGAGATCTATGGCATTTTAAGGAGGGGGCCCACGCCTCCACATGCCACTTCGAAAGCCCTCAACACAAGGGCCATGTACTTGTGTATGTGTAACACGTGCAAAGATAAACGCGTTTAAATTTCGTACTTTTATGCCTTGTTTCCATTGGGGTGAAAATTTGAACTTTTTTGAAATTTTCAACTGGTGAAAAACAGAAGAACCGTGGCCCACCCGCCTATTCACTAACACAGGCACAATTTACGTTTGTTCAATTTTTCACCAATTGAAATTTTCAAAAAGTTCAAATTTTCACCCCAGTGGAAACAGACATTATTACGAGAGAGAATAAAAAATCGTAATTTTTGTTCTAAAAATTATAACTTGAAATTTAGTTATTTTTAAAAATATTATAAAACTAGTGGGGTAACCCGTCATAAATGATGGGAGCAAAATTCACAGGCAATTGTACCCAGCATTAGAATTTCTTTTAGTCCGCCCTTTTATGATGTCAGACCAAGTAACAAACCCAATTAGAAATTGATGATGTTCATAAAAGGGCGGAGCAAAACAAATTCTAATGCTGGGCACAATTGCCTGTGATAAACTGTAGTTTAATTTTGCTATTATCCCCTCCCCTTTTTATATTTGAAAGAGAAAATGAGTTTTTCGTTTTCTCTGGTGTGCGCGTGCGCGTCGTTTTTTCCTTTTTTTACTCCTTTCATTTCAAATTCAGTCTCCCCCTCCCCCTCCCCCTTTTTTCTCCCTCCACGTTTCTCTCTCTCTCCCTCTCTTCCCCTTCTACACTTTCCAACCTTTTCCCCTCTCCAATTTAATATCATGGGGTTCTTAGATGGGGAGTGTGCAACGTATAGTTGACCTTTAGAAAAAAAGCGGTTCATTTGTTCATTTAAATTTATATAAATTCCGACGTGCTTCAAGGTTTGTACAGCGTTAAACACACATACACAGACCTGGCTTAATATATATATATATAATGTTTATTTTTAAAAATTATTAAATTTATGAAAAAAATGACCCGTGTTTAAACTTATTTTTCTAGTTTTTTAGAAACACTTTTTTCTATTTCTTCTTAATGTTGGATCATTCTGAAAACAAAAAATAATCAGAATTCTATTCTAATGTTTCTTTTTAATTTACATATTTTTTTTTAAAAAAAGCTGCTTATAAAACTTCTTAAAAGTTATGGTAACCTCAATCTAAATTGGTAATTAAAAATTCTTGTGGTTTGAGAATTTTTTGCGGTTTTTTATATTAACCAAAAACTTCCTACGCAAATGTAATGAAGCCCTTATTTCATAATCAGAGTACATATTTGAATCGAAAATAAGAGAGAAAGATGAATAACAGAGAAAAGTGGATTTAATTAAAGTACAGATCACTTGAACCCAAGTGACATTAAGAGTTATTTCTATTAGTTGAAATACAATGGATCTAGTGATTGTTATTAATGGAATCGTAAATGTTTTTTTCTTTGGCCTCGTGTCAACTTAACCGCCCACAACAACAATAACCAATATAACACAACCCTTGAGAATTATATCAAATGAGTGGTAAACATGATGATAAACATGACTCACCTCTACTTTTGCCCTCCTGCTCCCCACCTATTCCTCCTCCTCCTCCTTACTTCAATGGGCAAAACTCCCACTCATTCATTGTAATGGTGGTGGTGGTGTCACTTGATTCATTCATTAGGTTACCTAGAGAAAAGCAGAAACGTTAAGAAAACGATTGGATTTATTATAGAAATGGAGACTAACGACGACCAGAAAGTTTTTCTTGTTTTTTTCCCGAGCTTGTGAAACAAATGATTTATACGTCAAGTGGTGAAAAACTGAACTTCTTCTTTTGCTTTGATTACAAGAGAAAAGCGCATTTACAAAAAACATGCCAGAAAAAAAAAGTTTATTTTAAAAAATATTGCTGATGAAAAAATATCATCACCCTATTGTTTTATTTCCTAAATTATTCTGAGTATTTGTGTTTTTAAAGTGAAAACACAATTCATACTCAAACTCTTAATTATTCTCTGTCTGTCAGGTGCAAGTTAAAGAGAAATTTTGAAAGTGTTTTAGAAACTAGAAGGTTAAGAACTCCAAGCCCTTTAAGGGTATTTTTTTTTCATGTTGATATCCAGGGCAAGGAGGTTCATGCACTTAAAAGTAACAAAATATGCATGTATTCATGCAACAAAAAACAACTAAATATCCCATTAAATATGCACTATAAACAAATCTTATTTAAAATTTCACCCATGGAAATTGAAGAAAATGGCAACAAGCAACATTTTTAAATTTTCAACTTCAAAACTTCATCGATTTTTTTGTCAAAAAATTTTAATATTTAGAAAAATTTCTCTCAACATCAAAGGATGTACGAGGAGCGTTAAGTGGTTCAGAGAATCATTTGTATCAAGTTCATCGTTTCTTTCATTTATAAGATCAACCTGATTCTATATTCCACTTATTCAGTATATTTCCACAATTTTCATGAAGTCAGAAAAGTTTTGAGACCTATATTTAAAAAAAAAAATTGCAAAAATTCCAATTTATGCCTTTTTTTTGAAAAAAATGTCAAAATATGCAAAAACATGCATTAAAAACTTCATATATTTAGCTTCAGCATGATGTGAATCATGTTCCTATCTCATCTAGCATGAATTCTGAGCCAGAATACCAAACATGCATTTGCATGAACCTCCTTGCCCTGTTGATATCTTTCAAAATAAGCTCTTTATAGCAGTTTGAAAATGGTCAAGCTTTAAGCAGAAAATTTATCAACATGAAACTACTCCTGTCTGACTGAGCTACCTACTGTTCTAGTTTCTAAACCAATTTCAAGTTTTTCTTAATTTTTCTCCTGATAGACAGAATAATCAGCTGTTCATAAACCATCTTTTTTTTAAATCTCGGCTTTATTTAAAGTAACGTTTTATGCTATATGGTTTCAAATCGGCTTACACCTTAAATGTGTTCGCGCCAAACCAGCCATGCGGCCAAATGGGTAGGCGCCAAAACCGCCTGTATCCACAAAAATGTTGGCGCGAAAACGGACTGTGCTTTAATAAGTTGGCGCTAAAACGGCCTGCTCAGCATAAACCGTCTGCGCCAAAATAAATTGGTGCAAAAAAAAAAAAAACTGGCCTACGCCTAAATAGGATGGCACTAAAATGGTCACACCAAAAAGATCGCGCCTAAAAATCTCATTACCACGCTGATATATATAATTGCACAGTGTAGTATATTCTATATGATGGAAGTATTTTTAAAATGAGTAATTAAAAACACTATTTTGTTGTCATATAATAAGGGAAGAGACTCTTGAGATCATTATTTTTCTTTTTAATTACTGTGTAAAGACACTGGATATGAGTGTGTCTCTTCATTAAAAAAAGAGGAAGCCTCAATTTATTTACCAGAAAGCTGAAGAAGAGGGTTTTTTGACAAATAGTTTCAAAAAGTAAGAGCCACAAATTTGAAGTATAACTTTTGCGTAACATGTTGCTTTCATTTTGACTAATTTCCATAATTAGATGTGTGGTAAGTTCAAAACTCTTGTACCTTCTTGTTAAGTTTTATTACTCCTCCCACTTTTTTTAGGTTCACTTTTGTCAGATTTCCAACAACACCACCACCTCCTCCTTTTTATAAATCCTTGATAGTTCATGAATATAAACGAGGTGGGGCTGCTTGGCTGTTCCTTGTCTAATTTGTTATCCTTCTCTTTTCCAAAAGTAGTTGTACTTTTTTTTTTCTCTCTCCTCATGTCAGCAATGATGTCATCAGTGATTGCCCATGTACAAGGGTGGGAAAAGAGGAGGAAGGATGGTGGTGGTGGTGGGCCAAAGGGGAATTTTTAGACAGTGATGGAGTTGAGGTTCTATAGAGACAGATTGAGTAGGTGGTAGAAATGTAGAAGCTGGTCATATGGATAGGTTTTAAATCTTGTTATGCTTCAGGCATTTTCACTAGGAGAAACTGGCTATAGCTATCATGCATAATTAATTTAGTTTTTCGCCTGTAGAATAAATTCTATGCGTAATAAAAAAAACACAGTCAGCCAAGAACTGAGTCAAAAGTTGTTTTTGGATATATATTCCTTTGAGACTGTCCAAAATCCTAATTCTCTTGAAATATAGACACGTAATTTCTTTTGTAACAACACTCTGTAATTGTAATTTAAACCTTTAAAGGTTTTCTGTCAGTTTTTTTTCTAATACTTTTTGGCCACTTGATGGCGCTACCTGATTAGGTTAGGCCGGGGTTTATTGTTTACCCCCAAAGATAAACGAGACAAATTAGGGTACAAAGTTTTGTACAATTGTTGGGTTTATATTTGGTTTATGATCAAAAAGGGCGTTGCTCGTTTTTCTATTCACACAATAACTTCAGTGAGAATAGGACGAATGGCAGCGTCCTTTATCAGAAAAATAAAATATAAACTCAACAGGTATGTAAACTGTGGATGTAACTACTTTTTAGAAGCAAATAATTTATAAAAACGTGATTAGTAAGTGAATATGTTAAAAGTAGGGGTCGAATTTTTGCGCAATGCCAAGAAAAGTTTTTTTTTTCAATCTGTGGCCCAAGAGCTAATTGGGAAGTAACAATCCCCCATTCTAGATCAACTCAAAAATATGTTTTTTTTTTCAATTAAAAACACTGGTTAGAGGCTAGAACTTTTATTGATAAAATGATAACTAATAGTAATCAGACATTAGCTGCTAATCAGCCTTTTTTATTAGAAAAAAAGCCTAATTGCAGTTGTTCTAACTATGATGATTCATCTTCGCAATTGGCACTTGGGCCAAAAACTGAGAAACATTTTCAGCCCTAGTTATAACTTATAAAATGTAAACCTAAATGAGGTGAGTTTGGGGACCCTTGTCACTATAAACAGTATGGCCATAACCAACATTTAATTTTTTGGAGGGTAGGTGTCAAGGTTTAAAGAGGGGGTTGACTGATGGATGAATCGATGATAATACCGTGTACACACATGAGTTAAATGAATTCAAATTAAATGTGTTTAGGTGAATTATACGGAATCCAGTTAAGGACACAAACCAAATAAAAATTGACTTTATTATTAATATTTTAAAATTGAAATACTAAATCAATATTTTGTCAATAGTTTATCTGATTATATTTAAGTATTAACTCAATATTTTCAGATTATTAACTGAATAAATTGAATTCGTTATATTGTTTGGTTGTCCTCCACAGGGTTCTGTAGAACACGTTTATTATTTAAATGCATTTTAGATATCAGGTGTGTATTAGGTATAAGTGATAGGTGCCTACGTCACTGTGCATCTTAATTCCATAGCAATGGCTTACAGGTCGGGAAATTCCTTGAATTCCTTGGTTACGAGCAAACCTTGTTACTCTATAAACCTTTGGTAGGTGTGTAAATAAGAAAAACAAGTTTAAGATTCCATTTGATAAGACTTCCGACAGTATGTTATAAAATAAACTTTTTATAGAAGGTTAAAAATGATCAATTTTTAATGTTTTTTTTATGCATCATCAAAATTGCGTAGAAGATTTTGTAATTTTTTTTTAAAGAAATTCGATCTTTTTTTTTCTTTTTAAAAGTTGCTATTGCGGAGCAATTTATTGCTCTTACGATGTTAATGTTGATAAGTCAAGGTATAATTAAATAAAAGCTCTATTTCTGTTTTATGATTGGTGCTTGTTCTATACTTTATGATAATTTTAAAGCTTCCTATATCTATTATGTTTGAACCCTTTTTTTTCTGTGTTAAAATCGTAATTTTTAAAAAGATACGAAAAAACGGGTTTTTTTCTTTTTCATTCGTTCAGTAGGTAACTAATTAAATGAAATGATCTATTTATGATAATATCGTATCTACGAATATAGTTAATACAATTTATTACCAATATAGTTTCAGTTGTAAAACGAAAACTATAAAATATTTTTATGACCATTTTTAGAATCATGATAAAAATATATATAGAAATATGATTATGTGGGTGGTTGGGTGGGTGGTGGATAAAAAGAATGGGTTAAAAAAAATTTTTTTTTGGTAGTAAATCCTCATCATAATCATATTTTCTGATGTGTTGTGTTGTCGTCAAAGTAGAAAATTAGTCATTCCACTAAATTACTAGACATTCTGCGTTGATATCAATTTCGAAGTAAAATTCTACTTAAAATTTCATTACAAAAGTTAACTGCAGTTTTGTTTTCTTTTTTTAAAAAAAAAAATACCAATTTAACCATTTGCTGTACGCAAATGGTTAAATTGGTATTTATTGGTATTTAATTTGACTGCATTGGCGTAACATAGTTAACCACATTTCTGCATGATGAATAAGTGACTTTCTGTGTTTAATGAAGCACTTTTGCATTTACACAAAATGTTTGCTAGTAAAGAGCACTTCACGTAAAACGAGTGAGAACATTTAACATTATTGGTTGCATTGACCAACAAAAAGTGGAAACTCCAAAGGATGTGTGACACAATATCATTTAATACCAGTTAGTGTTTAAAATTGGAAACACACTGAAGTACATCTTCTAGCTGAACTTCAGTTAACTTTGATTATGAAATTGCAGACATTGGTGACATTTAAACCATTCAATAATGTGGTTAACCATGCAGTTGAGGCAATTTCAATTTTGGCAAAATTTAATTGCGATTAATTTAATCATATTTGTTTCTACTAAGAATTAACTGTGGTTATTTTAATTACAGTTAACTTTTAGTTTTTTATAACTCGTAATTGCAATGGTTATAGTTAACTGCAGGCACGCTAGAAGTGTTGCTTTTGTTTGTTTCCATTTAAAATAGACTTAACCGTTGTGGTTAAATAATTTTGTCATTTCCTCTTCGGTTTCACTTCCTGTTAAACGGTTGTGTATTTGGTGAAATTTTCAGTTCACAATCACTTAAAAATTGAGTGTTCTCACTATCCGCCATGTTGTTTGTAGGCTAAATTTGGTTTGAACACATGAAGTGACATAATTAACCATTCAATAATGTGGTTAACCACAATGTGTCAATGCAGTTGTGTTAACTCCATTGTTCAGAAATTAAACCATGGTTAATGTAACCAAATTTATTTCCAATTGGAAAATAAACTGTGGTTAGCTTTTTTTTTAACTGCAATAATTGCAGTTAAAAAAAGCTAACCACAGTTTAGTGAAAACGAGGTTTTGGATCATGTATAGATTTTTTAGACAAAGAAGTCAAGCTAATAATAAATTACACGTTGACTAAGTAATTTTGTAGAATGACTAATTTTTCATTTTGTCGGTTACAAGACTTATGTGACAGTGTTTGTTGGTTGTGTGTGTGTGTGCCACTACTTCTTCTCAATTATCGTTTTCATTTTTTTTTTCTTCTTCTATTTTGGTCGATCAATAAACTGTTTCGAAGAAACTTGAAGAAGCAATTTTTTTTTCTTCTTTCTTTCTTTCTCTTCATTATTTCTTTCTTCTAACCATAATAATACAGTTTCTTGATGCCTCGAAGGCAACTTAATGTGTAGAAAGATGATGTTATTTTGAGGATTAAATGTAGCTTCTGTCGTAAAAAGTGGGTTTCTTCTTTACTTTTATAATGCACTAACTTGTCCCATATCAATATCTTTTAATATTAGAAAACAGATTTAGGAAGTTGATTCATGTAAAAATTACCAAAAAAAAAGAAGGTGAGGTTTTAATATATTTTAAGGTTAAGGTAATAATAACAATGGAGTAGTGAACTGAATTCAGAAATAGTGGGTTTCAAATTTCATCTTTCCTGAGTTTCTTTTTTCAAGAATTTTCTGAGTCGTTGTTTAGATTTTTGTAGAGAATGTGTCAAAAGTTAAAGCGAATGTACACTTGTCCATCTGCAGTGGGTACGTGGAGGACATTAGACGTGGACTACATGGTTGTCCCAATCCTCAAGCCCCCAATGAAAATGATGCCTTGTGAGCACTTATGTTACACTTTGTGTGCATTTCACATTTTGAGAGATTTTTGAAGCGCCCAAATCTAAGAAGAAAACATGTCTCTTGAACTTCAATTTGAACTCTATTATCAGCTTTTCAACAAGGATTATCAGCAGGGCAAGGAGGTTCATGCACTTAAAAGCAACAAAATATGCATGTATTCATGCAACAAAAAAACAACTAAATATGCCATTAAATATGCACTATAAAAAATCTTATTCAAAATTTCACCCATGGAAATTGAAGAAAATGGCAAACAAGCAACATTTTTAAATTTTCAAATTCAAAACTTCATCGCTTTTTTGTCAAAAAATTTTAATATTTAGAAAAATTTCTCTCAACATCAAAGGATGTACGAAGAGCGTAAGTGGTTCAGAGTATCATTTGTATCAAGTTCATCATTAATTTAATTTATAAGATGAACCAGATTCTATATTCCGCTTATACAGTATATTTCCACAATTTTCATGAAGTCAGAAAAGTTCTGAGACCTATTTTTTTTTTGAAAAAATTGCAATAATTACAATTTATGCACTTTTTTTTTGCCAATTTTGGCAAAATATGCATGCTTTGAAAATAAAAATGACAAAATATACAAAAACATGCATTATAAAATTCATATATTTAGCTTTAGCATGTTCCTATCTCATTTAGCATGAATTCTGAGCCAGAATACTAAACATGCATTTGCATGAACCCTGATCATCAGTAAAAGAAAACAGTTCGTATGTTAATAGAACGCTGTTCAGAGGGAGGGTTCAGCATGCGAACGTTTCCTTCTTGAATTTAGTCATTTGCTCAAACCCTGTATATAGCCTAATTATAAATTAAAGTAGAAAGGTAAAAAGGATTACTCCTTCATATATTGTGACTGAAGACAAAGAGATTAATGATGACTTTTTCTTTTTCTCTCTTTCTGTTCCAATCAACTTTTTAGCTTGTTCTCACATTTCCTCTCGGGGATTTTGAGTGGGTCCAGTCTCCGATAGACCTTTTCTTTCTTTACGTCTATTTCTGCCTCTTTAATTCAATGTTACAAACACCATACACACACACACACTAATACGTACACACTGAGGCTTTTGGTGCCCCTCCTACTCTATAGATCGGAATCTAATTGAATGAAAGTTAGTCTGAAGAAGAAAGTCTTATTTTTCAAGCTTGTTTGACCATCGCCTTTTATTGTGTCAATTTAGTGGAAGGTTTTTTTTTCTTCTTCCTGTCTGTTCATGAGTGTGTTTGAGGTCCGATTGTAACATTTCTAGTTATATACTTTAATATTATAAAGTTGTCAGGTCAAATTCAGTGATGGTTTCTTCTTTTCTGTATCTGGAGGCTACTAGTTTGAAACATCTTTCAGGTCACATGAATCTCATCTCATATATATAAAACTGCCAAAAATAGGAAACACCTTTTATTTTAATCATATGAGGTACTGTATATACATAGGTATACAGATAGTGGGTGTACGAAGTACAGGGTGGCGTAAAAGTAATCATCGCATTTTGTTCATAAAAAAGTTTTGTTTTGGAATCTTATCTTTTTCACTTTTTAAAGCAAATGATCTCCAAACGTTTTTCATCGCGTGTACCCCTAAGACAGATAAAATAAATTGTGCGGACCCCCATTATATACGAGGGTGAATCAAAAATTATCCGCACTCTTGGCTGTAGAATTTATTTTAATCAACTTTTAGAAAAGACAAATACATCATTTTTCGAAATAATCTCCTTGCTTTTCAATACATTTTGTTCATCTGTCGACAAGCATTATTAAAAATGTTTTAGGCTGAGCTGCGCGAGCCACGAATGCGCCGCTGTCTTCACTTCTTCATTAAAAGGTGAATCTTCGTCCTCGAGGGTCTGGGTGAAAGTCCGATGGAGCAAGATCAGGACTATAGGGAGAGGATGCTTTTAACACCTCAAAACGACGTTTTTGCAGAGTGTAAACAGTGTGGGCAGTGCAAACGTGCATTGTCATGCAAAATCACAACACCCTTGGATAGCAGTTAATCTGAAGTTTAGGCTTCAGTTTTAGGTTTAAAAGTTATAAACAAACAAAGACGATGATTACTTTTGCGCCACTCTGTACTGTAAGTACTTATAATCTGCTCTTGAAAATTCTTTACAGTAAAAACAAAATGAAAGATAATATGATGGTGCTAAATAATAACTCAGTAGTCCTAACACAGCTTAAAGAAAAAAAAGGAAAGTGAAATGAAGATTGGCGAATAAAATCTTGATTGCTACATTTCAATAAAATTCTAGCTGAAAAGCAAATCCGAACTGCCAACTAATTTTTTTTTCTGTTGATAACATTTTTAATATGACAAAAAAATAAGCTTGTTTGATCAAGTGAAATAAGAAGAAGAACATAAAAAGTAAAGCTTGTATTGGACCCCCCCCCAATCAATGCTCAAATGTATCTATCTAGAAAGGAGAAACATCTGAGCAACAGTTTCCAATCAGTCGCAACTATGAGATTTAAACACACATCTCAAATGTATTGGTGATGTGTGACTAAAATATTTTATTGTTTTTTTCGGTTTTGTTTAGGTTTAGAAAAAAAATGTTTAGGTGAAAAAATTGTTTGAGGTAAAATGTACTTTAGGCGTACAAACTTAGGTAAAATGGCTTCAGCTTAACTGTTTCGAGATGAAAATTTCTTAGAAGAACTTCGTTTAGGTTAATGTTCATTAGGTGAAAAGTTTTAGGTGTATTGTCATACGTCCTTCTATGGAGGCTCCACACCTATTGCATATGACATCTCATATCACAAGACAATTGAAAATAAAGGGGTAAGGCCGGGGTCTGCGTAAGGAAGATAAACAGTATATCGACATTCTATCGGAATAAGTATTGCCATGTAATTGAGCCTCACTGTGTCATAATTTACAAGAAATCTTCATGCAATGAAAAGAGTAACAGACTGAACCTTACCAGCCTTCTTTTCGTTTTAAAAAAATATAGTTAACTGTTGAACAGGGTGGCAGTGATTTAAATCACATTTATTTAAATCATGATTTAAATCAAATGATTTTTTTTAAAAAAAATATTCACATTTATTTAAACATTAAAAATATACAATAAAAATAAAACAGTTCCCGGCATTTTTCTCTATGTTTATAAAATAAAGTCTGGTGGTAGTTCTTTGATTAATGCATTATTTTTTCGGAAGATATGCTTGAGGAAGTATCCCCCAATTGACTGGTGGAAATCAGGGATAAATACTGTAGATATAAATAGTAACAGTAATCTATTTAAAGAACCTCAGAGGTAAACCGTTTAAGTCACCAAACCTAAATTTTACAGTGGAATAATTTGAAAGTTTTTTTCTTCATTGAAGGAATAGGACTTAACATGGTATACCACCATCTAGCAGCCAATGAGGTACTGATTTGCTTTGGGAACTGAAAAGGCTGCAAAGCTCGTGTTTACGTTTAGAATGTTAAATTAAAAGTGCTTGAAACTTATTATTTTCAAATTTGAAGGTTTCTTAACATTTTTTTATTATTTTGCAATTATTTTACTAACAACTTAACAATTAACAATTATTATTACTCATTTTTGCAAACATCGTCATAAAAAAAATTTAATATTTCATATAAATGAAAAAAAAAAATTGATTTAAATAAAAAAATCGATTTATTTCATTTATAAAAAAACATAAAAAATCAGCCACCCTGCTGATTAAAATTGAATAAAAAAGGTGGACTTATCCTTTTTTCATATTCCGTAAAATGTTAAGAATGTTATATGGGGCAAACAAATTTGTTGTTACTAGCGTGGTTTCTGGAGAGAACAGTGCATATGCTCTATGATGGTAACGTCTACAATTTGGTCAATAAAATGGCCACAAATAACTTAGGAATGATCTTGCATTCATGGATGTTATCTTATGACTTTAAGACACTTAACATTATGAGTGACAGTGCGTGGCCAAGGTTGGCCAAGGTTGGCCACGTGTGTCACTTAAGAGACAAAAGTCTTATTATGTTCGAAACGTAGTCGTTTTCAAATTGGGGGAACCTCTGTTAATATTCCAAGTGTCTCGTCTGTTTTATGGAGTGTGTAAAGTGGTTCTTAAGGGCACTTACAAACACGCACTCACACAGAATGTGGTAGAAGTTTCTGTATTTTTTGTTGTTGTTGTTGTTCTATGCATTATGTAGCCTGTGTTGCTTACATAATGTATTGACTTGTCATTTCAAGTCATCAAATATGTATCCTATGTGTTGTTGATAGAAATAAAAGTCACACTTTGGGGGGTTAAACTTGCTCTTATCAAGATCTACTTTTTTTGAGAGAAAGAGAAAGTTAGATCAACCAACTTTTTCATCTCTATTTAATTTTTCATACTTAGAGAGATAAAAAATGTTTTTTTTGGGGGGTCATTTTATTGAATTATTACTGAATAAAAGTTATGACTGACAAGTTGTGTCACACGGTTTGTGTCACAAGTTTCTTTTGTTTCTTTCTAAACTTGAGAGGTAATATTCGTGTAAAAGTGGGGTTGTTTATATAAAAACCTTATTGCAATAAATGATAACACTACTTCTTGGTCATGAAGTGGGTTTACATATGACACTTATTGCGTGTGTCAGACACAATTATGTAGATTGACACTGCTTTGTTTTTACTGCACAAGAGCTGTGTAACTTTCCAGACTAGAACCCTCCACATGTGTTTTACAAAGGGAAAATGCGACTTGGTAAAAAGATCGTCAGAAACTATAAGAGAACAGTAATCACATGGAAAGAAATTTGAATAAAAATGAATCTTAGTGTGTTATGCAGTGTCTACTATATGGCCTCGTATGGACAATGTGGACCACTTTTAAACAACTTTATTAAAATCCTTTTTTTTTATCAGATTCCTTTGCTTTTCTAGTAGACAAGAAGTCGACATCTTGAAGAAAATTGAGGTCCAACCCAGTTCGCAACAATTTTATAGTGAGCCCCCGAAACCAATGAGGCCCACAAAGCCCAACAAGGTTTACAATGATCTTTTCAATGAGTTTTTTCAAAAAAACCTCGTGCTTATGAGGCTCACAAAGCCTACAGTGTGGGCTTTGATCCGATGAGGTTGACAAGTGCACCAAACTTATGAAGATGACAAAGCCTACCGGGCCCTTGAGGCTTACGTTGCCCATGGACATTTTTTCATAAAATTGTCAATGGAGGGCGACTCAATTCAGTCCGTGAGAGCTGGGCTTTTCTTTTTCAAAAGATCACGGGTTCTTGAGCTTTTTAGAGATAGGTCGTCACTTTCTTAAAAATCTTCATACATTTTTTTTTTAAAAAAGTTGAAATTTAAAATATTTTTGCAGAAAATGATCAAATATTGTAGGTCAGCTTCATAACATTCGATTGCTTTTATTACGTAAAAAAATTCAATTTCTATTGTTAAAAAAATGATTCAGAAAAAAACATTTTAAAGATAGGATCACATTTTTTTTGTGCATTATGCATTTTTTTTCGCTGGCTTTTTGATGGCTGTCGAATTATTCAGAAAAATGCAATGTCAAAATCCAACAGAGAAAATAAAAAATGAGGATCGTTAGAGACTTCACTTGATATGTCTTAATGTGGGTGGAAAATGAAATGAAGTGATGGGGAGAGCTAAAAAGAGGACTAAGGGTTAGGTTCAGAGAGATAGAAAGAGAGTGGATTCGGGGGTGGGGTACATTTTGATGACTCCTTCATTCAACTTAATCATTATTGAAATCTCTCTTGACATCAAAGGATGGATTACAGGATGAAATTAAAAAAAAATGTTATTGCCATTCTTTTGAAGTTTTTTTTTATTATTATTTCTTCCTTAAATTGTTCATCTATGATAAGCTGGGGGGAGCAAGCACGTCATCTGTCAATTCCTCCTCCTCTCCTCAGTGTGCCCCACCCCACATTCTTAGCCATTTTTTTTATATTCTTAGTAAGGAATGTCATTTAAATGTATTGCCTATATAGACCTCTTTATGCATACAATAGTTTTTATCAATGGTAAGTTGCCATGCCATGATTTGAGAGAGTCACGAATGAACACATTTTGTCTATTGGACTTAGGAACCATCCTCCTTCCCAAATCCATTAAAAGTGAATTAAGTGGGTGGGGGTGAATGCAAATGAGCTGTGGAGATGGAAATTTTTTTCTAAAAAAAGTTTTATAATAGTTATTTTGCATCTCGAGGAGTTCTTATATAAATATTTGCCATTAATGTTATGATAATTTTAATGTATGTCTCCTCCATATTAAGTTTTTAGGACTCTTCGGAAAAGTTTTTGATTTCATTTTTATAATAATTATGATGATGATGATGATGATGATGTTGTTGTTGTGTATGACGCTTATCATTAAATAATATTAACCATCTGACATGATGTTATTATTATCAGAGCTGGGAAATTCGGGAACGATAAATAGCCACATTTTTTAGAGGGATTAGGGATCAGAGGTGGCAAAGGGTAAAACGGAACCGTTTCAACTCGGGTTCGAACCGATTTAATTGGTTTACTGTTTGCGATTTTTTTTTGAAAACCGGTTCGAACCGATTCTCACTATGCATTAGCACAGTGGTTTCGCGGGTTACTTGCGACTCGCAACTACCACCTTCTGAGTGGCCCACGGACACTTTCAGAAAAAAATTATTTAAAAAAATGAAAACAAAAATTTAAAAGACTGCCAGAAAGACTCCAGTGAATTCTACCAGTTTGTCAGCTGTGACAAATATCCAAATATTTTTGGTGGATGGTGGCTTGGGTTCTGTCAATATTTGGAAGGACACACACATACATGTGAACAGTTCTTCTCCAGGATGAACCTTGTGAAAACTGTGGAGAGGAACAGGCTCACGAATTTTCATTTAGTTTCATGGTTAAAAGTTACGGAGCCCTGTTGAGGACATTGAAATAAATAAATTTGACTCGGACTCTTTCAAAATCTCGACTTACTGTCTCGAGATATCGACTTACTGTCTCGAGATCTTGACTTACTGTCTCGAGATCTCGACTTACTGTCTCGAGATCTCGACTTACTGTCTCGAGATCTCGACTTACTATCTCGAGATCTCGACTTATATTCTAGACTTACACTTCAAATCACTGTATACATCTGCAGAAGTTAAGTACTGTTAGGTTAGGTTAGGTACTTAACTTCTGCAGATGTATACAGTGATTTGAAGCGTAAGTCTAGAATATAAGTCGAGGTCTCGCGACAGTAAGTCGAGATCTCGCGACAGTAAGTCGAGATCTCGCGACAGTAAGTCGAGATCTCGAGATAGTAAGTCGAGATTTTGAAAGAGTCCGAGTCAAATTTATTTATTTCAATGTCCTCAACAGGGCTCCGTAAAAAGTAACAACAGCTCAAAGTTTTTTTTTCCCCAAACATGGACCATTTGCTTGATGAAAAGAGAGCCCAGGTGTCAGGTCAAAAGATGTATGCATTTTTTGATTTCAACTGTATTTAAAATAAATTACACGAAATTTAAAATAATTCACATTATTCTAGACTTTTTTCCCCACTGATCCCCTTCTCCTTGCAATTCAACCAAAAAGCTGATTTCTAGCTCTAAAATTTGGCACACTTTGAAAATCAGGTCTGGCCCGCGAGCCAATCTAAAAAGGTCTGAGTAGTCCACGGTTACAAACGAGTTTGAGAACACTGCATTAGCAGATTTGCATGACAAATTATGATTATCGGAACCAATGTTTTTTTTACTTATTCTTATGGAAATACTACTTATGGAAATTAAAAATAAAATGTTTGAAATCAGTTTTTTCTTATTTTTCTCCACTTTATCTTATTGTGAGTTCAATCAGATGCAGTTTCGATTATCATAACTAGTCATGTCCGACGTTCTGTTGTAATATAAGGTTTTAGAAAATACGTGCAGTCCATTTATGGAATCAATTAGGACGTGTACATTAACATATCTCAAACACCGTTCTAAACAATATCTCGTGTAATGGAAGGGTGTGTTTTGAAATGCACCTTTAGAAAGAAACAAACGCCACACACACATAGTTGACATAATAATAATAAAGGAATCTACAACAATGTTATTTTCTTTTTCTACAAAATGACTTTTCTCTCGTTTTTTTAATGTATTCTAACCGGAACCTAGGTTTACGATTAAGCCGGAAGTGCGTATCATTTAGTCCTTTTTTTTTAAGTACCACTTAAGTCAAGTGGTGCTATAAAATGGGATTTTATTCTGTGAAGGAGCAACAACAGTAACAATTCATTGAAGTTAGGTTGAAATTTACAGCCGTTGTTTTTGACCTATTTTGTACACCAATTTTTTTTTCTTCTTCTTCTTCTCCTCCTCCTCCTATTACACACACATAGGATGTGGTTGTATATATTGTATTAGACAGAATGAAAAAAAAAATATACAATGAAGTCTGGGCTTTCTCGCTCTCTCACTCTGTGTTGAGCTCTTTAATCGTTTTTATTCATTTTGCCACAAAATTGCTATTACCTTTTGAGGTGTTTGGAGGCTAATATGAACTTGTTCTCATATATAAGTTGACATGGAATTTTCTCTCTCTCTCTCTCTCTCTCTATGTGAAGAACAATATAAAAGTGAATCAAGTTTATTTATGGAGTTCATTATATAAGAGAAAGACAGAAAGAATGAAAGAAAGAGAGAAATGAATGAATGGCCTTTGGGGGTGGTCAGTTTTTTTTCTGGTATTTTTTTCTTCTTTGTAGTGTGGATTGCCTCAATAAAATAGATTTTTTTTCAACTTTCATTGATTTATTCTATTGGTTGTAAATTGTAATTTGTTTCTGCAGGTTTTTGTTTCCAACAATTCTGAAAATAGTTTTCGATTTCTACAATTGTTTAGAAAGACGAATGTGATTGTGTTTTTTGGGGGGTTCTTATTTTGCTTCTTGTTAACAAACGTCATGAACAATGTATTTTCTTTCTTTTAGAAAGTTCGATTCAGAGATAAATTGATTAACATCATTAGAAAGGAAAAAAGTTCGATTTATCACAATTTATTAAAGGGATGTAATATTTTTTTTTTTGGGGGGGGGGGGAAGTTTCAATAAGTCTTGTTTTTTTTCTCTCTTTTCTCAGGAAGTAAACTCTTAAAACAAGTTGCCCTTAAGTAATACCTTGTCTATACCTAGTGATGGGCAATTTCAGGAAATGTATTTTGTTGAAATATTTCATTAAATTTATGAAAAGTTGTGAAATTAATTGAATTTTATGAAATAAAACAAGATCATTGCATCAGTTTGCATTTACTTTTATACTAATTAATGATATATATTAGGAATGGGCCATTCAAATCCTCGAATGTCGCGAATCTTGAAAAAGATCCGAGATTCGAAAACTCGAATCTTCGCGTTTTTTTTCGTCTTTCGAATCTTTCGAATCCTAACCTTAAAAAAAAGTTAAAAACTTTGGTAAAATTAGTTTTAACTCTATTGACTTCCAATAGAAGAGTTCACTAACAAAAAACCCCGGCTATTGTTGGAATTTCGGTGTTGTACCGGGATCACCAATAACACCTTGTGGCGACCCTGAGTACCACACTTGTTTTTTATTATTAATTATTTAATATTTAATATTATTTTATTTATTTGTGTCTCCTTAATGAATAACATAGGATTCTTATTTGAAGGATCTGAAAGATTCGAGAACCTTTTAGGATTCATATTCGAGAAAATTAAAGATTCGTCCCACCTCAAGTATATATGATTATTTCTCACATAATGTGACTAATGGTTGTAGAATAATTAGACATAGTGGTTGAAAATGAAAAAATTCTATTTATTCAAAAATGATTGAAGAAATTGAAACAGATTCCAAAAAATGACACAAATGGTAAAATGAAACATGTTTAAAATACTCTTATAAACCAATTACAATCACCATTTTTTTTTCGTTTATGGTTTCAGTACTTAGAAACAAGGTTTTTAAAATAAATTACACATTTTTTTTTAAATATTTCAAACTCATGTTATGTGAAATATTTCAATGAAATGAAATACTTCACATATATTTCACGTGAAATATTTCAATGGCATATCACTATCTATACGTAAAAAATTAAATGCTAAACGTGTTCTACAGAGGCTTGTTAAGGACAAACGAACAATATGTCGAATTCAATTTATTCATTTAATATATCTATATATTGAGCTATTATTTAAATATATTAAATTTGTATTTCAATATATTGGGTTATTGTAACAAAATATTGATTTGGTATTTCAGTTTGTATAGATATTAGTAATACAGTAAGGAAACCATAGAACCCATATTTGAGTGCAAGAAAAATTTTTTCTGAAATACTGCTTGCAGTGATTGCCCGCTTTTAGGATTGCTTGTAGTAATTGCTCGCTGTTAGGTGATGCTTGCAGTGATTGCCCGATTTTGGTGTTCTCGAGAGGTTTTTTCTTTACAAGTAAAGAAAACCAGTTGATTTTCTTTCTTGTGTCATCTACTTTAAATTACTAGTCATTTTTATTCATTTGATTTTAGGCTTTTTTATATATAGGAGGTTAAGTATGTATAATTTAATGGGATTGAAATTCTGATTTTCTAGTGTTTTTTTTTTTATTCGAAATCATATTTCTGAATACAATTTTTTTTTACTGACGATTACACGTTTCAGTGGTTTTATAGGAAAGTTTTATTGCGACTTTTGAGTTATAAAATATAAAAAAAAATATCGATCTACATACATTGTATAATTCGATCGATCTTATATTAAATATTAAATTGATGTTAAATTCATTTGTTTCACTCGTTCTCTTTTTTTTTGGTATTTAATGTATTTATTGGTTCTTAACCGTTTGATTTTTTTTTCTGGAGGTTTTTTTTATTGTCTTGAAGTGAAGAGAGTGATTAAATTAGAGAATAGGGTTTTTTGTGCTCATTCTATTTTAGTTGCTCATCTTCTTCATGAATAAGACATTATTGATTGAGTGCTTTAATCAATAATGATAATGAATTGAGATAAAGAGAAAAAAAAATCTGAAAGGAAAAAAAAGTCACCTTTCTAGTCCGTTAATTGAGTTTTAATTTTTTTTTTGCTTCTTTGCTTTCTCTCTCTCTCTCTCTTTATCTTTCCCTACGTTCACATTCAAAGACAATTGTTTTTAAGGACTTCGAATTATAACTAATTCTGAATTTTCTTTTGTTTACTATTATTATTGTATAAGAACATTTTTTTGTTGTCAAAGTCTGGAACGCATTTTTTTGTTTGTGTTCTCTTTTGAACTGATAGATAAGACCAATTTAAGGCACAAATTCAAGAGGAAAACTTGGTATTTGGACTTTTAGGCCTTGTTTCCATTTTTGGTGAAAAATGTGAACTTTTTGAAAATTTCAAATTTTTCTTCACAGTGGACACAAGCCAGATGGTTCGAATTCTTAAGTCAAAGGTAGTGCTTATACTCATAAACGTTATATAAAATATTTCATGTAAAAATGTTGGTGAGTATATTAGCACTTGCTTTGACTTAAAAACCATTAACAATACGACCATAATACCTAGTACACACCTGATAATTTAAATGCATTTAAATAATAAACGTGTTCTACAGAGCCTTGTGAAGGCCAAACAAACAATATGTCGAATTCAATTTTTATTCAGTTAATAATCTGAAAATATTGAGTTAATACTTAAATATATAAAGTATTGACAAAATATTGATTTAGTATTTCAATTTAAAATATTAATAATAAAGTCAATTTTTATTTGGTTCATGTCCTTAACTGGATTCCGTATCATTTACCTAAACACGTTTAATTTGAATTCATTTAACTCATGTGTGTGCAAGGTATAAGGTATTATACCTAGTACACACCTGATAATTTAAATGCATTTAAATAATAAGTGTTCTACGGAGCCCTGTGAAGGACAAACAAACAATGTGTCGAATTCAATTTTTTCAGTTAATAATCTGAAAATATTGAGTTAATGTTTAAATATAATCAGATAAACTATTGACAAAATATTGATTTAGTATTTCAATTTAAAATATTAATAATAAAGTCAATTTTTATTTGTTGTTCATTGTTGAACCCAAAAAAACCACTCAAAATAGGATTGTGTACAGAGGCCCATAAGCACATATAACGAAATGGAAAGTTAAAAGTTACATACTGTATTCTCTATAATAGGCCTATTGCATTTGTATTGTGAATAAATCAGAAGATCTATCGGTGTAATGAGTTAACTTGACAATTGACACAAAAATACACAGTGGGTATTGGGTAACAAGACATTGTGATCACCCTGTACACACCACACAATACATGAAAGTCTATTATTGTACAGTGTATATAGGGCCATATGTTTTCTTGTAGCTTTTATTTCCTGTTCCAACTTTTTATATCTTAAAAAAATATATATATAAAAATTCTTTATATATTTTTTTGCGATAAAGGAGAATAAAAAAAACTTTCATTCTTAAAAAAAAAAAAATCCCGTTTCCTGTTTCTGTAAAGAAAACACAAGCAACAGAATTTTGCAGGTTCTTGAAAGGAATGTTTGCACTTTATAGATTTATATATTTTCCTTTTATTTATTATTGGATTTGATATGATAAAAAGTGTGTAAAGGATGGAGGATGGATGAGTTAGAGGGGGGCTTCATCGTTTGATGGTGATTTTGTGGGACAGAAAATGGTTGTGATGCGTTTTTTTAAAAAGAAAATTAAAGAAATGCAACAATAACTAACAATGCTTTTAGTTTATTTTATGTTTATTTTAACTTGTTACTTTGTCAGTTCTCAGGAGACTTCCGTAAGAGGTTAGAAGAAACTATAAAAGAATAAATACACTAAAATATATTGAAATAAGCTTGTTTTTTTTTTTTGCTGTCTACCTGAAAATAAGTTTTCAACCTAAAACGAAATGCAAAAGTTTGTTAGCTTCTAGAAAAATAAGGTAACGGCAATGAGATAAAAAAGAATGGGAGAGATGAAATTTAAGGCTTTCCATTACTTTTTCACTATTAAAGCCTGTTTCACACCATAATGTAACGCAGAAGAAAATACAGAACCGTAACTAGGGCGAGGTGCGTGAGGCGCCTACTTTGTGCACAAAGCTTAGAAGCGCAGAAATTGGGGGCGCAAAATAATTTGAGTGATAATACTAAGGTGGCGCTAGTTTTATTCTTTTGTGGGGAGTAAAAATTAGCTTTTTTATGACAGAAAAAGTGTTGACGGTCCATGGTCGGTTGATATACGGCACCGGGTGTCGGCAATCTGTGCCCAATTCGGGCCCCCGTGGTTTTTATCGGGCCGACCGATGCCGATCTACGGCACCCTTCTGGCTCAGGGTGCTCTCTATACTGCGCATGTGTTTCAAAGTAAACCAACCGAAGTAGAGGATATTTTGATGACTGCATTATGCACATGCGCAGTCAGAAATAAATTTGCATTGCTTTTGTTACTTAATGGTGTGAATAAGTCCTCAGTGTGTCTGATAACTGGATAAAAAGGTCCTTAAATAAATTAAATGTGATGAACTGGTGGCGAAGTGAAGCTGTCGTTTTTAAAAAAAAGTTTTCAAACTTTAAATTTCAACTAAAATAGAATGCAAAGATCTAAAAAAACACTATGCAAACGTGAATCCCAGAATTTAAAAAGTTAGCCTCAAAACAGGGTTCCAGCACAGAAAAAAACTTTGTGAATTGAGTAGCTTTGAAAGGGATTTTTTTATGTGGGGAACTTCTTCAGGTTCTAAATTTTCTTTTTAAATTTTAGCCTTAACACAAGTTAACATATTGGCTGCATTTTTTAGTGTTAACTTCAAAAAGAGTCAAATTTAAAGTTTGTTAGAAACTAGAAATGGAGATGAATTTGCTAAAAATATATTGTTATTTAAAGATAATGATTTTGGTCACAAAAAGTTGTTGTAAAAATCGGGAAAAAAAACCCCAAATATTTATGAATATCTTCTCAAAATGTCATAAGTTTATTTTTTAGCATAACCGTTTACTTTTTTAGTTTTTAACAAACTTTTGAGTTAACTTTTTTTTTTCGTACACAGTTGCTTCTCAAATGCGTTTAGCCATTTTCTCAGGTGACTGAACACAAAATATAACATACAATTTAATAAGGATAGAGGGGTGCAGGTAGAATATGATACTTAAAAGTTTCATTCTTTTATTTAATTTTCATCATTAAGATTACAGCTCTGATTGGTTACATAACCTTTTTATCATCATCATCATCATCATCATCACAGAACCTTCGTTATAGAAATTATCATCATTTTTCTTACATGGAATGATTTGAAAATGGATTGGGGGGGAAGATTTTCTTAACGCCATCTTCAATGTGTAATCATATTAAATTTTAATGAAGGATGTACGAAAGGTTTATTTTTTGTAAGTTTTTTTTTACGTTTATTTAGTTTCAGAAATTATTTTTGACGATGGTCGACTGGTTTCCGGAGGTAGATTTTTTGTTTAACTCAAATATTTTGTTCTAAAATGATGCATAAAAGATTTTCTATTAAATAATGAAGTGGTTTTTTTTAACGATATTGAATCAGTACGAACTCTTTTTTGTCGATTTTTTTTCCTCTGTAATTTTGCGTTTAAATTGAGTTAGTAAACATTTTTTTTTAAAAAAAGTGAACAGTTAATAATAGTTAGTTACTTTGAATGTGGCGATGACTTTTGAAACGTACTGTATTTATTCTATGTCGTTTTTTATTATTGAATTTAGAAGGCATCAGATAAATATACTTGTGTAAATGCAAGGTAGATGGCGCCTGCAACCTCCATAGGTGGCAAACTACACTCGCCAATTAGTTGACATAGAATGCAGCCTTTTAGCTTTAAAAGCATCCAAAACAACCTTAATTATCAGCACGTGACAAACTTACCTCAGAACATAAGTGAAAAGAGCACGTGTAGAAATAGCTGTTACTTTCAATCTGCGAAATCAGTCAATCTGCAAAACAACAAACCTGCTAGTGAATCTGTAAAATTCAATACATGTTAGGTATTGAATTTTTCAGATTCACTAGCAGGTTGGTTGTTTTGCAGATTGACTGTTTCCGCAGATTGACAGTAACATAGCGATGACACAATTAAAAGTTTGCCACGTGAAAAAAGGTAAGGTGAGGTCAGAGTTGAAGAGTGTCAGAACATTTTTATGGGAGAAGGGCTTGTGGTGCCATCTAACGCTACAGGGACAAATTAAATGATCTACTTGCATTCTTAAGGAAAGTGAGGAATGAATGCAAATCAAGATGGCCGCCGTTTCAGCTTTGCACAGGCATTTAGAAATCGGGAAGAACTTCAGTTGGCTCCGCCCTTGTTATGACAACCGGCAACTTCTAATTGGTTGGTTATGTAGTCTGACGTCACATGCTCCGCCCTTTTCAACGTCGAACCACACAACAAACCAATTAGAAGTTGCCGGTCGTCATAACAAGGGCGGAGCCAATTGAAGTTCTTCCCGATTTCTAAATTCCTGTCAGCTTTGCATATACCATTTTTAGTCGAATTCGTGACGACATGAGATGTTCGTTATACAAGTATATATTGAGATTTTGACCTTGTATTTTGATTTAGTCATGAATATAGTATACAGAGTAAAACATATTCGAAATGCTTATATTATTTTCTTAGAACTTTCATATAGTTTCAGTATTGTATGCGGCTATAGGCCTATATATATGTAATAATACAACTTTCAGATAAACTCGACGATATCAAATTTTTCATATGTTTGTTTTGGCAATATAATACACTTGCCTGTTGCCTTGTAAATAGTCTCTTGTTTTTTTTTTGTCTTCCTTCATATGTTCGAATATATATTGTATATATTCTTAGGGGATTTTTTTTCTTGGAAATAGAAAAAATGAAAATTTTATGGATGAATATATTGACGCAAACCAGTTTTCTTATTTTTATTGAAGCTGGAGCGCCGCATAAATATATATATTTTGAAATTTACCTAACTCTAAAATGCATGGAAGCGTTTCTAGTTTTGAATATTTTCTTTCTCTCTATTTAACTTGTCTTTCTTTTTTTTTTTGCTTCTTGTTTAAATTCCCTTTTGAATAACTTAGGATAATTTGATTATCATCACGCTGTTCTCTGAACGAAGCCAATCAAGAACAATCAAGCTGTCAAAAAATACTATCATAACAAAACAACAACAAGAAAAAAAAAGTCGTCTCTGCAAAACCTGTGTGTTTGTCTTTTTTTTTTCTCTTCTGTGTTTCTCTGTATGCAAGATGATTTTTTGTTTTGTTTTGCATTTTAATCTAAAGCCTACGACAATGTCAGTTTTTTTTATTCAAATTTTCAATCCGTGAACGCAAAGAATAATAATAAGAAAAATGAAGCAGTAGGAAATAGGAAGGCAAGGAAAAATGACAGCTGGAAAGGAACAAGTGTTTCTCTTTACTGGTGCACTTGTAAATATACCTTAGTTACAAATACAAAGTGTTAACAAAAAAAAAAAGAAACAGCACCATGATGCATCTTAATCCTAGTTTCAAATACCAAACAACTCTTAATGTATGTTTACAGCTATACTCATGTAGACAGACTCACCATTATTAGTGGAAACAATGCTTAAGGACAGAACTATAGTGCTGGAATATAATAGTCTAAAATATATTAAAAAGACAGCGAATATGCATCAGTTGTAGCTTTAACAAATCTTGCAGCCCTATGCTGTACCTTTTCTATTTCATATGACAGGTTTGCTTGATAAGGATTCCAAATTGGTGAGCAATATTCTAATATGGGCCTGACAAGAGTAAAATACCAGACTTCTTTTACATTCTCAAGGATAGTACAAGAGAGAAAGTAACACTTCAGAAGTCTGTCATTTTTTCTACATTTAACCACCAGAAGGCGTATTGATTTTTCTAGTAATCCTTCCCAAGATTGGGCAAGAACATGCAATGTTTTCATCCAACTGAATGGCAAACTATGCGATATGTTTTCATCCAACTGAATGGCTAACTTATGTGATGCCCTACAGCCTTCATGAGGGTTTATGATGAAGGTGAGGTATTATTTCATAGCGGCCTCTGACGGATAGGTAAACATTCACAAGTGGGAGGAAAATCTAATTACACGTAGACAGACACACCACCTCCACCGTGGAGTGTTACATTCCTCTCTCTTACCTAAGGGCACCTTAGGTATCACGTAGCATGCCCCGTACCCTCTGTGGGAAGATCAAACTACAAAATAGGCATTTTCTACTTGTGTTGCTGCTGTCATCTGGTGAACAAGAGAGGTGGCCTTTCATTTGGAAGGCTACTTTTAATATGGAGCTAATTATAATTACAACTTATCGGAGACATAAAAACAGTAAAGGCACATACATATATTCAGCTAACAGTCAAAACAAACCATGAATGTATAAAATTAACACGCACATAGATAGACACATGCATATTGCATAATAATGATAATACAAGCCGAGTTATATTTATGTATTTTTTTTTTGCAAGGAACTTTGTTGGAAATTATCTCTTTTATGGTACATTTAAATCTATCAGAATTACCAACTATGCGTAGATACGTGTAATTTAGGACGTGGTTTTTTTAGCAGTACAGTAGAACGTCGATTATCTGAACTAACGCCGGACATGCATATAGTTCCGATAATCAAAAGTTCATATAATCGAACTTCCATTAAAAAAAGTGGAGAAAAGTTAAAAAAAAAACGATTGCAAAGAAATCTTTTTTTTTTTATTTCCATAAGTAGTATTTTTCAATAAGAATAAGTAAAACAAAAATTAGTTCCCGATAATCGACAGTTTCGATAATCGACGCTCTACTGCAGTTAGTAGTTGGAGCTCTCTACAAAGTCCATTCGTGTAATGATTAGAGTTCTATGAGAGAAAGGTGATGTTTCAACAAAACATAAGCAAAAATCTGTTTCTTATCTTTAGTTGGAATTATATATAGGGGTTTGTTATATGTATTTGTTTATGTTGTTATTGATTTGTGGTGTAACTTCCTGTTTACACGGGACCTTTTAGCCTTTGTATGAACTGAGGGAAAAAAAAAATCCATAAATGTTACAAGATAACTTTCGTCAAATAACATTACAGAGAAAGAGGGACATTGTAATATCCGGTGTTTGGGGCAAAAAAAACCTGTTGTCGATTTAGTACACATTATGGGGGCATTTTGCAACCATTCTGCTTGTCTTAATGGACCCTAGCTTACAATACTTATTTGACAGGTGATAAGAAATGATGTCAGCATGCCAGGTAAGAAACTGGTGGTATAATATTTTCGGTTAGGTCTTTACCACTTTTTTCTATGGGTTTATGAGTAGGTGAAGTTGTGTTGTTGTTGTTGTTGTTGTTGATGATGCCACGAAAATTGATTTTTTTTTAAAGCCAAAAAGATTTTTATCTCGGTTTATAAGCAGCCATTGCAAAAATATGCAAAATGAGAAAGATAAAATTAGAATAAAAAACAACATTTAAGAAGAAATTGAAAGTGTTTTAGAAACTAGAAGAGTAAATAAATGAATTGAAATTATTTTCGTGTTGATGTCTTTTAAAATAAACTTTATATGAATATTGATTTTCGTTTTTCACTACAAGTTGGGCAAAAATGCCAAAAAAAAAAATCGTCTGAGTTTTTTAAAAAAAATTAAATTTAATAAAAAACAGGTTTAATAAGAAAATTTCTAAAAAAATATTTTTTTTTAGAAATTATGAGAGTAAATTAATCACTTCAGGTTATTTTCGTATTTGTTATCTTTAATAATAAACTTTTTTGTAGCCTACTATTTTCAAATTATCAAGTTACAAAAAAAACTTTCAAAAACTTAAAATTTGGTTATTTTTCAAATTGCATAGAAAGCTTATTTTAAAAGATATCAACATGAAAATAGCCTCATGCGATTCATTTCGCTTTACTAGTTTCTAATACCTGATCTGCATATAAATAGTTAAATGCATTTAAATAGTAAACATGGTCTACAGAGGCCCATTAAAGACAAACAAACAATATGTCAAATATAACAAAATATAATATAAAAAAATGAAAACTTGCAAAAAATAAAATAAAATATTGATTTAATTTGCAACATTTTAGACACCTGGCAAAAAGGGATGAGGTTAGAATATCAATAAAAGAGGGTGTATTCTGATGATAATGATGATCATCTTCAGAGAGAGAGAGAGAGAGAGAGAGGGAGGGAGAGAGAGAGAGAGGGGGGTGGTTGTGTTTATTTTTTGGTTCAGTTTTGTGGTTCCTTCTTTCCATAAAACCACAGCATAAACAGAAGAGAGAGAGAGAGAATTTGAATTTAATCTAAAAATATTTGCATTCATCACTAAGGATAATGGAATTTATTTCAAACTGATGCAATTTAATGCTTTTTTTCTTTTTCTTTATCTCATTTTGATTTTAAACCAAATATTTTTCCTAGGAAATCTTCTATTTTCTGTATCCTATGTCTTATCTATATATTACATTTTTTTTTCGTCGTCTTCTTTTCCAAGACCATTATTGTTATTTTTTATTAGTGTTTGATATCGTTTACAGATGGTATTTTTATTTATAGAGTAATTACTTTGCTATCGGTATAGAAACAGACGGTTTTATTCGTCCCTTTTCTTATTATTGCAATGGTTTCTCTGGCGACAAGTTTGCCAAATAATAAAAGTATGTTAGGTTTCAATGTAATTTTAAGACTTGAAAATAAGTTGATGTTTTATTTTGCAATTTTTATTCATTTTCTTAACTTATTTTGAATGTTCATAATAAAATTTCTGTACGTAAAAGTAAATCTTGGTAAGATGTTTTATTATGAATCCCCATTCCCACCTGTGTATTTGCATAGAACAACCACAAAGTGTTTTAACGGTTTTTTTTATTATTGTGTTTTAGTTTTCATTCTGTTTCTACTCTTTTAAGGCACTGTTTCCACTTGATGAAAGTGAGGGTGAAAATGCGTTTAAACCTCTCGTTCTACCTCTGAAAGGTCATATTTAGAGCTTAGATTTTTTTAAGGAATATCAAGCAAATGTTTCTCAATTTGTGACCCAAATGCCACTTGTGAAGTAATCATCATCATTAGAGCAACTGCAATTATGTTTTTTTTTTCTAATCAAAAAAGGCTCGTTAAAGGCTAAATGTCTGCTTACTATTAGTTGTCAACTAGAGTTCTAGTCTCTAACCAGTGTTTTTGATTGAAAAAAAAAATCATAATTGTTGGTTCATCTCTAAACGGGGGATTGTTACTTCACAATTGGCTCTTGAGCCACAGATTGAAAATTATCCGATCTCTAGTCATAATTACCGATATGGTATATTATCAAATGTTGAACAACCTGCACCTTGTTGTCTTTCTGAAATGCATTCGTAAAGAATTTTGATCATTTTACCCCGGAATTTAGCATTGTTTCGTAAAATAATACGAGTATCATTGATAATATTTACATAACTTATTAATATACGCTCGTATGATCTTAATTAGAAACAATTCTAAGTAAACAATGCATTTCAGATGAGTCATTTTCAAATATGGTTTCTTGAGTTTTTTTTTTCTGGTTTTTCTTGCGGTATCTTTTTTCCTCGCTTAGAACTTTTTTGTACTATCATAATAAGTGAGGATTTTAAGGTAGAAAACAAATCTCGTTACTTATGAAGCAACAACAATTTTTTTTCCTGAGAAAAGTACAAAAGGGCATTGAAATCCTGATTTTGATCTTTTTTTTATTAGAAAAACGTTATAATTTTGTTAACGTTTGAGAAGAAAACTCAAAAGAACATTACAAATCCCCCCAAATTAATCTTATTAAGGGTGGCTCGCAATTTTTTCTTAACATCGTTTAGACAACTATTTTGAAAAAATAAGATTTTTTTTTGAAGCAACTTTCTAAAAAAAAATTCAATGTTAGCTAAAAAAAAACTAGATAGAATTAGTAGATGAACATGCTAAAGTAATTTACGTTACTTTTTCGTGCATTTGTGCTTCGTAACCACTGCGGAGGGCCGTTCGTGGCGAAATTGACTTTCATAGTGGTTTCGATCACAATTAAAAATAAAAAATTTTCACAACTTTGTTTGTTATACCTTGTATACACCTGATAATTTAAATGCATTTAAATAATAAACGTGTTCTACAGAGCCCCGTGAAGGACAAACAAACAATATGTCGAATTCAATTTATTCAGTTAATAATCTGAAAATATTGAGTTTAATACTTAAATATAATTTATATAAACTATTGACAAAATATTGATTAAGTATTTTAATTTAAAATATAAATAATAAAGTCAATTTTTATTTGGTTCATGTCCTTAATTGGATTCCTTGTAATTCACCTAAACACATTTAATTTGAATTCATTTAACTCATGTGTGTGTGCAAATGTATTAGAAATGTTTCATTTTTAAAGATATATTCATCAGTCGAGTAACCACAAGTATACTTTTTTCTAATCAAGTAGACAGGTGAGAGGTTATTTTTAAGCTGAGACACAGATGCTAGTAAATAAAGGGTTCCCATTTAATATTAATTTTTATTCGTAGTTTTCCTAAAAAAAAAATTGATATATATTTTCATGCACTGAATTTGTGTATTTTATAACCATGTTGAAGTTTTTTTATAATGTGTGTGTGTTATCTTCCTTGTTGTGTGAGTGCGCGCGAGTGTACTGGTTTCAAGCGAGTTTCAGTGTTTGCAAATTTTTAAGGCTGATCCACATCAAGCTGACAAAGTTATGATTTGTCAAAAGCATAATTATAGTTTTTCTCTACACAATAGTTTGAAAGTTCATAATAATATCGAATGATTGAATATCATTAAGTAAAAAAATAAATATTTCGAAAATGACGTGTTTTTAAATAACACAATAGCTAGTAATTATTCACCTTTTGTGTGTACTTGAATTTTTATTGCACGGATAAACAACAAAAAAATCCCATTCTATTTCTTTTGAATAATATTTGCTAGAGAAAATTCTTTTAGCTGTATTCTTATGTAAGATATACCACGTATAGACAGTGGCTCCAAATGCTACGCCCTTTTATTAATGGCTGAATTAAAAAAATAGAAACTCACAAAGGACCTATTTGTGTTTTATACACCACCATATTCATGACGATGGAATTTCAATATTCCAAAGTTGTAACTTGTTAATCGTCGTGTGTGTGTTTCTGTTTTTCCTCTCTTTATATAATATATCTGTTTTTTTTTTTGTTTTCAGAAAGGAAGAATTAGTTTTTCTAGACCAAACCCATTGGATTAAAAATGAGTGTGGCAAAACGCAGGAATGTCTGCCTAAGTTTGTTTGACATTTTTTGTGACGCACCCAAAAAGTAAATTGCAACACAAAAAAAATAACATAGTACACAATTGAATTTATATATATTGCACATTGTGCGTGGACAAAAAAAACGCACTCATACAATGGAAACTTAATTAAAATTTTTGTGTACACAGGAAATTTAGCAATTGTGGTTTTCAAAATGATGAAAATTGTAACTTTGAGGAGAAGAGCATTAGTAGTTAACAATCATTCTTGGAATTGAAATTAGGTGACCAAAAACGAGGGGTTTTTGTTTTGTTCAAAATATCCACGATTTTTACCAGGTTTCAAATCGATTTTTTGTGTGTTTGTGTGGGTTGTGATGCATTGTGGCATGTATTCATCTCTAATGTACTCTGGGATTTACTGGTAGATATTTTGTAATATGGTTGACAATTTTAAAGTATCTGTTTTTTTTGTAAGATTTGTTCTAAGCAATGTCATAGTTAATTAGAAAGTAAATTTGTAACATATCAAACAATATAACTTCCTTGGTCATCGATCAAATGACAAAAGTAACGAGGCTGGAGTCGGTCCAGCCTGGTTTGTTGATGTAGTACGGCCTCGTTCCGCACTGCCACCAACTCTGTTTAACAGGTCTAGAGTCTTTCCAGGTGGTTCACCATTTTGTAGCGTGGCTGACCCCTGTTGTCGAGGCTGTTTGGTTCACTTCTCTGTCGAGGTGGCTGGCCCTGTTCCAGCCGGTTGAGTTGGGATTGTACGCCGCTCTGCACCTCCCAAGCTCAGGCTCTGCAACCTGCCGGGTGATCCAGGTCGACTCGATGACCTGGATGCATGGCCTTTGGTCACGCCTCCGCTTCGGGTTGGAGTTGGACTCCCCGGCATGTTGTGTCTGTTTGGGTTCCGTTTGTACGGGACTCAAGTTCCCACGTTTTAAAGAGAAAGTGACGACTCACAAATAAGAAAATGACTCTAATTATTTGTGATACAAACTGACTTTATTTTATAATGATCGTAAGGTATTACAGATGAACATAAAATAATACGTAAGCGAATGATTACTACATAAGCGACTCAATTCTTAGAAAAGATTCTAAGTGCAAAGTGATTTTTGTACTTAGAATATTCTATCTTTAGATGAGGAGGGAAACATTCTGATCCCGCAACTTAGTGCCTACTGTCCTCCTGAGGATACCTTGCATGCTTGTTTTATTACTTTGGCCCTTGGGAGGGGCCACTCGTGACCAGCGGCCACCCATAGGTCGTACTGACCAATGGCGATTTTTGGTCCCAACATATCTCCTTATTTGGGATGTATTTCTCCGAAATATGCAAATGATTTCGTAGAAATTATTTTGGGTCTGTCCAGTGTCACTGGACATGAGGAAAAAGTGATTTCCTCTCTTTAATTGTTTCCATATGTGCCGACGAAAAGAAAACTCTCTTTATATTTCGGACACTTATCTTTATGGGCCACCCTCCCTCCCAAAGAAAGGGGTGGTCAAGCTTCAGAAGACCGAGCAGCGACATCCTCCACACATGTGCGGTGACACATGTGCAGCGACACATGTGCAGGGGGTGTCACACAAGTGTGACATCATTTCACAATTTGCAGAACACAACAACGTTACCAGGTCACATGATGACAAAACCTACACCTGAGAGATGATTTTATTTATAAGAAGCTAATTATAGGTGTACAACCAATGCGTAGTTGTAACTACGTGTGTAAATTGTAACGTATTTCAGGTACCATTAGGCTTGCTCCCTTTCCACCTTTGTGGAGGACAGTCCTCCATTCGGAAGAAATGTTCTGTCCGGAGGACTGTTCTTCCGAATGTAGGACTGTCCTCCACAGGTGGCAAGCTTAGTTGCCATGCATACTTTTGGGTGTTGAGAAAAATTGCATTTGATCGGTTTTTGTCTCAAACACATCATCGATCGTAGTAAGCAAAGATAATTCGAGAAATTCATTTAATCGCGTCATTTTTGACGGTCATATTTCCTAGTCTGTTAATAAAATTGGACCAGGTGTATTCATACATAATGCATTTTTAGTAGCAACTTATAAAAAGTGCTAAGTTTCATTTTGAAAAGGGCGATATATTTACGATTAGTTGAAGATAGCATCAAAGTTTATCAGGGGCCTCATTACAAAAAAAAAATCATAACAATATAACAATCATACCCTATGATGGTTACAGCTTGTGTGTTATTATTATATGACTGTCATGTTATTCTGTACACCAGTAAATGTCAGTCATAATTATCATAAATACTATTTTGTAATTTCCTTTTGTGACTGTTAAACGTTTATGAGCTAGATATTACAATAGACTGTCCGTCTGTGAATTAGAAATCTACTCACAGATGTATTTTCATGTTGATATCTTTCAAAATAAACTTTTTATAGAATGAAATTTAAAAAAAAAATGTCGTCTGCTTAAAGTTGGGTCATTTTCAAACTCACACAAAAAGTTTAATTTGAAAGATATCAACATGAAAATACCCCTTAAGCGATTGAGCTGCCCTTCTAGTTTCTAAAGTATTTTCATGTTTCTTTAATTTTATTTGAACGATAGAATAATCAAAAGTTGCATTTTAAAGCCACCTTAAAGGGCCTTATGGCTACTGAAATTTACCGGTTGAGCCACTTTAATGCCACTGGGTCGAATCTGGACATATCTCAGCCATATTTTTGGTTTTACTAAAAATGTGGCACATATTTTTTATTTCTTGACTAAATCTCCATTGACAAGTTGTATTTTTTTTTTCTGCTTGTGTAGGCATACAATTTGCCTTAAAATATATATATAGCAAAAAAGAGAACCTGTCGAATATTTTCCTTTTTTCTTCTTGAATTTCTTATCCTAAATTGAACTCCTTTGTGTGTTTTCTTCTTTCCTTTTCTCCATTTTTTATGTTAGAAAGATTTGTTGAACAGATAGATCTCTCCTGTGTTTGTATATTTCCTTATGTGTGTCCTATATGTATATATGTCGCATCCATTTGGTGCCCATTACACGAAATGTTATGTCCATTTCGTGAAATGAATATAAATTGGTCTGTCTGATGCAAAACGCGAAATGGACAATAACATTTCGTGTAATGGCACCAAATGGATGCGACATATATACATGTACATTAGAGCTTAGTCCTGGTTGGTACCACGTACCAATTCCTATTTTGTATAAAGGCCGTGTGTGTATTTTTTGATATTTTATCAGTCTTCATACTTTTTCGACATGCCTACTATAGCCTGTTTTTTTTTGCGCATATTTTGCAAATTTAGCATCGATTTTCTTTCTATTTTTCTTTCTTTCTATCATCGTCATTTTGTATAGTAGTTGAGTATATATCGCAACGAAAACACCTTTTTTTTTTCAAGAAGAATTTCTATATTTTTTTTTGTTTGTTTCTTGCATATTTTTAGATCAAATCTCTGCTTGAAAAATAAATATGTATAAGAAACATTTTTGTGGTGTCTTCTTCTCTTTGGCCCATGTAATGAAAAAAAAAGTGCTTACGAAAACTGTTTTGTCACAAATTTGCCAATCTGTCATTTTTTTCTTCTTTCTCTTTTCTCAAGAAATATGTAATTTCATAACTTTTTTTCTTCTTCTTAACTTAGAAATTGAGAATGTGCACATGTTTTAAGTTGCTGTTAAATAAAAATGAGCTATAAATTAATTAGAAAGGATTTTTATGAAGACAAATTTTTGTATTTTTTTAGATAAAATTAAGTAAGGATTTATATTAAAGAAGTATACTTTAAAAGTATGACTTTATGGAGTGACTAGTCACTGTAAAATATTCACTCATGACTCATTTTATTCTTGAAGTCATCCTTGTCTGTTTGAACGCGCCCGCCCTGTCTCAGACAAGAATATCAAAATGTACGTTTCATCGCATTTTATCTTTTATTTTTATTACAATATTAATTTGTGATTAATCTTATTTAGTGTGAGTTATAGTCGGAACAAACACGTTTCAGACATTTTGTCTGAAACGCTTTAGTCAATATGTCTTATTCAGTATGTGCCCGGAGTAACAGGCCCTTTAGTGAATATTTTTATTGCAATGACTAAAGCCTCGTTTTCACGATTGTTGCTGTCATGACAGCAGCAACTATCGGGAGAACTATCATCGTGAAGACCATCCGATAGTCACTATCGCACTGTTGCAATAGCACTATCACAACTATCTCGTTTGACTAGATAGTTGATAGTACTGTGGCAATAGTGATAGTTGTTGATTGACCCACTTTTAGGAAAATACCCACTTTGTAGGGAAATTTGGCTTCTGGAGGGAGAGGCAGGCAACACTGTTGTTGACTCAATGATATCCTGTGAAGTAGACGTCACACTATCATGACAGAACTATCATGTTACTTCAAGACATGTAGAGCGTTGCTATCGTGAGAGTGAACTATCGCAACTTTCATGACAGCTTCTCTCACGAAAGAACTATCGCCATGAAAACGAGGCTTAAGTAACACGCCGAATCAGACCTGTAGCACTTGAACTAGACTTCAAATGGAACCAATTTCAGCAAAGTTCCAACATACTGTAGAAAGAGCCCCCCCCCCCCCCTCCCCGTGTTTGATGGCATTTTCAATGAAAGAAGGTTTTTTTCTTTGTTAAAGACTTTTCAGAGGGTTCAACATTTACAATTCATTGAAGAACGAATGTACTAAATTTAGAATAGTTTTCATTAGATTATTTATTGTCTTCGCAAATAAACTTTCTTTGACAGTTTAAAAAAAAACCCTTCAAATTTTATTTATCTCTTAAAAGTTGGTCATCCATCTAAAAACATGTGAAATTGATTTAGTCATTGTCAAACTGTGTTATTTTATAAATCGATTTCTAAAATAAATAATGAAAACACCTTTTTAGAAAATTCATTTAGGCCTGTCTAGTCTAGTTTCTAACAAACTTTTTGAAAAACCTGAAATATCTGCTTTAAAACACCAATGAAGCTTTTCTTTTAAACTCACAACTTGTGTTGATGGTAAGCATCGTGATGATGCTATTGTTGCATCCTAAGACAAAATAGTAATTAACTTCATTATCGATAGATGACATTCACATTAAAATACAACCGCACAACCTTAAGACAGTTTCTAACAAAAATAACCCGACTAGAAATCCACAATCTGAAAAAAAATTGTAAACATTAGCTTAAAGGCTGGTTCACACCATAAAATAATGCAGCAGGTTAAACAAATGCAATGCAATGCATGTAACCTGTTATGATACAAATCATGTTTGTTTTCATTTACATTTTATGAAATTTTCTTACATTTTCTTATAATTTCTTACATTTTTTCATATGTTCTCATATTTTGTTACATTTTTTCATATTTTCTTACATTTTTTTCATATTTTATCATATTTTCTTAATTTTCTTATGATTTTGTTTACATATTTTCCCATCCTTTTTACATTTTCTTGCGTTTTATTACATTTTCTTTATATTCTCTTTACATTTTCTTACTTTTCCTTGCGTTTTTTTTTACATTTTCTTACATATTTCACATTTTCTTAGCATGCATACCACCAATCACGTTGCACTTTACAATGAAGATCAATCAAAAACACCTCAATTGGAATTTTCTTGTTCTTATTATATGGAAGTTGCGAGGTGGTGAATTTGTGATGGCTTGTGGTTGGCAGCTTGCAAGCACAGGTGCGCGCTTTGCTTTTCTCAAACTTGGAGTCAAGCTCCAAACTTTAAGCATTGCATTACTACCTCGATTACTCTGGTTATTGCATTTTGTACATGCGCAATAGACACCATATTTGCATTGCTTAAGATTACATTTAATTGTGTGAATCAGGTCTACCCCTTTGTAGACTCCAATACATCTTACTTTAAAAAAAATAATGAGCTCATGCAGCATTACACACAGAAATAGAGATAGGAAGAAAATATATCGATCGTTTATACGAGAGAAAAAAAAATACATCTGAAAGAAACCTTAGTTAAGAAAAGAAGGAGAAATATAAAAAATGGCTCTTTGAAAAACAAGCGTCAGAAAGTTGGCTAGTGACGTCATTAGATTTGACAATTGAGAAGAGAACCCTATGTCTTGGCAGAAGTAGTAGGAAGAAAAAGAAGAAAAAAGAAGAAATATGACTGGTGGTGGTATATTGGATAAGAAAACTACTATGGAATTCGAAATATAGTATTTTACAGAAGACTCCTTCCTCCATACACATAGAAAGAGCATTATAAAACACCAGTCAAAAAAAAAAAGAGAGAAAAAACTTTGAACAATCCTTTTCTTTCTCTTTTTCTTCATTCCCCTTAGCACCTTTTTATATATTGGTCTCTATCTATTTCTCTGTAAATGACAGCCAATAACAATGGAAAACAAGCAATATGGCTACCAAAACAACAATAGAGAAAATGTAGCCACAATGAAAAGAAAGTTTTTTCTATCGAAAATAACTTATTTTTTGAAACTTGTTCTGTTAAAAAAAATACATGAATTGAAGAAGAAGAAGAAAAAAAGGTTCTCAATCGACACATTTGAAGCTTAGAATGTAACTTTAAAAAATAGAAAATAGAACATTAGAAGAAGAAGAAGAAGAAGAAGAAAAAAAAAAGCAATGACGTCAACACTATAAACTAGCAGTGATTGCTATATTTAAGGAGCAGCAACGAACAAATCTCATTTATAAAATTGAAGATGATTGCTACAGTATTACATAAAAGAAGAAGAAAGAATGTGCACAACTGGGATAGTGAAAAATAAAAGATCATAAAGTTTTTCAGAATGGGAACAACGTCATTTTTGCAAAAAGAAACTTCCCTCACAACTTTTTGAGCTATTATAATATTTAAGGTAAAGGTTGGGGGGGGGGGGTTTCATGTGCGCTTTGAGCTTTTAAAATGAAGTGCTGAGTACAAAATGTAGCGTTCAACTCAACGCGTGTACATTTTCATGGTGGGAGTCATCTGTTGGCTTTCTGCTTATGCGTGGTGATTTGTCTTTGCAGTGATTTGTCTTTGTACTCACGTGACGTCACACCTCTTTTCAACCAATAGGAGGAGTAGGTCTACATGTAATACAAAGTACCACACCAGTCCTCAAAGTTATCCTACCGATGTTTTAAGGAAGCAAAGGGTGACGCCCACATTGAAATATAAGGCACAAAACTACAGTATATAAAATGTGAAAATGATTTTATTGTATTGGTTACTTGATCGTGTGACACAGCAAAACAGCTCACACTACAATCCATGGTGAAAAAAAAAAATACAGCACGCATGAAAATCCACCTTAATATGGATTCCACATGATGCGCGTTATTTTCACCCAATTTTTTAATTTTAAGACCTTTGAACATAAAATTGCTAACATAAAAAACCGTATTCAAACAATATTCTTGAATAGTTGAGTGGTTCTGAATAAGTGCCAAATTGATTAAGCATCAAACTGATTCAGCACCAAACTGAATAAAAGCCAAAAATTTGAATTAATCAGTTTGGTGTTTGTTTAATTTGGCGCTCAATTAGTTTGGCTTTGTTCAAGTTGGCGCGTCAGTGTAATAATAGGTTGGAACCATACATAAGAAGGGGTTTAAAGTTGGAGTTCAAATTCTAAAGCTAAAAACGGCTATTTTTTTAAGTAATTATCAAGACAGGTTGTTAGAATTAGGTGTAAACTTCAGTTGGTTCCGTCCTTGTTATGACGACTGGCAACTTCTAATTGGCTGTATATGAAGTCTGACGTTGAAAAGGGCGGAGCATGTGACGGCAGACTTCATAACCAGCCAATTAGAAGTTGCCGTTCGTCATAACAAGGGCAGAGCCAACTGAAGTTTTCACCTAATTCTAACAACCTGTAACATCAAGTATGCAGTGATTGCGTAACTACAAGGGGTTGTTAGATCTTGAATAGCCTCATTTGTATTACGTTTTTAAACTCATCTGGCAATGCAACTGAATAATTGATAAGGTCACGTTCTTATATGTATATGAACTTTACATTAACTATTAATATTCAACGGCTTGATTAATGGCAGAGTTTTTAAACGTGTTCAGAATGCATTATTGAATAAGAAATCACATTCAGGTTCATCTCGTTATTTAAAACCACCGGTTAATCAGCCCGTTAAATTGGGTATACTGTCACGCTATGAGTGTGATAGTACAGCCGATACAACGGATTTATTAGCCGGTGTGTTTAGAAACGTACTCATACTTAGTGATTACCAAGTTTTTTTTAGGAGTTGTAGTTGATATTTCGTGATTACCGCCGTCTAAATTTGTATTCTAATTATTTACACACACACATCTCATAAGATGTAAAAAAGAACTTAATTGCAAAATATCGACTACATAACGTGACATTAATGTGATAACTGAAGCTCGGATGTTTATGCAGTATCAAGCAAACGTTTCTCAATTTGTGGCCCAAGAGTCATTTGTGAAGTAATCATCATAATCATCATCATTATTAGAACAACTGCAAAAAGCTTTTTCTATTCAAAAGGGGCTGGTTAGAGGTTAGATGTTTGGAGAATCATTATAGAAAAAGTCATAATTATGATAGTCATACCGTATATGATGTCACTGCTTGTGTATTATTTTATGACTATCATATCACAAATATATTGTCATATGACTGTCATTGATTGGTGTACTATGTTGTACACCAATCAATGACAGTCATATGACAATATTTATCGCAATAATTTTGTCATTTGCTTTTGTGACTATTGTGACTAATATTTTTGTAATTTGTTTTTGTGACTATTGAGCCAGATATGATAATTTACGATCATATGAGAAGTTTTTATTTTATTTTTTCTGTAATGAGGTACCTGGTTACTGTCAGTTTTCAAATAGATTTCTAGCCTCTAACTAGTGTTTTTGATTGAAATGAACCATGATTGTTTGATCTAAACGAGATATTTACTTGAGAATTTGCACTTGGGCCACAAATTGAGAAACATTCGCTTTGATATTTGCATAAAAATCTGAGCCCTAGTGATAACACATGTCTTAGTTGTCACTGGATGTCGCCACATTTGATTTTAATGACAAATCTTAACAAAACAATTGTCAACTTTTATACCAACTTAAAATCTATCTACTTAACAAGAAATTCCTTCTCACTTTTTTTTTGGTTCTATTTTGATAATGTAACATTAACAATTACCATTAAAGCGAAATGTAATTTGATTTTTTTCTTTTCAATTGCTGTCTTTGAAATGATGGCAAAAAGACAATAAAGGGGTGTGGGAGAATGACAAGGACATGTATTATATTTAAAGAAAATACAGTAGAAGGATTTTAAACAATAGCTCTCTCTCTCTTTTTGCATATATTATAATATACATTATATATTATACACGTTTAATGAACGTTGCATTTTAAAATCAATTCTCTGATCTCTAAACGTTAATAAAGATCGTGCTATGTTTATAAATGGAGTGTAATTTAAAGACAACGCGATAAAGATAGACGAACTTATAAATATTGTATATGGTGAGACATTTTTATTTTGAGGGAGGGAGGGAGGGAGGGGGAGACTATATGAGATTTTAGTTTGAAAAGTAATCTATGAAGAAAGTCAGAGAAGCGAAACCGTTTGTAATACAATTTCGGTCATGGATACAAATAAATGGCCACTATACGTAATTAATAACATGTAGGATAATGGGGTAATATTGTATATACTTTTATATACAGTATATGCTTACATGTATATATATATATGCTTTTATATGTACAGTGTATGTATTCAATGAAGAAAAACCGAAAAAAAAAAGATTCTTATTTGGTTGATGGGAACTGAACATTAAACCTGCGTTTAATGTGTGGGATCCCTATTGGCCTCGTAGGGACTATACTACTGCTGTATTTGCAATATGGAGCTGACTTCATCCATACCTCATCATTGAAATAGAAAAGGAAATGAGGGAATATTTGACATGCTGGCTGCTTGCTTGGTGGTTCTTGTTATATTATAGTTTCATAATTTTTTTTCTTCCTTTTTTGTTATATGAATTTACAGAGTGATACATAACTCAGTTGACAAATAAATGGGTGTTTACACTTAAGAATACAAGTAGCTCATTTATTTTGTGCGTATAGCAATAGATGGCGCCACTAGCCCTCTCATTGAAATGTACTGACACTCTTCAACTCTTAACTTACCTTCTCCTTTTTTCACATGGCAAACTTTTAATTGTGGGTCGCTATTTCTACACGTACTCTTTTCACTATAAATATGTTTTGGGGTAAGTTTGTCACGTGCTGATATATAATTAAGGTTGTTTTGGACGATTTTTGAACTAAAAGGCTGCATTCTATTTCAACTAATTGGCGACGAGTGTAGTTTGCAAAATATGGAGGTGGTTTCAGGCGCCATCTACCTTGCAATTTACACAAGTATTTTTCTATGGAGCCCTGTTAAAGTAGCTTTATAGATATTTTACGTTTGTCCACACCAGACGGCGTCACTGCAGTTGCTAATGATTTACGTTTTCATAGACGTTTTTTGTAAAATTTGAACGCAAAAACGTCAAGCGAACGTTTTTTTTTTTTAGAAAGTTGTTTTTAAAACTAAAATGGTAAAAAATTCTGTTAAAAATTTATATCAGTTTGAAAATGACTCGTTTTGGTGTTTTTTTTTTATTTAGATTTTCATGAAAAACTATTTTTGCCTTTTTTTTTCTCTAAACTGTCATAAAAAAGTTTATTTTTTAAAAAATATCATCATGAAAAAACTTCACATCATCAACTATTCTAGTTTCTAAAACACTTTGAAAACGTTCTGAAAAACGTTTGCTTAAAAAAATGTAAATTTTCTCAAAACCGCGAGTGGAGGGAAGGGGGGGGGGGGGGCTCCTATAGAACATAATTAGCCATGCAGACTATTCAGCCACCTTAATTATTTTCATAATTTTGTTAATATAATCTGATGGCTTCAAAAACAAAAATATAACAAGATTTCAAATTAAACATTTGAAACAAAATGCTTTTATCATTTGTCAACTGACTTAAGAGTCACACTGTATAGTCCTAATAAAAATGGTTGATGGTTTTGTGTCTTTTGGTATATATATATTTATATATATATATATATATATATATATATATATATATATATATATATATATATATATATATATATATATATATATATATATATATATATATAAGGATGTATTCCTATATACAATATATATACACACCGAAGTATCCATATATTACTCAAAGATGATTTCGTCCATGGGACACAATATATTTCTATAGGTGTGTGCGCGAGCGCGTGTAGAGAGCGTGTGTGTGAGAGAGAGAAAAGCTTCAATTTTGGGTAAACCGAATATGGGGACCGAGTGGCGTGAAATTGTTGTGTTTCATGGTTGGACGATTTGATGCGCCGTGCATTTGCAGCTTTTCTACAGTATGTGTATGAGGCGTATATAATATATAAAGAAACCTGGCAAAGATATATATATTTTTGGAGAAAGAAGGTGGTGGGGGAGGGGGGTTTGTGGGGTAAGGCTGACTTTATACGTCATTCACCTACAGTAGTGCTTTATGTATCTATCTATATATATATCTATATATATATAGATATATATGAGAAACGAAAAGCCAGTGATGTCATATTTGCCATGTTCTTTCAGAACTGTAATCGTAATAAAAATGGTTGTCTTTTGAAGTTTCTTTTTCAGAAATGGAACTTGGTGACTTGAATTTCTTATCTTTTAACGGGGTTTTATTGAGAGTTTTTTTTTTGTTGCAATATATAAAAACAAGGCTGCGTTAAGTAGAGCTTATACTATCGACGCTTGAGAGATAACTGTCAACGCAGTAGTAATATACTCTCAGCGAGAGAAAAAAAGTTTGTTAGAAGTTCGATGAATAAACATTCAGGCTAAGATTATTTTAATTGTTGAAATCTTTGCAGTGACTTAGACCCTAGACACACGACCCACTTCTGGTGGTCGGTTTTGACTGCAAAATAAAGTGGTTGGGCTGTGGTTGCAATGTGTTTTCTTATGGAAAGAGAGTCGAAGTGGTCTGTTTGGGCAACAACAAGATTTCATTTTGCAGTCAAAATCGACCACCAAAAGTGGTCTGTGTGTTCCAACCCTAAGTCACTTTTTGGAACGTTTCCTTTGAAAAGGATGTTCAATGTCAAGTTGATCGGAGTTTGTTGTTGCGAGCAACACAAACTTCACTAACATTTTGAAACCACATTTCTGATGGAAAGTATTTATTCATTTGTAAACATAGTCAAATATGTTCATAATTACTTGAATTTACTTCATTGACAATGTGTGTTATATATCATAATAATAAAGAATGCCATCGTTTTGTTTTTTGTTCTTTTTACAAGCTTTTATTTAAGTTGACATGACCATTGTACGTTTGCGGTGGACTTCTCCTGTTTTAGCCAACTTTGCAACAGACTAATGGTAGGTCACTAGGTGACCTACACTTTAAAACTTTTTTTTAATATCAGTGATTAGGTGGAATTATGTTAAATTAAGCTTGTTGCAGGGTGTCTGGAGAGCACAGCCCCCAGAATGTAAAAGTGTAGGTCACTGAGTGACCCACAGTTCTTCTCCAAATAGCTATCTGAAAGTGTAGGTCATCTAGTGACCTACGATTAGGTCTGTCCCGCCAACTTCTCCCCATAACCTAGAGGGCTGAAATTTGTACACAACAGCCTCTACTATGCGTGTTAATCTATCAAATTTTGACGGATCCTCGAATGACCTTTTCAGGATCCGTTATAGGAGGGGGTACCTAAATCCTATTTACTTGTTTTCACTTCCACTTCTTAGCAAACTTCATGTTTGAGAAAGTGTTGTGTATCTAGGGAGGGGTTAAATGTTACTTAAATATTTGATGCTTTTAGGTTTTTTTTTTCTTCTTTTTTGTTGTTGATGAAATGGAACCTAAAAAAGTATGTAAGAAAGTACAGTAGATCTAATATATAGGATCTCGGTTGACAATGGCTGTAATTATGGCGCAGTTATCACAAGGGAGACGGGGGGGGGAGGAGGAGGAGGAGTGATGCTAATTAATCTTCAATGTATTTTCTATATAAGAATTTGCATTACATCTTCTTACACTATGAGAAATTGTAATGTCGTTTTTTTCCCTTTGAAAGAGATTTTTCTTCTTGTGTTTCTCTCAAGTGACACTTCTCAGATGTAGAGAAAGGGAATGTCGTTTTCAAAGAACCTAGTTTTATTTTTTTTTCGGGGTTCCCATGTGTGTCTATGTATGTATGTATGTATGTACAGTATGTGTGTGTGTCTCTATCTCGTTTACTTGTCTTTTTTTCTTCTTCTTCTTATTCTGAGTAGATCGCGTTGTTATTCCCATTGTGTTGACCATTAGTTCTGCTTCAGTAACCAATGTGTTTCTTGAGGAATCGTTCCTTTTTCGTCTTTTCCTTTTTTTTTTCTCTCTCTCTTATGTCTCTGGAGGTGTTTCTCTATCTCTCTCTCTCTCTTTTATTGGGTGTGTGTTTCTTCTGTATTTTCTCCCCTTTTTGTGTTTGCGTGTTTTTCTGTGTGCGTTCTTTGGGAACGACACCGTTTGTTGTACTGAAAGGGAACACAATAGTTAGTGTCATTTTCTATCAAAAGTAGCACTTACAGAATGCACAAAATGTTAGGTTAGCTAAACATGATGTACTTAGCCACGAAGGAAACGAAAACCTCAGTGTAAAATTTCAATCAGGGTGTAGGTTAATTTAAAAATCACACTAAATATTGACAGAAAATTAATGTTTTTAGTAGTAGACAATATATAAAAAGTAAAATGCCACATTTTTGTTGAAGAACAGACAGATCGTCGTCGTGGGCATGTTGAGATTTGGTGGTCTTTGTGGGCATATTGGGCTTTGTGATCTTCGTGGGCATGTTGGTCTTTGTGGGCATCTTGGGCTTTGTGGGCAAGTAGGGCTTTGTAGGCATGTTGGGCTTTGTGGTTTTCGTGGGTATGTTGGGCTTTGTGCGCATCTTGGGCATGTAGAGCTTTGTGGGCATGTTGGGCTTTGTGGTCTTCATGGGCATGTTGGACTTCGTGAGCATGTCGGGCCTTTGTGGGCCTTGTTTGTCTGTTGGGGTTTGTAATACAAGGCCTCATGAATTTCGTGGGCTTGTTACAAAGCTGAGGTTAAACTTCTTTACAAAATGTAGGTTCTTTTGTATATTGTACCGTTTCCAAAAATGGCGCTGGCAACATATACTGTAGCTGTGCCATTACATTGCGTTGTGTTTTCAATAGTGTGCTTTCTAGTTTTTTTTCATCTCCCTTTATATTATGCTGCATGTTGCTGAACGATTCATCGCAATAGACCTGTAATTAACCGTAGAGGCTTTTGATGTCGGTTTTTTTTTGTAGATGATGTCTAGTAAATAGGTTAAATTATTGATGGAATCAACCTCTCTTTCTCTATAAAAAGAAAATACTAGAAAAATGCGTGTTCCTTGTTGGTTTAAAAGGATGCACGTCCCTCTCTGTTTCTGTCAATCTTTCTGGCTACATTTCTATTCTGGTTTTCATTTTATGCTTCAATGGCGTTCTATTTTTTATAGGTTATTTATTAAAAAAATCAGAGAAAATGTTTCTTTTTTATAATAAAAAAAAAAACCACGCTGCAATGTGGATAAAAATACAAATGAAAAAATTAAAAATTAATTTCTTTATGAAGCAGTTGGTTCAATTATTATTTCTTTCCTTTTATAATTCATGTTCTTATAATTATATTGATAATTGAATGTTGTCTGAATTGTTATATTTATAACAATACAGCAATCATCTTGTAATTTAAATCACTGATTTATACAATGACATAATGAAAAATATAGGTGCCTCATTGTAAGATGAAGCTTGTGACGTCAGCTAGAATGACAAAAGAAATTAGACTTTTGTCCTTTTCTCGGATAGAAAATAGGTAATCATAAAGTAATGCAAGACGGCTTTTGTTGAGAACGTTTATCATTCCTTTTCTATTAGAATAGATGATACAATGTGAATTTTTTTTTCTCAACTCTGACGTCAGAAGCTTCATCTTAAGGTGAGACAACTATAAAAAGGAAATTTAAATTTCTTGGTATTAAAATAGAATTTTATATTAATATAGTTTATAAATATTATAAAAGTGTATTTGTTTACTTATTGAAAAGATTAAATCAACGTTTGAAATTTGAAATTACATTTCACATAATAATAAATTATTAATAATTACAAAATTATTAATAATTAATAATAAATTATTAATTTTTTATTTTTGTATTGCAATATTATTTGAAAGAAAATTTATTCCAATATAAACTTTTTATAAAAAATAAGTACATTATACAAGTACATACAGTAATTATTTTAATATTATTAAAACTAAAATAATCAATTTAGTTAATTAATTTAATGAATTTATATTCTTTTTATTTGAATAGTTTTTCAACAAATCTTGTTTTAAAAACAAACTATTTTAAAGTAATCATTGTAAAATAATTCAATTTAAATATAATTAATTAATTGTTGTTTAATATAAATAGTTGCAGAAAAATCACGCAGAAATCACGTTTTGTGAAATTTTGCCTACTATGTCCATTTGAAGTGACCAAGTTATGCTTACTTTTATAAAAAGCCAGAAATCCGCAAATATTTTGTTTTCGGTAAGCTAATTTCGACTTGTTTTGAATGACGTATCAAAACGCCAGGTTTTCAGGGAATAAAAATAGATTTTTTTTTTCGGTAAAAGTGCACGCGAAAATGGAAAACGATGTTATTTTTTTTCTCCTGCATACTGTTGAATAAAGAAACTTGAAAAATACTCGGTATTGGGTCTACTAACACTCGTATAACAATCAATAAATAATGTTTTGTGTTTTTCACCATCAATTCTGCTCCCACACTTTATATGCAATTGGTACATTTCTGGTCCATTCATATTTTTGTGTTATTTTCTGAATTACAGTTACTTTTATTGCGTTTGTTATTGATTAACTTTAATGCATTTTGAGTGAGCTTTTTCTTTTTGTAAAATTAGCTCTTTGTAGACCTTTTGTTGCTCTTTAGAGAGAGAGAGAGAGAGAGAGAGAGAGAGAGAGAAAAAAGGATCTTAATTTGGATCCTTCTGAAAAGAGGGCACATATCTGGACTGCCAATAAAAATACTATGTTTTTTTCTTACAATAAAATGTCACTGGACCTAAAATTGATGTCCATTTAAGACCTAAAAAGATACAGACTTTAATTCAAAATTTCTCCGAATGTAGGCGCTGTGATCGTTTTTTTGTGTAAAATTGGTTTTTGTCCAAGTATAAAGTCAAATAAAAATTAATAAAAAATAAATAATTGCACGTACTAAGCTCATAAAAAGCAATCAGCATGAAGCCGATACATTAACACACATGCTAACTTTTTTGTTATTGCTCTAAATTGTTTTTAACGAGAGTTCTTCAAACTTTTTTGTTGGAACCTTTTTTGGCTTCTATGGGATTTAATATGGAATTATTTAAAAATAGGAAGACCTTTTTTTAAATTTATATAAAGCGACCACTTAATGAACAATACTTTCTATTGCATTTTGCACTTTAAGCTATCTTCATTGAACGATTTTTACAATTACAATTACAAAAAATACTCTGCAAGCAGCCAGTTGGCCTATGGCAGAGGGATCTTAAGATCCCGGTGCTGCAAGATGCATTGCCATTATATAATAACTACAAAAAATAACCTGCATTGCAAATAAAAATATAAATACAGACAGCTTCAGATTTTTTTTGGCTTTGCCTTTTTATGAGCGTCATCAATTTCTAATTGGTTTGTTACTGGGTCTGATGTCACATGCTCCGCCCTTTTTATTTTTAATTGGTTGATATTTAATCTCATGCTCATAAAAGGGTGGAACCCAAAGAAATTCTGAAGCTGTCTACAGATGCCTGTATATGTACACATCAACCATGTTGCTTGTCTATAGGGTACCACTAGACCTGTGCGCCGCCGGGGGGGGGGGGGGGGGGGGGGAACCGCCGCCACCGGTGTTTTTGAAGCTAAAAACGCCGCCGCTCGCCGTTTGTACTTTTTTTAAAAAACCTGCCGCCACTCGCCGTCGGTGTATGACTGGCGGCCGCCGAATTCAAATTTGTTTTGGTTGGTTTTGTTTCAAAAACTGCCATAGGAATGAAATGATGCCATATTCGATATTTATCGATTTCAATTTATATCGATAATTACCACATTCAATATATCGATATATTTGTTCGATATGTTCAATCCCAGACGCCGGTAGTCGCCGCCGCCGCTGCTCGTATTTACCCTCGCCCGCCGCCGCCGATCAATATGCTACGGCGCACAGGTCTAGGTACCACTATAATAAAATAGGATATGTTGAACCATTAACCTAACCATACTGACTTTTTCTGCAAGCTTAAAAATGACCAATGGTTTAACCACAATTGATCCGACGACAAGTGCAGAAGAAACAAACACGCCTAAGGTGTGTACCCTTTTGAAAAATAATTATATAAGAAAATAAAACATAAATTATATGCAACTTTTGTTATTAATTCTCAATCTAGAGTTGCATTTCAAATGGATATCTATGTGTGCAGTGTAGATAAAAGGTCTTGAGACACACAGAATGTTGTTCTTGTCTGCGTTTGCATGTCAATTGACTTGCGATTGTTGCAACTTGTACAATGCCCATTGCCCATTTCTCAACGATTTATGAGTTTCGCCATCATTATTTTATCTTTGTGCCTCACTATCCATAATTCTTTTTTTTGGGGGGGGAGTTGTCAAGTCACACAAACACACGCATTGTGTTACAACCCAAAATGAAACATTTACTACTAAAGAAATGTAATGATCCTAACTTGTGGGAGGAGTTATTAGGACACAGGGGCGTTGTGTGGCTGTGGGTTGAGAGGAAGTCGTGGCTACAATAATAATTATTATCTAGAATTCTCTTTTGTAATTAGCGAGGTAGAAAGAGTAGGATAGAGAGAGAGAGAGAGAGAGAGAGAGAAAGAAAGAGCTAGAGAGTGAGTGAGTGAATTAGTAACGAGAAAGAGTGAGCCTTTTGCAATTTCTGCTTCGTTACACTTGTTGCATTCGCAATTAACGTGTTCTCGATGGGCCAACACACGATCTGAATTTTTGATATTTTTTTCTCTGCCTTACTTCCTGTATTATAGATTAATAGTGAATATGTCAGCTTCATTTGAGAATATGCAGTTCGCTCAGTTGATCTATTATTCAAATCAACTGACATTTAAAGAAAACTTGTCAGACATTTTTTCTTTCAGATTTTTTTTTCGACTTTCCATCAGGTCGAAAATGAGTTTAGTGATTGTTCTTCTAATGGTTGCTTTTAGCATCGTGTTTAAGGACAGGCATTTAGAAATCGGGACGAACACAAGTTGGTTCCGCCCCTTTTCATAGTGAAGGTTAATGCGTCGCGATATGCGAATCACCACGCTACGCTACCCGTGGGGCGTGTTCGCATCATGGCGCTCGTGTCAGGTCGTTTCACACGCGTCATATGCGCCTCATTATGTGCCTAGCCTAAAGCTTGTTTCATACGCACCACTTTGTGTCGACAGATAAAAGTGGTTGTTTTTTTAAGCTGACCATTGATTACATAAGGTTGTGATCATACGAGACACCGCCACCGTTTTTTTATAATTAAACCATAGCGGTGAAGTGTGGGTGAGTCGCACCACAAGTGGCAAACACCGCCTGTTTATCATGCTAGCGGAATGTACTTACAATATTCCATTGTTTTGTCAAACCACTTTGTGGCGACACAAAGTGTTCCGTGTGAAGCGGGCCTGATACTGCTTATGATCACCATTAGTTGTGTTAGACACAGGCATGTGAAATATTTCTATGAATTGAAATATGTGAGAAACATTAGGTGAAATGCAATATTTCACACGAAAACGGTTAATTCGAAAAATTGAATAACAATAACACATCAAAAAATGTTTTAACCCCCCATTCTATTTTGTGTTAAATGGTTTCCATTGTATTTCACTTTCAAATCACACATTTGGCATAAATATTATGCACATTGTATGAGACCGATCTTGTAGGCCCTATACATATTATTTCATTTGAAAAATTACTCCGCAAGCAGCCAAGAAGACCTGTAGCAGAAGGGAAAAGAATCCAGATAAAAAAAAATTGAATTCAGATTACGAAATTGAAAGTCGAAAGAAGCAGATCCGTAAAGAGGGCGAGGCGAGTGAGGTACCTACTTTGGGGTTTTTTTTTAGGTGGAAGGAAATAGGGGTGCCAGTTTTATTTCTTGCCTGGAGCGCAAAATTAGCTAGTTAAGACTCTGAAAAAGTTGTTGCTGCTTCTTTTGCACAAAATAAATGCTATTCTACCTTTTTTTTATTCTTTTTTCATAAATTCTTTCTCGTGAGTAAAGTAAGTGGCGCCACTAGTGGCTTTTTTTATTTACAAAAAAAAAATCTTGTTTGTAATTTGCATTTTTTCAAGCCTCGCCTGTTGCATAAATCTTTTCTCAATGAAGCTTCAGTAATTGTATATAGAAAACACATCCTCTCCTACCACCTCCTCCCTCTACGTCCTTTTTTTTCTTCTTCTTGTACGTCAGAATTACAGCTGCTTCTAACAAGGATTCCCGTTGTTTTCAAATTGGAATTTGTGCATTTTTTTTTTCATGATCGACTTTGGAAAAAAGAAAATTTAAGAAAGCAAAAAAAAAAAAAAAAAAAGATTTCGATGAGGGAAAAGCAAATAACATCCTTAAAAAGGGTGTGCAAGAAGGGGATTGAAGCAAAAGGGAAGAAGAAGAAGAAGACTATTTTGCTTCACTTTCAAATGCAATCCATATTCACCACCTTTTTTTTGTTGCTTCTTTTATGCTAATGTATTTTACTCTTTTTTCTTTACATCTTTTATGTTGCTATCTAGTATATATATATCTATAGTGTATCTCTTTTTACATTATCACTTAAGTGGTATCAGAGGGAGGGAATGAGAGAAAAAAAAATGTAGTTTTACCTAGACACGATTATGCAGGATGTTGAAATTGTAACAAATCAGTAAAAAAGCGCGCATGTGCAGGATTTGTTTTCTCCTATATTATTAAAAAAAATTGTTGATGAGGAGACACAGACACATTTTACACGTGTGAGTGACGGATAGGATGAAGAAATTTATAATAAAATTCGGCATAAATAGAAAAGATTTTTTTATAGAAAATATTAAGTCATAAAAGATAAACATCGTTAAAACTCTCTAAAATAATCTGTGTTTTTTTTTAAAACAACTTTAAGAAAAGTTTTTAGAAAAAAAAATATTTAGGATAAATAACTGGATCGCGTAAAAATATTTTTAAGTTAAATATGGCTGAATAGATATTTATTTTGTTTTTGTTCTCCAGAATGGCACCACTGCAGTGGCTAATGCTAAGCTTTATAGACGTTTTTGGAAAATTTAAATTGCAAAAACGCCAAGCGAACGTTTTTTTTTTAGAAATATGTTATTGAAGTTGTTTTCAAAACTAGAATGGTTACAGATTATACTAAGTTTTTTTTTATGAAAATTTCTTAAAAAATAAAAATTTTCTAGCATTTTGAAGAAGACGACCAGTTTTTTGGTTTTTATATTGACATTTCATGAAAAACTATTTTCGCTTTTTTCAAACTGTCATAAAAAGCTCATTTTGAAAGATGAATATGTCGTTTAAGAAGTGATACCACGTAACTAACAAAATATAAATTTTACAAGAGGAACAAAAAACGTTATATAATTATATATTTATAATTTATAATTTTTTTGCTAATAAAATTATTTAGACGTTTTTTAAGCCATAATTAAGATAATTATGTTACAAACATAACATCACAAACAATTTTTTTCTTCTAAAAATTCGCAAAATCACATTAAATAGATTTGAACAATCTCCTCTACCAGATGTCTCTACCAGTCAATATATTTTCAAATAAATTTTTGTTTATTTCTCGACATTTTCTGAACGTTTTATGATTTTTTTTATGCCAAAACCTCAAAAGCACCAAAAAATGTCAGTTATATGGTATCACTTCTTAACCGACGATATTTTAAAATAACCTTAGTAATTTTTAAAACAGTGATCAACTTTTGAACACAAATTAAAATCCAAAATTCGATCATTTGGAATTAAAATAAAATACTTTTATAATTTGTTTAAATTCACGTCTAAAAGTGAATAATTATTTAAAAGTTAACATTTCTTTTTTCTTCTTATGTTTACATTTGACTGACATTTCTGCTTTGAATAGGTTTAAAATGTCCCCTGAAAAGCTGCAATCACTGCAAGCAAAGCATACGCTGAAAAGTTTATCCACTCAAATGCTTATTTATTATTCTGTTGGCTAAAATAAAAAAAAACAAGCCCAATATCTCTGGCTTTAGGGGAATATGTCATGTTTTAATAATAGGATTTTCTTGTATAGAAAACAAACCGGATCAAATTTAATATATAACTTCATTAAATTCGACCAATGTTTGCGGAGATTAGAGAAATTTCGAAGTTTGTTTGTTTTTTGATAACTGTATTATTTGTAATTTTTAATGTACATTTTGATACTGGTTTATTCAATGACCACTGGCTTTATTGGCGAATATTAGTTGAAAATTTATTTACTTGTTTTGCAATATTTGTACACTTTAATAATGAACACAAAAATGATCAAGTGAGGTTTTTTTGTATGTATTTATCAGTTAATATTAAAATTAAGTCTCCATTAGGGCCAAAAGGTTGCATAAAATGCACAAAACGCATTATGCCAATGTACAACCCCTTTAGAGAGTAGTCGGCTTGTACACACATGAGTTAAATGAATTGAAATTAAATGTTTACGGAATCCAGTTAAGGACATGAACACCAAATAAAAATTGACTTTATTATTAATATTTTAAATTGAAATACTAAATCAGTAGTTTCTATATTATATTTAAGTATGAACTCATTATTTCAGATTATTAACTGAACAAATGGAAACAAATTTAAGAGAAACGTGTTTTATAAACTAGAAAGGGTAAGCTCAATCATTTAAGGGTATTTTCGTGTTGATATACTTTAAAATAAACATTTAAAAATATCGTCTGTTTAAAGTTGGGTCATTTTCAAACAAAGTCACATAAAAAAGCTTATTTCGTACAATTGATTGAGCTATTTTTCTAGTTTCTAAAAGACGTTCAAATTTTTCTTCATTTTGCACCTGAAAGACAGAATAATCAGAATTTGAGAAGTCGCTGGGTGTAGTCGTCATATATATATATTTTTTATGGAAAAGATGCCAACCTTGACACACAGTTAAAAGTTGGTTGTGTGAAAAAGGTTGGTGTCTTTCCATAACAAAATACAATGCGACGACACTTGTACGACCTTCGGCTTTTTTTTTGTTGTCGAATAGTCTTTCAAAAGTCGCCTATGTGCTGAGGGTCTAAAAAAACGCGCAGAAAACACCAAAACACACACAGTACCTTGTACACACATACATAGTTAAATGCATTTAAATATTAAACACGTTCTACAGAGCCCTGTGAAGGACAAACAAACAATATGTCGAATTCAATTTATTCAGTTAATAATCTGAAAATATTGAGTTAATACCTAAATATAAATATAGAAACTATTGACATTAAAATATTGATTTAGTATTTCAATTTTTAAAATATTAATGATTAAAGTCAATTTTTATTTGGTTCCTGTCCTTAACTGGATTCCGTATAATTCACCTAAACACATTTAATTAGAATTTATTTAACTCATGTGTGTACCAAGGTATAACACAAGACTTTCATATAAGCATGCAGACACATTTCACTCTCGGCAAAAGAATCAACTTTCAGTCAGACACACACATACACAACCTACTCACACAAGACAGACAGACAAACACATGCAAATAATTTACCTCAACTTAAAATTACATCGACAAGGGCGATATTTATGAGTTTGATTGAATTTAAGACAGGAGAAAGTGAAGGTATTTTTTTTTTCTTCTCTAGAATTCTCTACTCAACATTCAACGATAGAGAGAGAGAGAGAGAGAGAGAGAGAGAGAGAGAGAGAGAGAGAGAGAAACTTTGAATATATAGTATAGAGACGAAACGCATTTGCAGTTAACATAAATTAAGATGCACATTTACAAGCAGTGACAGTCGTTCCTAATTAGAGGAAATTTGACTTATCTTTCTCTCTATCTATGTGTGCATACTAAAAAGAAAATGAAGAAGTGGGAAGGAAAAAAAAATCTTGATAAGTTGAAAACTATTCGGCTTTTGCTCAAAAAAGAGAAGAAACGAATTGGTTTGCATATACATTATATAGGCTACATATATGTGTGTGTGTCATGATTCGTGTAAATTAAGTATATTTAAACCTAAAGGGAAATTTGTGTGCTTAATAAGAAGACTACCCTTCTTCGCCTTATCCTCCACCCTCGCAATTTACATGGCGTAAACCCTCCCCTCTCTCTCTCTCTTTGAAAAGATCTTAAAATCTGTGTTGACGTTTGAGAGAGAGAGAGAGAGAGAGAGAGAGAGAGAGAGAGTGGGAGAGAGGGAGGTAGAGAGAGAGAGAGAGAGTGGGAGGGAGGGAGAGAGAGAGAGAGAGAGAGAGAGAGAGAGAGAGAGTGAGACTTTGAAGAACTCAAGTGTGGATCGATGATCCTAACTGATGACACTTGTATTAGAAGAAATAAGTGAAACCTGACCCTGTGATTCTTTTTAAGTTGAATACGAATTTCACCCTTTCAGCAAGATTTACAATGACAAATATCAAGAAAAACGTACACATAAGAATAAGAAATTGAGCACGTACAACATTAATTACACGAGTAAAGAACAAAAAAAGCAATACCTCGTGTACAAACAAATAAACACACGTTGGTTATGAGTCTATGACTCACAAATACATTCCGTTTATTTTAATTAAGATCAATTCACACCGAATGAACCTAAACATTATAGCCCCTACGGACGTGAAAGTTGTTTGCAAACACTTGTGGAGAGAGAAAGAAAAAATACTCCTGTGGATCGTGACCTACATTTGTAAGAGTTGTAGGTCAATTGTGAAATTTAAAAGTAGGTCATTATGGATTCTTACGTGTTTTTCATCTGAAGTTATGATAAATTTTAAGCTCTTATGTCCACTATTTTTATTTAGGAATGGATTTAGAATTTTATTGTCAAGGTTAGACTTCATATTTGCCTGCTTTCTGTCAGTTTCTGCAGCTTTAAAGCAACCGCTTGCTGCTGATTTCTTTAGCAACAAAATTTGAAGCAACAAAGTCAATACAGTACTTCATATTTGAGTCAAAATGTGATTGAAATTGACTTGATTTTTATAATTTTTTTTTTATTAATTTGTGATTAAATTTAAATCAATTTGATTTTAATGAAAATAAAATTATTTGATTTTAATGAGTAAATTAAATGAATCCATTTCAGGCTAGTACCGAGGACATACCTGATAATTTAAATGCATTTAAATAATTAACGTGTGTTCTACAGAGCCCTGTGAAGGACAGACAAACGATATGTCGAATTCAATTTATTCAGTTAATAATCTGAAAATATTGAGTTAATTAACTTAAATATATAAACTATTGACAAAATATTGATTTAGTATTTCAATTTAAAATATTAATAATAAAGTCAATTTTTATTTGGTGGTCATGTCCTTAACTGGATTCCGTATAATTCACCTAAACACATTTAATTTGAATTCATTTAACTCATGTGTGTATAAGGTATAAGAAACCTGTTTAGAGGGGTTAAAAATTGCGAAGTTTCTGTCATGAATTTGTTACTATTTGGAATCAAACATTTTGCATTACAAAAGATTTATATATTATAAACTGAGTAGTGGAAAATCGGATAACAAAATTTATTGGACAATTCATAAACTCCATTGTTATCTTGAATTTGACAGAACTTTTTTTTTTTCCTCCAATTTTTTTCTTCTTCCAATTTTCCATCTGAAAGTCTGGTTTTTGGCCATCAGGTGATGTATTCTCACGGCCATGAGATGGTTTTTTTTTTCCTCTATTAGCCTCAAGCTTCGGTGTTTTTTTTTTTCTTCTTCTTCTTCTGAATTCTTCTGTTGAAGCATTTATTCAAAATCAATATATTTTTATCTTTTTTAAACATACATAAATGTGTTTTTTTTTTTTCCTTCCTTTGTTAAAAAATTTTGTCCAAAGTTTTTCTGAAGGCGCTTAGGATTATGAATTTTATTTCGCGCTTCGCTTGTCTTTTTTTTGTAGTCATTCATCTATCTATCTGCAAATCCACCTTAACTTTTTTTAATACAGTTTTTTTTAACTCTCTCATAGGTTTATGTTAAGCGGAAGTCGAACTCATGTTGGCATTTTCATAACATGATATATTAGCTTTAAAGAAAAATGTGGCGTGAAAAAGCGTGCTTTGTATTTTTTATATATATGTTACTGTCAATCTGCGCAATCAGTCAATCTGCAGATTGTCTAGGCAATCTGCAAAACCACCAAAACTACTAGTGAATCTGCAAACTTCAATACATTTTAGATGTTGAATTTTGCAGATTAACTAGCAGGTTGGTTGTTTTGCAGATTGCCTGATTTTGCAGATTGACAGTAACATATATAATAAAGAGAAAGCAGTTTAGAATTTTCTATAGTCTATTGTAGTAACTAACTCTCTCTCTCTCTCATTGCACTTTTCTGAATTCTATTATATTATATAGAAGGTACACACACACATTAGAGTAGAATACAATCAAAAGTTTCTATTGTTTTGATACCTATTATTGTAATAGTCGTAATTGCATGAGGTTGTTTGTGTGCAAAACCTTTTATCTGAGCTTTCAGTGGAAAAACAGGTTCACAGTTAGATTTTCGTATTTTCAAAAACAGAAAAAAAAAATACTGTTAGCAAACAAGTTGATGACTCAACAGTAAATATATTAATTATAATACAGTACAGTTATGCTCTCGTTATAATCATGCAGCTAATGCACTGCTCACAACAATACAACGTGTTATACTACCTCTTAGAACGATGCCTTGCTATTATGTAGTTAACCAAAGCATAGCCTCCTTATCCTAGCCTCCATCCTCCTGATTTTGACTTAATAAACGACATGTATAGCGTTGTAAAGAAGCACTTTTGAACTTGGTTTGGACATATTAGCAGTTCATAAGGCTGACTTTAGCCTCAACATTCTTAGAAGAAAAAAATGTGGGTCTTGTGCTAATCTAGTACACTGTGCAAAGCAGGACTGGCTCACTACAGCTAATTGGGTCACTACAGCTACCAGGCTCACTACAGTTACCAGGCTCACTACAGTTACCAGGCTCACTACAGTTACCAAGGGTCACTACAGCTACCAAAAAAATATAGGCCTTTTTATTTATCAATAGGTTTAGTTTAGATTACATTCGGTTCAGTTAGGTTTCATTATGTTTGATTAGGTTTCATTATGTTCGGTAAGGTTCGGTTAGGTTTGGTTAGGATCGGTTAGGTTTGGTTAGGATCGGTTAGGTTTGGTTAGAATCGGTAAGGTTTGGTTTGGTTTGGTTAGGATCCGTTAGGTTTGGTTAGGATCGGTTAGTATCAGTACTTTTTGGTTAGGATCGTTAAGGTTCGGTTAGGTAAGGTTCGGTAAGGTTAGGGAGAAAGGGTTATTTTTTTAGCTGTAGTGACGAGAAAGTGATAAAAAAAGGTCTATATTTTGTCCCCCTATTTTTTGGTAGCTGTAGTGACCCTTTTGATGAACAAAAGGTCTATATATTTTTTTGGTAGCTGTAGTGACCCAAGTAGCTGTTCTCCCCCTAGTAGTGCTTGTGAGCCTTGGTAGCTGTAGTGACCCCCCAACCTGCAAAGCTGTTTATATGGGCCCTCGGGGTGACCACTCTAAGAAAATAATAGATTTAAGCATGTACATACTTGTATTTTTGGGTCATTTGTACCAAGGGTAATTCGACAATTGAATTTTCTTACAGATAAGGTTGTGCATCGGGAACGTTTTGATTTAGGGAATTTATAGGGGTGATATTATATGTTTTATTTGCATGGGGGAACTTTTATAGTAGGTGCTATACAAGTTTATTATTGGAATAAATAGTTCCTCTGACACAGAGGCCCTCTGGGCTGTTTTTAGAGTAATTATTCTTGTAGATTATTTGACAAAATAACATTTTGTTTTCAGATTATTCAAAATTTCAGACTATCGGTGTTTTGATTAGAGAGGTTCTACTGTATACTTCGCTTTCTCGAGAAGATTAAATTAAATATGGCGATCTTTGGTGTGAAGACCGTAATGCAAAAAAAAATGTGTAGGCCTTATATGTGCATGTTCAGTTTGTATCATGGCCTCCTCATATGAGGCTTATTCTAAGGCCTCATATTTGAGAAGAAAATGATAAAAAGAATCACAATAATGAAATTCTTTTTCTTTTAAAAGGAGATGCTCAGATTGGGCAAAATCGCCCTTCTAGTTTCTTTACAGCAGCATAAATAAGAAAAATAGTCTTTAGTTCTCGATCTTTGTTTTGTTAGCTATTTATTTGGTATGTGTGTGTGTGTGTGTGTGTGTGATAATGCTTGCTGTGTACAGATAAGTTGTTTTAAGGGTAGAGAGGGTGAGAAGGGTTTTTATGTATCCATTTTATTCACGGTTGTTGCATTTTATGATTAAAATATAGTCCTATTTGTGTAGCGGAAACGATGACAATTTGAATCAAATTATCAAAGCACTTTTGCGCAGACACAGGCTCACGAGACACAAACACATGTATATTCCTATACAGTAGGCTTGCACACACACACACACACACACACGTAAGAACGTGATATTGCAATGACGTCATTGTACTTTTATTATATTACAATTATTGATGCTCAAACAATTTTAATTATAATATTTGACAAGAAGATTAAGCCTAATCGATAATTTTAAAATATCGATTTGGTTTGAAGCTAAAACAACAACAAAAAATAGATAAATTGCGATAGAAAAAAAAAGAGATTATTTATCAATGATGAACTTCTTCTTCAGTAGCAACATTTTAATCTTAAGTGATTAAACATAAGAGGTTAATGTTTGTTTATGGATTAAATGAAAATGCATAAAAAGAAAGGCTTCCTGATTGTATTAAAAGCACATTAAGGCTAATATAAGCTATATAGCCTGAAAGCTAAGATAATTATTTCCTTTATAATAAACGTTAGCCAATATGGCATAATATAAAAAAGCTTTAGGGAAATTTTTTGATACTCTTAATAACAAAAAAAAAACTTAAAGGTGTTTTTTGTAGGTAAATTGTTTTTACAAATTAATTCATAGACGTTTATATTACATGTATATCACCAACAGATTATTGGCGCATTCACGCTAGGCTGCTTTCTCCAGCAGGCTAGTGATTTTAACAGCGGCTGGTGAAGTTGAACATGTCCAACTTTGGCAGCTACAAGCTGGTCATGTGACTCCCTCCCTGCTGCTACCAGCTAGTGTGAACCCTTTGTCGCTAGTAGTGGCACTAGTGGGTAGTTGAAACTCCACTGCTTGGGTTGGTTGTTAGTTTGTGTTTTTGCAAGATGGTGATTGGATGACTTGCACTGCTAATACCAGCAGTGATTGGACAAGTGTGAACCCAAAGCAGCAGCTGCTTGCTGTTGCTGCTAATAGCCAGCAGCAACCAGTGGCTTGTAAACCAGCCTAGTGTGAATGCGCCTTAAGGATTTTTAAGTTGTAACAAGAAAATTATTTAAGGTACCACCCTCCTATAATGGCGGATCCTGGACAGGTCATTCAAAGAGGATCCGTCAAAATTTAACAGGTCGCACTAGTAGAGGAGGCCTTGTACAAAATTTCAGCTCTCTCTGTCTCTCTCTCTCTCATTATGTGGAAGTTGGTTGAAAAGTCAACTTAAATACAAGCTTTTAAAAAAGTGTTTTCTGGCACTAAATTATGTTGTTAAAACTTGCAAAAAATATGTTGTATAAAGTGTGATTGCAACACTTTTAAAAGTAACTAAATATTTTTGTAATATGTTAGATCACATTGAAAACATTTATAACAAAATATTTAATATGTTAATATATAGTAAAATCTTTACTATCCGGAGTAATTGGGACAGGACCTTGTCGTGATAATCCTGAAAATTGCCGGGTTTTTTTTTCGGTAAGTTAAACACTGATAAACTAAAACAAAATTACAGTGGTACTCTGTATATTATGATAAAAATTCGGGTTTGTATTACCCAAAATCCGAATTATCTAAATCCGGATAATTGAGATTCTACTGTATGTAACTTAAAACTTTGCATACTGCCAGGAAACGGTGGGAAACATGCAGAAAACCACTTATCATTGGCTCTGTATTGCCTGGCACAGTGAGTTAGTGCACAGCCAAAGTAGATGGTGGTAGGCCTACTTTGGTGAATGCATTCCGCGCATGTGCAGTTGAGAACCCTGTTTGCATTCCACATTGCGTTGTGAACTAAGCTTAACTGCCACTCCCTTTAACTTCATTATTCACAAGAATACAGGAATTTTTTTAACATCATATCATCTTTAAAAAAATAAAGCTTTGAATCTGTGTTTCGAGTTCCCGTTCTTTTTGTTCTCCTTTCTTCGTTTTCTTCTTTTTTTCCTGTCTTATCACCAATTTTTAATATCCGTCCCCATCCTTGTTGAGCTGAAATTCAATTAAAGGGTTTGCAACAAAAGAATGTGTTACATGGTGGTCTGTTGGCAACACTGTTGTTATCGCTTAAGTGAATTCCTTCCTTTCCATCAGAGAATAAACATTTCTCAAGTGTTAGAAGAAAGAGAAAGAGAGAGAGAGAGAGAGAGAGAGAGAATGCTTCTCCAATATGATGAAATTAGTTTTCATCACAATATATAAGGCTCACTCTTGGATCTTATGACTTGCATTATTCTAAATGACGTTAATCATATTTGCCGCTCTTGTTTTCATCAAATATTTTTTTCTTCATTATTATCAATATGACTTTTTTTTTAAAAAAAATAGGTCTAAAATAACCAATTTGCATTGTCTTTTTACGTTGAGTGCAACGGATGTTAATGACAGCATCCTAGAGTATATTTAAACTCTCAATGAGAAATGGCACTTTTATAAAAAAAATTGTTAACCCTTTCTCTATTATTGGGTTTAGAAGAAAACAAGTCGCAGATTGAGCCAATTTAAATAGTAGAAGCATAACGATAAAAATGTCTACTTAATTTTATTATGTAATTTGCGTTCGTTGTTTTTTTACTATAAATAAAGGCAAACGTCGATCAAGAGGGTTTTTTTTTCTTTCTCCTTTCTTCTTCTTCAGACGAGATTCTAACGAGCAGAACGGATTCAAATTGATTTTAGTCACGTTTCTGTGCCATTTTAAGACTAGTTTCACTTTCATTTCAGTTAGACATACTAGATGAGTTTAGAATGTTTTATTCTAACTTGTTCTAGACTTGGTACACTTAGTTTTCTAGTTCAGTGGTCTCCAAAGTGGAGTGCGCTAAGTGGTCCATGAGGGTGCGCTACATGGTTCATTGGTGGGGGGGGGAGTGCTATGTTAGAATCTTGTCTGCACCGGAGAGTGCACTAAACAGGAAAATGGTAGCTGTCAAGTGTCAAGTAACCGTGGACAGAAAAAAAATGTTGGTTATCAAGTAGGCCTAACCAGTTATTTATTCCGGGGGGAATGTGTGCTCTGTCTGGTTATTTATTCCGGTGGTGCGCATGCTCAGTTGTTTGTAGGAGTTACACGACCAAAAATGTTTGGAGACACTGTTCTAGTTAAAGTTTTGGCCAAGTCTTCTTGTTCTAGTCTTATAAAGTTATAATAAAGCAATTTTCACTAGAAATATGATAAAGACTTTTTTCTAGTTTGATTAGAAAATAGGGTCTAGTCCACGTTTTATTGAAGTCAAGTCCTATTTTTAGATTACTTTGTACTTTCAATGGACACTACTTCTTGTCCCTATGTGAATAAGCACATCAGTAAGTCTCCAGATTTTCTCTAATAAGTCTCCAACAATCTAGTCCCGTTTCAAGAATATTTTCAGTGAACCAATCACGCGACTGTTTCTATTATCTTGTCTAGATTTTTGTCAAATTCCAGGACAAGTTTTAGTGGACTTAAGAATACTATTTTCACGTGGCAAACTTAATTGCGGGTCGCTATTTCTACACGTTGTCTCTTCACTTATATTGTGTTCTGGGTGTAAGTTTGTCACGTGCTGATTGATAATTGAGGTTGTTTTGGACGCATTTAGAGCTAAAAGGCTGCATTCTATTTCAACTAACTGGCGAGTGTAGTTTGCCATACCTATGGAGGTGGCAGGCGCCATCTACCTTACATTTACACAAGTGTTTTTCTATGAAGCCCTCTTAAAGCCTTCTTAGAGCTCAACAAAACCTTCTAAAATGATGTTTTTTCTTCTAAAAAAACATGTCATTTTCAGAAGGTTCTGAAATAATATTTTTAACATTATTTCAGACGGGAAGTTTCAGTCCTGTAGTTGTCTTTGTATCCATCTATTTCTAGTCCATAATTGATTTTTAACCAGTTTCTGACAGTTGAATACAATTCAGAGAATTTGAAATAAAATTTAAACAATAAATTTAAACAAGAATTGTTTGTTTTTATTTTAAGCATTTGTAATTATTTATCTACTGCTGATGCTTTTACAAGTCTAAGAGATTTACTGTAAACTTTAACGAACATTTGATTGTCTTTTCCCTTTCTCTCTTATATTACCAATTTCTTCTATTCTGCTAGAATATAATTAACTTAGAGTTTCGCCTACTCAATGTGCTTAATTAATGCTGCTATATAATTCTAGTTTAGCGAAGCAAACAATTTAAATAGACACATGTGAATGGAATCGACATTTAAATTACATTCTCTGAGGTTTTTTTTTATTATATTCGGTTCTATTTCGGTTTCAAATGGCGTTTTAGTCAACTTGGTCGCATTCTCAATAATACTCTAGAAGATCTCTTTCTTTCTTTCTCTCTCTCTCTCTATCTCTCTATATATACATATCCCTTATTTGTGACTTAACATATGCATATATACACAGAAACACAAACTGACGCATTCTATATTTGTAATCAAGTGGATCACTAATCTGAATAGCCACTTGACTTTTTGGACACTTGAACACATCACAAAAGGCTCTTTTCTGAACCCTTCTGAAGTTAATTTCAATCTCTGATACAAAAAAAAAATACAGACTAACCCTATACGAGTGCCTCAGAGCCTCAGAGGTAAACTGTGTTAAGTCACCAAACCTAAATTTTACAGGGGAGTCATTTTGAAAGTTTTTCTTTTCATTGAGGGGGATAGATATACCATCATCTAGAGGCCAAGGTGTAAAACTAGGGACTTAACACTGTTTACCACTGATGGAACTTGGCAAGCTGATTATATAAAAATCGTGTTTTTTTTAAATGTGACTTTACATAGTTTACATCTTGAGGCAAATGTGGTATTTTAGCCTGTTTTCGGTAACTGCAAGGCTTTTCTTTATGTTTTAAGAAAACAATTAGGTGCTTTACATTTGCTTGCTATATGCCAGTGTTTTTCAAACTGGTATCTGCTATTGGAGAAGCTTCGATCAGGACGCAGAATCAAGTCGCGGCGCCTCTCTCAATCACCTTACGTCGTCTTAATATGGTAGAAAGAAGCTTGAGTTTTCGGACAATCGTTCAATGCCACACGTGTGAGGATGCGTACATGTGGTTCTACCTTTTTTTAGAGAGCAGTAGGTGAACTGTCTTAATAGCGAGCAAGTCATAAAGCGGCAGTCTGAGACTAGTCTGATTTAACAAGGAAGAGGAATGAAGGGTGTTTGAATAGAGGCGAACAGGTTTGCTTCATATGGAACCCTGTTTTTTTTTCTTTTTCATTTGAAACAGGAACCTCACATTATGTTTTTAAACGAGTTATGTATTTAAGATATACCCATTAATTATTGTATCATTAGTTTGTGTTTATAATATTACATAAACACATAATTAGTGCGGAATATTGAAAAAACTGCATAGCTTTGAGGAAGAGTGAGTGAGTGAGAGAGAGAGAAAGAAAGAGGGAGAGAGAGAGAGAGATGCAAAGAGAGAGAGAGAGAATAAAAAGATAGAAAGGGTTAATCAAATAAGAGAGGAATTGTTGATTAATTTTCAACAGATGGAAAATTTTGTGTTGCTTTTTCGTATTTTCTACAAAATTTAAATGAAATTTAAATTTAGTTAATTAACAACCATGTGGTTTTAGATAGAAAAACACAAAACCATAAAATATAGGCCTTCAATGACGTCATAGATGTAGGGGCCCATAGTTCTTTGACGTCATAGGGATACATATATAATTGATTATAGTTGTCAAGTTTTTTTTCTTCTTCTTCTTGCACCAGGTGATGTGATATTTTTTTTTCAAAAGAGAGAGAGAGAGAGACATACAGTATATAGAAAGAGATAAAGAGAGTGAGATAGAGTGAGATATAGAATAAAGAGATATAGAATAAGTGAGATATTATTCATTTTTGTGTCATTGGTCATGAATCTTATGATAAATGTTATATAGCTCAGGTGATGATGATGATCTTCATGTTTAATACATAGTAGACGCATAACAAATGATTGTTTCACTTTGGCGCTTGTTTTTCTCTTGCTTTTTTTTCTAGAGAAAGAATGATATTTTATTTTCTTCCATATGGTTTTTTTTTCTATTTCTTTATTTCTTAGTTCTTCACGTCGACACTTGCATATAATCGTGTTTTTTGTTATTTTTCCATCCGGTTGCGCACCATTTTCTCATTGTGTTTATAGAACCACTTTATAACAAAAACAAGCTAGAATAAGAAGAGAGAAAAAATACCTGATGTACGTTGCATCTTTTCACTCTTATTCCACTTCCAAAAGACAGTTTTGATGGAGAAACACTTAAAAGAGAAGGAGAGTGGAAGATTAACACTTGTAGCTTAACACTAGGCTTCTTATCACAAACACGTACTTTTGTTTTTTGCTACTAACTTTTTTTTTTGGGGGGGGGGAGGAGTTTGACAAGTAAAAATGAGTCTAACGGACATATTGTGAAAGTTGCTTAAAACAAAGCTAATCTTATATACTGTACCTTCCATAGATTCCAAAAATATTATTATACAGTAGAACGTCGATTATCGGAACTAATGTCGGACATGCATAGTTCCCGATAATCGATAGTTCATATAATCGAACTCTCATTAAAAAAGTGAAGAAAAGTCAACAAAAAAGCCGATTGCAACTAACTTTTTATAAGTAGTGTTTTCATAAAAATAAGTATAAAAAAAATTGGTTCCGATAATCGACGTTTCCGATAATCGATGCTCTACTGTAATAGTTTATTAAAATAAACTTAAATTTTAATTTAAGTAGCCACGGAGCATATGTTCATCTTCAGATAAATTCCAACACAACACCAAAATTAAATGAGACATAAAACGTGTTATTATGTGATTTTTTTAAAATGTTATTATTTAAAAGTGAATCTGATACCCTAAATTATCATTTTATTAAGATGGCGTGCTTTATATTTTTATTCATATCTACTTTTTTTGACATTTTTCTCATTCCCCTGTATACGGTATTATGTAAAAGGACTATTGTGGTTCAGTAATATTTTAACCCGTCATAAATGATGGGAGCAAAATTCTAGTTGAATTTTACTATTAAAATTATTTAACTATTTTATTTAAATACTTCATAATGGGTTCTAGAATCGGGAGAGTGCAACATAAAGTTGACCATGAGAAAAAAGAACCGGTTCATTTAAATTTAAATACACTCTGATGTGCTTAAACGTTTTTGTCCTTGTTTGGACAGCGTTACACACAGACAAAGCTTAGTATATATAAAACTAGTGGGGTAACCTGTCATAAATGACGTGGGTAACCCGTGCCCCGTGATGTATGACGGGACATTCTAGTTGAACTATTATATTCAAATACTGAAGGTCACTCAATAAAAGACGTTTCCTTCTCCCCTCTCCCCCACCGCCCTCACATGTGTTTACTTAAAGGTTTTTGTCCTTGTTCGTACAGCGGTACACATCGCCAGACAGACTTGACTTAATATATACAAAATTCTAAAATAGTTCCGTAGTCAAATAAAATTGGGAAACACAATGCTGTATAAGGTTACGAAAGCCCCCTTTTAGGTGAATGTGGTAACTTTTTGAGCTTCTTTACAATAAAGTTGTTAGCAATATGGGTTTGATTGTTATCGCAGTAGATATGGTTACATATCTAAAAGCTAAACCAAGCCAATGTTTTGACAAGCATTTCTAGACTGTAAATGTTTCAAGCATTCTAGTGCTGAATGACTGTCAACCAATTTACGAGCATGATTGAGGCTTTCTCTCTCTCTCTCTCTCTCTCTCTCTCTCTCTCTCTCTTTCTTTCGGGAATTCCTTCGTTTTCTATATATTTTTTTTTTCTTTCTCAAGAAAGAACTTAATAGAAAGGAGTAAAGTGCAGAAGATTTTCTGGTCGTCGATTATTGAAGATCTTTACGTGGTCAGTGATTTGTGAAAATAAAAGAAACGAAAGAAGGTTATTTTTTTTATTCGAATCGATTCTTCATCGATCCTTAAAAAAATTCCCTCCTTTCTAGTTTTCTTTCTCGCTCTCTCATTGTATATTATTATACTATCAATCCTACGACTTTAAGGCAAAACACATACATTTCTCTCACGTCAATAATACCGCCAATCACTATAGTTCAAAATCCGTTGGCGGTCGACCAATCTGAACGTTTAGGGTGTGTTGCCTTGGTTACAAGGGAAAGATTCATTGACGTTTTGGATCTTGTTCTTTATGTGCATTGTGTACATATGTAGGCTCTTTACCAATGTGCAGTGTGTTCTCAAAAGAAAATAAACCGATCCATTTTTAAGGTTGTTTTTAAGTAGTGTAAGCACATGGTTTTTCTAATCAAAATGACAGTTTATAGGCTAGACGTTTTCTAGTCAATTAAGTAGAATCAGTCATCTAGACAACTAGTTAACCAGTCTCTTTCATTATTAGAAAATGCATAATTTGGCGCATTTTGAAATGAAATCCAATTCTTAATGCTGTAAACAGAATCTTAAATGGTTTACTGCTCCAACTCCTACAAATTTCCGAAATGTGCTTCATTTTGCTATTTCCTTCTCAAATGCGAGTTTCAAACTAGAAAAAAAAACATAAATAAATAATGTTGTGAGAGTGATTCTAATCTACAGCTTTACATCAAAATATCAACCATTTCAATCTCTAAATATTTACGAGAAATGACAATTTTTTTTATTTAGTTGAAGTGGTAGGGCGATAGGGGTTTTCTTTGTTCAGTTGACCTAAAATAATAAAGCAAACAATTATAGTGAATAGACGGGCCACGTTTTTGCTTTTATATTGAATTTTTTTCTTCTTCTAATAGTGACATACAGGGTGTTCCACAAAATATATATACACACTTCTTTTTGTTAATAACTGCCATGTTTATTTTATGAAATTTAATTTTCTAATTAAGAGTAAATGTTACAATTGTCGAACAATTAATGTTTGATAATTGATGTTTGCAGATCAGTTTCTTACGGATGTCAGCATTGCCTTTATGAGAATGGTGGACATTTTGAAAACTTGAGATAATACATCATTTAAACATAAAACATGCAATGCTGTTATATCTAATCTTCAATGTAACATTATTTTACTATATATATATATATATATATATATATATATATATATATATATATATATATATATATTAATTATAAAATTAAATTTAAGAAATTAAATATGACAGTTAGTAACAGCCAAAGTATGTATATAATGTACAGAGTGTCTCATGAAAATGTATATATATCAACCATTTGGTGCAGTTGTTCATTACTCGAAATGTATGTTCATTTTTACGAAATTGTCTGATGCAAAATGTGAAATGTACATACATTTCGTATAATGAATAATTAAATCAAATTGGATGCTACATATACATTTTTATGAAACATTCTCTATTGTGTCTAATTCTCCTGTTTAAAAAAAGTTGAATTCTTCAAGTGGAAACAGGGCCTAAATGTAGATGTATGTAGAGATTTGTTTATTTTTTTCTTCTTCTGAATTTTACAATGTATTGAAATGTTTTTTGTGTGGGATTTCTGTTACCAATCGAACCTTCCCTGAAACATTATCAGAGGCATTTTCAGGCAATTTTTTGAATTTGTTTTTTAGGACACTCTGTACACTATTTTTATACAGATCTACATTGCATCCGATTTGTGAACTAGGAATGAGTACGGAATTTTTTTTTTCTTCTTCTGGTATTGTACTTCCGATATTTCTCATCTGAGTGGTGTGCGTGTGTGTGTCTGTTCACTTTTTTCTTCTTCTTCTGTTATAACATATGGATGTAATGTATATTTTGTTGGAAATCCTTCCTTTGCAACGAAATAGGTTTATGAAAGTGGGAGTGGAAGGATATAGAGTAAAATATGTTCGACGAAAAAAAAATGTAGTTGATCATACATTTAGGTTTTTTTTACTTATTTTTTTTTTTCGTCTTGAGATCATTTTTTTTTGTGCTTCTTTCGAGTATGAGGGTAGGGGTTACCCTATAACTTATGGTTTAGCTACATGTAACTTATTTGTAGGTCATAAACTGTGATAAAGGCTAAAGCACAGCTTGGTATATGACGTCAGCTCGTATATTAGCAGGCTTTGTTCGTCAACTGTTAACGGAAAGAGTTTTGTAAAAAAAAGAGGATTTATATTCATATTCTAATATGTTGTTTAAAATAAAATTTAGTTTAAAATTTAACTTAAAGCAAACAAGTTTCATTGTGACTCTATGACGAGGTTTTTAAGTTTAGCCGTCTCTCTCAAGTAGCATTTTATAACATTGCTGTTAGACACTTTAGAAAAATCTTTAAGATTACATAAACGTTTTTTTTTAGAAGCAACATTAAGATTTGCTGTAAAAAAGTTGATTTTAAAACTCTGGTTATTTTGCGTTTCAGAAGCCAACACTAAAAAGAAATTGAAAATGTTAGAAACTAGAATGTTATTGCCAACTTTCGAAATAAACTTTCAAACTGACATAAAAATTTTGAATTTTGGAAACATTTTTTGAAAAATTTTTTGAAATTTTTTTGGAAAAGACGAGCGTAAAAAGCTTATTTAAAAATAACAACTTAAAATATTGAGCTACCCTTCTAGTGTCTAAAATGCACTTCCATTTTCTTCTTCTTAATTTCGCTTTTGAAAGACAGAATAATCAGAGTTGGAGGAAGGGGGTGGGGTGTTTTTACACGTTAAAACTCTTCAGAAGAAAAATTTAAAGATTGTGAGAAACAAGAATAGAAGGCGAATATGCTAAAACTATTATGTTCACAATGAGACTTATTACACGGCACAACTTATTCCGATAGAAGTGTCGATATACGGTATGTCCTCCTAAGCAGGCTCCATACCCCTTTATTTTCAATTGTCTTGTGATTTAAGATCTTATAATTAAGCATTTATGTGTTGACCCTGCGTAGGAGAACACATAATTATTGGCACTTCTATTGCGATAAAATGACTTTAAAAAGTTTATTTTGAAACTTTTATACTGTTTTTGTTTCCAACACACTTTTGAGTGTGTTTTTTTATAAAAAAAATTACATCCAATATATATTTTGGTCTGCACAGTATTGATCTGAATGGTGGAGATAACCATAACCCAGAATAATTGTTAACAGTTAGCAGTGATTGCCGTCTTCAAGGGGGCAACCATATCAAGTCTGCATTATTCAATTTCAGCAATATAACTTTTCATAGAGCATAGACACTGCCAGCGTGCACGTGTATCAGCACGTGACAAACTTACCCAGAACATAATAAATGAAGATAGCACGTGTAGAAGTAGCGATGACGCAATTAAAAATTTGCCACGTGAAAAAAAGGTCAAGAGTTGAAGAGTGTCAAGTATATTTCTATGGGAGGAGGGCTAGTGGCGCCATCTAATGCTACACGCACAAAATAAATGATCTACTTGCATTCTTAAGGTCTTTTGATTGTAATATTCAATGGGGTTTTGAATTTAGCAAACAGTTTAGCACTTTTGACACGTGCAACTCTAGCGTCGAAAATCTTACATTAAATTTAACAATGTGGCTCTAATACTATAGGTGTCTATTAATTAAACAATCTGAACTCTCAACCAATTTTCTCTCTAAATCTGCATATTTTAAACAGGATTTTTCTTAAATAACTACTTTAATATTTGAGATGTTTTTCCGTTAAACTTTTGAAGTTTTTTTTAAACAATTTGAGCAATGAGAGAGTATCGTGAGTTTGAAGTTGAGCTTAAGTTGACGTCAAAGGGTTAAGTCACTAATCTCAGATGAGCTATGTAATAGTAAGAAAAAAAATCTACTAGTAATTGGTGTATACAGAAAAGACAAAGAAAAGGATGGGGTCCTCACTCAGTACATAATGCAAGAAACCTATTTTTTTTGTGTCTTCCTAATAAAACAAAAGGTTTTTTTTTTTCTCCTTTTATTTTCTTCTTTGGTCTTCTCAGGATCTTTTAAGCAAGGTTCCTTTAAGAAGGTTCTTTTCAGTGATTTCAGAAAGAGAAAACCAATGGATTTCTATCTTATTTGAGCTGATCACAGCAGCATTTAAGTGCTCCTAAGACGTTTTTCTCTTGATTGAACAATCAATCTTCAATAAGAAATAGTAGAAGTGAACTTGTGAGTGAGAGAAGAGAGAGAGAGAGAGAGAGAGAGAGAGAGAGAGAGAGAGAGAGAGAAAGTTGGTTCACTCATTCATTCATTCATTTTATTTCCTCTAACAATTTCTCTAAGAAAGTTAACCCTAACCATATTCTTCACTTTTTTTCTGTTTTTTTTTTCTCTTTCACTCCCTTATATAAAACATGGGGGAAAAATACCCTGGTTCATCACTAATCATTTGTGCTCTCTCTCTCTCTTCTTTGTGATTATATAGATTAGAGATATTCAAACTTTGGCTCATAAGCCCCCCCCCCCCTCTCAATCCTCCACTCATAGTTATGCTGTATTGAATTTCGAAGATTGAAGATCCTTCCAATATTGGACACAAACACAATTTTCTAATGAGGACCTGTCTAAAGGGCTTATATATACAATTATATTTCTGCCATGTTGTGTCTACTTTTTTTTCTTGGTATTCTGCTGATGCTATGTGTTTTTTTTCTTCTTCCTTTTCTTTCTTTTGGTCATCTTGAACTTGTCCGTTTTTTCACCTATTTCCTTATTATATAATTAATAATAAGAGACGTGAACGGCATGAAGATAATTGTGGAGAAAGAGAGAGAGAGAGAAAAAAAAAAGACCAATTTGATCTGAGAAAAAGATGTCTTTAAATTGGGCTCTTAAAATAGAGGATTACAAAGGAATAAGGAGAGAGAGAGAGAGAGAGAGCAAAAGAAAAAGGAAAGAAAAAAAATTCTAAGGCCCAGTTTCCACTTGATGAAAATGATGGTGATGTGTTTGTGTAATGTGTTTTAAGGTGGCTAAATGGATATTTATTATGTTTTTGTCATCCTCCCCCACCGCCGGATGGCGCGTTTGCTTGGTTATTATGTTCTATAGAAGGTCTCTCTTCCCCAATCCGCGGTTTTTTTTAAATTATATTTTTCCTGCGAACGTTTTTCAGAAGAGACATTACGAAAACAAAATTCAAAGCCTTATTAGAAACTAGAATAGTTGGTGGTGATAATGCTAAAAGTTTTTTCATGATGTTATCTTTAAAAAAAATAAACTTCTTATGAAAGTTTGAAAAAGGTGAAAATATTTTTTTCTCGAAATGTCAATTGAAAAACCTAACAAACCTTGCAAACTGAACTATAAGATGTTTAATTTTTAAGATATTCCCATGAAAAAACTTTTAACATAATCTGTTGCTATTCTAGTTTTGAAAACAATTTGAAAAAAAAACGAAAGAAAAATGTTGTTTAAAAAAAAAAAAGTTTGCTTGACGTTTTTTGTGTCCAAATTTAACAAAAATGTCTATATAGCAAAGCATTAGCCACTGCAGTGGTGCCATTTAGGGAAACAAAAGCAAAATACGTATCTATTCAGCCACCTTAAACTGGAAAAAAGCACAAATAATTGCTTCAAAAAGTAAAATTGAATAATTTCGACTGGAGTCACACTCGGTTATATGGTGGTAGGGCGATAGGTTTTTTTTCACTGTATTCAATTGGCCTAAAATAATAAATCAAAGTGTTGTAGTTAATGGTTGGGCCACGTTTGTGCTTTCATATTGAATCTCCCCCCAGGGGGTGGCATTGTAAAACTAATGATAATGTATTAGCTAATTACACCAGAATAGACAGTCGTTTTTTTCAGTTGAAATTTTCACATTTTTTTAATTATATTTGTCAAGTTGAAACAGGGCCTAGAAACAGCTGATGTGATAGGATGTGATAAAAAAAAGTTTTTTGATGAAATTGTCTAGCAGTTTCCTTTAGGAAAATAAAAAGAAACGTCAATACATAACTGCAAGATGTGATCTGATTTGTAGTTGATGTCAGATGTTGGGTTTAAAAGTCAACTGTATCAAGTCTATAAAAATCGATCTGCCGTTATCTTCTCACTGTTTAAAATAATCCACTGCAAGTTCATTAAACAGATAAAATTAACTAACAAGATTTTTTTATAAAAAAATGATGAAAATCAGTGAGAAAAAAAGATCACCTAAATCTTTTTTTTGTTTGTTTGTTTGTTTGTAACAACAGCCAGTTTAAGGTGGTTTTCAAGTGTAAACGCATCTGGAACTCTTGATTATTCTGTAATTCAATTGTAAAATAAATAAAAATGCGCTATTTAATTCTGGTTGCAGTCTGAACAACAGGCATTTAGAAATCGGGACGAACACAAGTTGGCTCCGCCCTTTTTATGACGAACGCAACTTCTAATTTTTTGGTTATGTAGTCTGACGTCACATGCTCGGCCCTTTTCAACGTCGAACCACACAACAGACCAATTAGAAGTTGCCGGTCGTCATAAAAAGGGCGGAGCCAACTTGTGTTCGTCCCGATTTCTAAATGCCTGTGTCTGTGAACACAGTAAATGGTAGAACTAGTAGAGGTGTCAACAAATGGGGATAGTAGTAGAGGTCAAAGGTGGATGAGACATGGGCAATTAATTTTAAGGTGATTGTTGATTAAATTGGGCTTTGGATTTACGTTTTAATGCTGCTACGACTGACACATGACAAACATTTCAATGAGAGTCAATGACATTTTCAGTCAAATGTCCAAATTCGACAGTGATTAAAGTATTTTGATTGCCAAACTGAGAATTGTTTAGCATCAGTTACCATAAAAATGATTTAAGGTGGTTTTTTAGCTTAGCTGATTTTCGAACTCTTTCAGGAGCCGCACAATGAATGGAAACTATAAAGTGTTTTAGAAACTAGAAGGGGTAGCCCAATCACTTAATTGTATTTCCATGTCTTTTAAAATGAACTTCTTAAAAGATATTATTGTCTGTTAAGCGTTTGTCTGCTTAAATGTGGCTTATTTTCAAGCTGATATAAAACGTTTATTTTGAAAGATATCATCATGAAAATACAACTTAAGTGATTGAGCTACCCTTCTAGTTTCTAAAACACATAGACATACAGGTTTTTTCTCTTTCATTTTGCATCTGAAAGACAGAATAATCAGTTCGAATCGAGTTGTGAAGTCGAGACTTAAATGGTATGCAACAGTTTTTCTTGCCTTTTTTTTAGTGTGAGTGTTGAATGAGGGTTTTTTTTTGCGTTTTTAATCGATCAGTTTGTAGTTTAGTTTAAAAAAAAAAACGGTTTTAGAATTGAATTTGCTTTCAAGTCAGTTATGGTCGTATATTTCTTGTCAATCATCTTTGTCAGCGATCTATTTTTATTGTGTTTACAAAATAAAATGACTGAATTTTTATTTTATGCAGCTTTTAAAACAACAAAAAAGGAAGGTTGATTCTCATACATTTTGTTATTGTTGTTGTTGTTGTTGTTGATGATGTTGCTGAAAAATTGTTTTATATAGCCGAAAGTCTTATAGTGAGTATTTCAGTGACGTAATTCTATTGGAGCCAACATTTATATATATTTATATATATTCATATATATATATATATATATATATATATATATATATATATATATATATATATATATATATATATATATATATATATGCTGTATATAAATGTAAATAATAATATAAAGAAATACGAGTAGAATGGTAGGTTCCATGTCAAACAACGACGAGGATTAGAGGTAGAGGCTAGCAATGCTTCTATTTACTTTAGGCGGAGGATGTTAATTTGGGTCTCCGGTGTAAAAGCATCAGATACACTCTATACTTTAATGTAATTCTCTAATAGTTTAGCCTCTACATCCAACCCTCGCGGTTGTTTGAGATGGAATAGGTTGATATATAGGTACAGCTGGTAGAATAGAATATTGTGTTACAAAATTGTGATAAGAATTTGTGATGGTTTCCTGTGACCCTCAGGGGCTTTATGCATGACTATATATTGTAAGGCATATCAAAGCTTTTATTTTAGGGTAAAGAGTTACATCTTGATCATTGAAAGTGAGGTTTTTCATAGAAGAAGAAAAAAAATTCAAAGTTTGATACAAACTAGAAGAGTAAAGGGGATCACTTAAACGTTCTTTACATGACAATATATATTTTTTAAAAATATGACAATTTTCTCGGCATGTTTAACATCAAAGTGAAAAAAAAACTGGAATTATCCTGGGTCATTTTCAAACTCCATTAAAACGTTTCCTATTTTGAAAAATATTGTCGTTGGATTTCATGCTTTAACATCATTCGTTCATTCTTCTAGTTTCTAACAAACTGTATGTCTTCTATAAAAATCATTTCTGAGGCTTGAAATTGAGGTTCAAGTGCCACATTTTTTTCTTCTTCTCATGAATTTGGGCCTTGATATCATTTTGGCCTTGATATCATTTAGGCCTACTACAGTATATAGGCCTATTTTCGTTGCCATGCGTTGCATTCTTTAACGTAATTCTAAAAAATAAGCACTTAATTCTACAATTGAAACTTGAGTGTAATCGAGTTTCCTTGGTTGCATCTTCTTTTGTTATTTGGCAATTTTAGTCCTTCGCACGTTAGTTTATTATTATTAATATAAATAAAAGTTCATCAAGAAGCATTTATGTATAATTAGACGATAATAAAACAATTAAAGCGCTTGGTAGCAAATTTTTACGAAGAAATTGCTGGTAAGCTCTAAATTAGAATGACTTTAATGACCTTACTATATGTAAAATCATTTTTAATTGGTGACATTGACATCAGTTTAGCCTATTATTTACAGTATATTGTGACAACTTCATTAGGAAATACAAAATGTTTTATAAACTAGAATAGAGTAAAGGTATGGAATAAAGCAGTTGATCTAATATTTTTTTCAAATGAACGTTTTTCATTATAAATATGAAAGTTATCGACATGAAATACACTTAAGTGATTGAGCTACCCTTCTAATTTCTAAAACACATTCAAGTTTCTCTTCAATTTGCAACTGAAAGACAGGGTTTGAGTTGTATTTACATTTTAAAACCACCTTCTGGTCCTGACACAAATGACAAAGCCGAGACAAGACCCGAAAGACGGCCGTCATCAGGTCGACGAATTGCACCGTTAAATTCAGTGTGTCGGTTCACACGATGCTCACACGACAATGTGTGGTGACTGGACAGTGCCTAGGCTCTGCCACCTGGCCAGGGTGAATATTTGTCATGTTCTTTTTCCCGGTCACGGTCCACTCTCGGTTCGCAGATTAGAGGAAGGGGAGGAGTTTTATTAATTATTAACAAATGGAACCTCCTTAATTAGGAATGGCCCGATCCAATTGTGTCCTAGATGACTTGACTGAGCCAAGGCAGGGTGGAAGTGCGACCGTCTTTCCAGTTCTGTCTCGGCCCGGTTATGTGTGTCAGGACCACTAGGAGCAGACAAATTGTAAAAAAAAGATAAGCCAAATTCAACCAGCATGGCATCGAAAATGGCGGTTGTTCAGTGAATGTGTTTGGAGAAATTCACTAATCCTAACAGCACCCAAAGCAATGACATATACCTTGTACACACATGAGTTAAATGAATTCAAATTAAATGTGTTTAGGTGAATTATACGGAATCCAGTTAAGGACACATTAACCAAATAAAAATTGACTTTATTATTAATATTTTAAATTGAAATACTAAATCAATATATATTCAATAGTTTATGTAATATTATATATACTAGTGGGGTAACCCGTCATAAATGATGGGAGCAAAATTCACAGGCAATTGTGCGCATGTGCGTCGTTTTTTCCTTTTTAACTCCTTTCATTTCAATTTCAGTCACCCCCTCCCACTTTTCTCTCTCCCTTTCTACACTTTCCAACCTTTTCTCCTCACCCCTCCCACTTTTTTCTCTTTCTCCCCCTTCTACACTTTCCAATCTTTTCCCCTCACTCCCTCCCACTTTTCTCTTTCTCTTCTCCCGTCTACACTTTCCAAAGAAAGAGTTCAACATATAGTTGACCTTGAGAAAAAAAACGGTTCATTTATTCAAATTTATATAAATTCCGACGTGCTTCAATGGTTTTTGTTACTCCACACACACACACACACAGACCTGGGATATTATATATATATATAATTATTAACTGAATAAATTGAATTCGACATATTGTTTGTTTGTCCTTCACAGGGCTCTGTAGAACACGTTTATTATTTAAATGCATTTAAATTATCAGGTGTGTACTAGATATAAGGTCTTACCATTACTGTAATTATAGAGATTTTCAAAGGCACAAAGCCACCCACCCAATATTTACTTTTCAGATATTATTAATATATTTTTATGTTTATTTTTTTAGATGTTTTTTCTATAAGAGCTAAGTTTATTTTTTTGCTTGTTTGTTAAATCGCAATAGTGACAGGAATGACAAAAAAACGTGTTTAATGTAGATTAACCTTGATCATCTTCTAATTAAGGTGACACATTTAATGGAAATTCAATTAATTTCTTTAATCACTTTTGTAATCAACAGATTTGGTTTGACTGGATACTTTTTTGCTGTAGCCTAAGCCTCAATTATAAATGTATAGTCAAGGAGACGTTTATACGAGCTAGTATTATTGATGGTTGTTACAGAACCAAAGTGCCATTTTCTAAGAGCCACATTTCAGGTTCTGTTGAAGCTAGTTTCTTCAAACTTTAAGCCTATAGTAGTATAGACCGGGCCGGTAATTGTCGGACACACGTATCCAGCGACTCGACAACATCTTCGTCGGACACAGCGATTTCTATCTGGATACGTGTGGCCAGTGATATTGGGCGTCCAAACCGAATTCAGTATCTGTTGTTGAGTTCGGCAGTGAATTTGCTGACCGCCAGTATCACAAATTATATAAATTTAAATGAATAAATGAACCGCTTTTTTTCTCAAGGTCAACTATATGTTGCACACTCCCCATCCAAGAACCCCATGATATTAAACTGGAGAGGAGAAAAGGTTGGAAAGTGTAGAGGGGGGGGGGGGGAGAAAGAAACGTGGAGGGGGAAAACGTGGGAGGGGGTGACTTAAACCAGAGAAAATGAAAATCACATTTTCTCTTTCAAATATAAAAAGGGGAGGGGATAATAGTAGCAAAATTAAACTACAGTTTATCACAGGCAATTGTGCCCAGCATTAGAATTTCTTTTTCTCCGCCCTTTTATGAACGTCATCAATTTCTAATTGGTTTGTTACTTGGTCTGACGTCATAAAAGGGCGGAGGAAAAGAAATTCTAATGCTGGGCACAATTGCCTGTGAATTTTGCTCCCGTCATTTATGACGGGTTACCCCACTAGTACTATAGAAAAGAGGTTGAAAACCTATTTAAATGGTTTTGTTCATGTTGGATTTGTGATCCACTTTGTGAACTACGTTATTTTGGAGGTTGGGTCACCACATTAGGTGACATTGGGCTATCCACACTTGTCACAGGTGCACCAAAATGACATTAACCACTACCAAAATGATCAATACATTTCTTCACGTGGAATGGTGACCAAGTTCGGCCCGCCACAGTCCATAAAAACTACGGGAGGTCCGATTTGTGGTCGGCTTGCCGATGGTCGGTGCCATACCTCATGAAATCTTGAGAGTGAGCATCTTTAACACGGTAAAAAATTCAGATACGCCCACAATGTTTTAAAAACGGTAAATGAGAATCATATAAACTTGAGCATCAAAAGTATTGACCAGAAATAGACCTTTGAGAAGATGAATATCAACTTTCCAGTTATAATTTTTATTATCTGAAAGCTTAATAAGAGAAAAAAATTAATTATTTTTGTCTTCTTATATAGTTTCTTGAAGCTAAATCGATTTCTCTTTTATATTTTTTTAAGCTTTAAAAGACAAGTTTTTAGTCTTTTTTTAACACAAATGAAGAGGCACTTCAGTGACATTCAGATTTAATTAAAGCTCAGATTTCTATTTTACTTCTTTTTTTTGTCTCATTTTAAAAAAATGCATTTCTCTCTCACATACACATTATAAATGATGTCACAACATTTGAGAGACACTCTGCACACACCAAACATACAGAGAGGGTATCATTATTGTTAAATAAACTATCCCCCCAACCTCTTTTCTGAAAAGAGAGAGAGAGATGCATTGAAAAGAACCGCTTTTTTCTAATTGATTTTCATCATGACATCCATATCCTCCTCCTCTGTGTGTCTCTGTGTATGTGTGTATATCATATAAGAGATCCATCAAAAGTGTGTCAGAAGCCCTTTTCATTGAGGGGTTGGGGGAAGGTTACTACATAAGATATATTGAGAGAAAAACCGTTTCTTTTTCTTATCTGTTTCTAATTCTAAGCTTTCTCTCTATATTATTTTTCTTCTATTCACAAGTGTATTATGTTTTTGCAATGTAACTAATGCCTTTTCTATCTTGTTCTTCTCTCCTTTTCTGTCTTTCTCTCTCTCTCTTTTCTCCTCTCTTGACCGTCATTCAGTTTCAGCTTTGAGTCTCTCTGAAATTGCACTTGTTGCATTCGTTGTGTATATTTTTTTTTTTGTGTGTGTAGGGTGTCTTTGCCTGCAATTTGTAACAAGTGGCTAATGAAAATGAAACTGACGGAAATACAACAAAAAAGTAAAATTCTTTTTTTGTTGTTGAAACACTTTTTTCTTAAGGTGGACATACATTTATACCTTGTACACACATGAGTTAAATGAATTCAAGTTAAATGTGTTTAGGTGAATTATACGGAATCCAGTTAAGGACACATTAACCAAATAAAAATTGACTTTAATTATTAATATTTTAAAATTGAAATACTAAATCATTATTTTGTCAATAGTTTATATATTATATATTTAAGTATTAACTCAATATTTTCAGATTATTAACTGAATAAATTAATAAATTGAACTCGACATATTGTTTGTTTGCCCTTCACAGGGCTCTGTAGAACACGTTTATTATTTAAATGCATTAAAATTATCAGGTGTGTACTAGGTATAAGGTAGTAGTCCTATTTATTAGAATCTACAGCATTGAAACCTACCAATTGGATAGTTAGGAAGTTAGAACAGAATAAAACTTGTGAATCCCTACCTTTGTTGCACTGGTTGAAGCTTTGTAGGAGGCTACCCAGGCAGCACACCAACGCCAACGCACGCCATTCACTTTTGAATTTTAGCCTCTAACCAGGTTATGTAACTGAAAAACGCCTAGCTACTTCTGCGCTCGGATCGACGTACACACTAAAGCGTTCGTGTGTCCTCAATCTTCCTCGTTTGCGTTCGTGCTCAAATGCATAATAAGAAGCTTTAGAAATCTTTTTTTAAATAAAACACATTTAATCCAATTAAAATGCTCTGTAGATTATTCTCCATTGTAAATGTTTTTAGAATAATTTTTAATGTTGCAAAATTGCTCGAATTTATTTATGCGTTATGTCATAATTACAAAGTTTCAGTAGGTTAGATATCAATTTCGCTCTTATTTCAAGTTGATTATAGACCTAAACATCTTAACTAACCAGTAGAGTAGTAACGAGGAGCAGTTTGCTCATGGCGCTAGTCTCCAAAAAAAGGTGTCTTCAAATCTCATTTTAATTGTATTTCTAAGCTTCCTGATTAATAATTAATAAGTTTATATTAATTAGCAAGGCAATCAGAAAAAAAAATGCACTTTCGGTAAAGATAAGAACTTTTGAGTCTTGCTTAGGCTATGCTAAGTGATTGTTTCACCTCTGAATTATAGCCTCTAACCTGGTTCTGCGACTCAAAAATATATCTTTTGGTTCAGGTGTGAATTTCTATAGTGTATTTAAAAAAATAATTTTGAGGGCGCACTCAACAATTTTACTCCTGATGCTAAAAACCTAAATATACTGCTGAAACTAACTGCAAGGACCTTAAAATTGTGAAACGCCCAGGAGTCTCGAAATTTCACAGCCCCTAGGGGGATCCTGGATATTACTAATCAAACCGTTTTGATTATCAATTTTATAAATTATAACAATGCAAATTATCATAATTTCATTGTATTTTTCAGCTCAATTTGCATATAATTTGAATTTTTTTTTCTGTCTTTTTTTTTTTTGCAGATTAATTTCGCAATCAAGTTAAAGAAGGAGAGAGTGAATGAGTGAGTTAATCATTCTTGATTATGTTTGTGACGACGATGGAGTTAAGTGATTCTCTTTCTGCCACCGATTGTTTTCGAGTGGTTTCATTCGCGTTTTTTCTTCTTCTCTCGATCAGTTAAAATGTAAGTGGGGGTTTTATTTGTTGACGTCATTATGATGATGGAGAACGAGGTTTTTCGTTATGACGTCACTCTTGTTTCTTTCTCTCTTTTCATCTTGTGAGTATGTTATGATCCATCTGTGTACAATGTTGTATGCTTGTTAAACGTGGAAACATTTTTCTCCCGTTTTCTCTGATATGAGAGAGAGTATTGCTAGTTCCCAATAGACCACCGTACTTCATACTTCTTTCTAGGCTAGAAAAATACACTAAACTCCAATGTTCAACTAAAAAAAAAAAAGAATCTCCCGCCTCCTCCTCTTCTTCCTATATCATTTCTCTTGTTTTTCTGTTCTGATGCACAACATTTTTCACTGTGTGTGTGGCGTGTTTATAGTGTGTAATAATATACTATATTGAGCTTTAAACATAATCTATCTTTGCTTTTTTATATAAAAGAGAGATAGAGAGAAAACAACAGCAACAAATAATAATAAAAAGTCCGCTTTTTTAACATGATGGACTTGCCCGCGTTTTGAGCTTTCATTTCGGGGCATAGAAACAGAAGAGACGCGGACACATAAACAACATTTCTCTCTTTGTTTCTCTAGTTGTGGTGGTTGGTGGCGGTGGTGGTTGTGGTGCTGTGTTTGCTGTGGCTGTGCTTGGTGTTGTGCTTGATTCGAACGCGCTTAATTGTAGTTGTTGCTGCTGATTTTTTCGGGGGAACAGTTTTTTTTTATATACACCTTTCATCGGAGGTTTTTTTTACTTCTACCACCTACGCAATTCTACTTGGAACTATAAACTTATTTATAATATAGTCCAGAAGAGAGGCTCAATCATCATAGGACATCCTTTGTTGTTGTTTTTTTTCTCCGGGAACATTTATTTGAGCTTCTGTTGACTGCAACACTTTTTTTTGTTTGTTGATGGTGATTGTTTTTGCTTTAAAAAGAAAAGAAAAAAAAAACTAAGTAATCTCAACGATATAAAAATTTATAGCGAGTTTTGAAAGGTAAGTGATTACTTTTTTTTTTAAGTCTTGTCTTTTAAAATTACTGTGTTTTTTTTTATATTGAAGAATAGCAACAAAAAACAAATGTTGCATTTTCTAAAAAAAAAGCCACAATTAAAGGCACAAATTCAAGAATGAAGCTTGGAAGTTATAACTGTCAGCTTCAATTTAAACCTTCTGATTAAGGTTCTAATATAGAAAAATTCCTCTTTCAAATTGTACATCATAAAACATACATTATGAGGGTTCTTTTTTTTGTCTAGATTAGTACCCTGTTTGGAGAATTGAAGTATCAAGTGTAAAGCTTAAATTTAACAAGAAAACCTGACACTTTCAACTTAAACTTTCTGGGCAATGTTACAAAATTGAAAACAATTTAATATGCATGAAGTAAAAATATTTTTTTCTAAATATAAACCTTGTTTGGAGGGTTGAAGTTCAAGTTCAAGGCTGAAATTTAACGAGGAAACTTGACATTTCAATTTTTGAATATCCATGAATAGTTGTTCCAAAATGAAGAAGACATTTTCAAATGCATTCAATAAGAATGTTTTTTTTTTTATATTGCAACCCTGTAGAGAGAGAGAGTTGAAGTTCAAGTTTAAAGCTCTTATTTAACAAAGGAAACTTGACACTTCCAACTTGAACTCTCTGAACAGTGTTCCAAAAAGGAAAACACAATTTTAGGTGCATTCAATAACATGTTTTTTCTAGATTGCAACCCTGCTCGGAGAGTTGAAGTTCAAGTTCAAAGCTCAAATTTTAACAAGGAAGGTGCAAGGTTGAAATTTAACAAGGAAACTTGACACGTCAACTTTTAAACTCTCTGATTTTTAAGTGCATTCAATAAAGAATGTTTTTTTTTAGATTAGAACCCTGTTCAGAGAGTTTCAGTTCGACTTTAAAACTGCACGTACTTGAATTCGGTCCTAAAGGAGGGGGAAGCACTTTTCTGTATAATTAATTGAATTTTGTTTGATGTAATGATGATGTCATTGTGTATGTCTGGCATTTCAATTACAATTTTCTGAATATAAGAACCTTATATAGTTTTACTATTAGGCCCGATTCCACACGATGCATGCTCTTGTCACATATTATCATCTTGAATTCTTTCACATAGGGTTTTAACATAGAAGAAATGCCATTCAACAGTGAAGTACTTTTCGATATGTTTTTTTTTATGTTACAAACCTGTGCAAAAGGTTAAAAGTGAAAATGTATGACAAATACTCACATCGTCTTGAACCGGCGTTAGATTTAAAAATGCAAATTGCATTCCAGTTTGAAGCCTTCAAGGGTTAAATGAAAATGACCTTTTGTCCAGTCTGTATGCGTTAATTTTTTTATAGACTTTTAACTAGTCAAGTATTTTATATATACTTGTTATTTATTATAGACAAATGACTCTTTGTTTAATTTGCATATTCCCTTAATTATTATTAAGTGTGAGCGAATAATTAAGCTATCTTAATGGACTTGTTTGTGTGTTTTTTTTTGTGTGACAAGAAAAGAAGGCATGTGGGAGACAAACAAAAGGAAGAGAGAGAGAAAGCAACTTGTTGGATTGGTGTCAGTGGTGCAATACTGTGTCACATGATATGGTGTCTATTTGTATACTTGTATATTTTTGTTGGAGTTTCTAAATCGATTTCAAGGTGGGAGGATCCCGGTTTTTATTTGCAAATGGTAAATGGTAACTTTAAGGTGTGGCATTGTGGCAAAAATGCAAGAGTTTGGGCTTTTTTTGCTGGCTTTCTTTCCTTCCTTCCTTTTTGTGAGTTGAATAGTTTTTTTATTCAACACGTTGCTAAATGCAACGCGAAATCCAACAGTTGAATCAACAGTGATGATCACGAGTGCCACCTTGCATAAGAGTAGAGAAACACGTCATTACGAGCCACACTTAACGTGGTTATTACGAGCCACTTAGCCTCAATGTACGAGCTCGTATATGTATTTCATCTGATGATGCTTTTGCAGCTTTAGCTTGAAGAGGCTAGTGGCGAGTGGGCTGCTAATTGAAAGAACACCAATTTTCTGTGCTAGATTGACTTTACTTGTAAGCTCAGCAAATGCAGCTCAGAAATTTTATTCGAGAATGCCTACAGCACTGCTACATAAAAATTATGCAATAGGAGTGAGACTACGTATTGCTAATTTGAAACTGACTGCCAGTGACTTCTATGGTAGAATGGCGTTTAACTGCTAAAATATGACTAATTAGTAGACTACGGAAGGAATGATCTTAATTGTAATCTGGGCTAGAGGTGCATTATGGGTACGCATTTAATGTGTAATGATCGGTTTAGATTGGTTGCAACGTTTGTTTTGTGCATGCAATGTAAGTGCTGAGACTAGTAGAAGCTTGGCAGCGTTCTCACACTGCAACAAAGGTAGGTGTTTTCGAATTTAGCCAACCAAAAACCCTGGACAATTTGTATTCTGTATCTAACTGTAATGTAATGCTAATAATAAAAAAAAATTAGCAAACAGTTTCGCGTTTAACATTTAAAAAAACACCATGGTCGTAAATTCTAACCATCTTATTGTTTTCAAACTGTGTTTTGAACAATAGTTGAAGTTGTAATCACTTCTTAAAAATGGTGGTCATATTCCAAAATGTTTTTATTTTATACCCTTTTGAATTATGCTAATTTGCTTGACCCCAAGTTAAACATTATTTACCTCAAAATAAAGGTCCGTTTTGCTAACTACCTTTCGTTCTTCAGGAACATCTTTCAGCTTTAGTAATAATTGTGTGTATTCCGTAATATGTTCTTTAGGTATTAATGTTATTTCATGACGTTTGGAATTGTTGTTTGGTTTCTGGAGTAAATTGACCGTGTGTCTCATGGCACTAGCAACTCTGGAGTCTCTCAAGAGTCTCTTAAATGTTTCCTTTAAAATCGCTTTTCTCTTAAGTATTATTAGTCATAAATTGTTACTTAACAAAGCTAAAAATTTAATCAGAACAATTTTTTTTTGTACTGCGAGATGAATTGGTTGCTGCTTTTACTCGTGTACATTAATTCTCCGTATTTGAATTGACTTCATCATTAGATTTTCTGTGAGATCTATTTTCTAATTGGACATAAGCACTCATTGAAAAACGACTGCTTGTTGTCAGGAGCAACTAGAAAATTGGCAAATTTGCATATCTCTACTACTACTACTACAGTCAGCAAGTTGAAAATGGAATGACAATTTCAAAGTGAGATGATGTGACTAGTGGGTGTTTGTGTTGTTGTTGCTGCTACTGCTATATATATGGATTTGTAATTGTAATGAAGACACATTGCAGCATCATGTAGAATTTGATGTCAAATTAAGAAGTGTGTGTGTATGTTAGTGTCAATCTGCGAAATCAGTCAATCTGCAGATTGCCACCAAACTGCTGGTGAATCTGCACAATTCAATACATTTTAGGTGTTGAATTTTGCAGATTCACTAGCTGGTTGGTTGGTCTTGCAGATTGCCTAGGCAATATGCCGATTGTCTGATTGCACAGATTGACAGTAACATATACGCTGTATAGTATGATAAATTTATTAGCCGTTTCCTTTTGCCGTCAGGTTTTTTTTGTGTGTGCTATTCTTGGTAAAGACGAAGAAAAACACCTGTTTGTAGGCCTATTATTGTATACGACAAAGAGTAGAACGAGAGCCACACCCAACTTTTCAGGGTCTTCATATTTAATTTAAAGATACCAACATCCCAATTTCAGGGTCTTCATATTCAATTTCCAGGAGATATTCCACATCCAATTTTTAAGATCTCAAGACATGTATTAGCAGAGCTCCCTTAGTTTTCAGGTTTTTGATTGTGGTTACCAGATTTTTTGCCTATGTCACATTTCGTAAACTTCGTAGTTTGATCTACTGTATAATTGAACGTCCAGAGTTGTTTTCAAGGCCCAAATTCAAGAAATAAATTGGCACTTGAACTTTTGACTCGTTTTGCATGGTTCTAACAAAAAGAAACTCGATCTGTTTAGATGTGCTTATTGAAAGAAGTTATCAGTGTTTGAATACTAGTCAAGAGGTGTCAAATTGAAGTTTATATAAGGGCCACATTTTCTTCTTGAATTTGGGCCTAAATTGCTTGATAGATATTCTGTTGCGTCAACAACTGGAAGTATAAATTCTGTACTAATCTAATAATAGTTGCAATATTTTGAAGAATAGCTATCAATGCATTATTAAGATGAAATGCGACTCAATGATAATATTTTTTTCTAAGTGTAGCCGATTGGCGGCTAGCACTAACAATATGAGTAATGGATTATAATGACAATGGGTCATATGATTACAAAGTGAGCATTTCGATCATTAGCATGGTTACCATATGTATAATGCAGAGTATAGTAAATGCTCCAAATATTGGTCAGAAGTGGACTCACCTGTTTCACATACAGAATATGACTGATTTTTTTTTAAATTTAATTTATATATTAAGAAGCTTCAATGTTTATTTAGTTTGTAAAAACGAAGCTTGAGGAAGTTTGTGACGTGAAGACGGGTTGACGTAAAAGTTGCAGTTGTTGTTGTCATTTAGTCTGGTGGAAAGTGAATGTTTTCAACACAGGCAGTTAGAAATCGGGGAGAACTTCAGTTGGCTCCGCCCTTGTTATGACGACCGGTAACTTCTAATTGGTTGGTTATGTAGTCTGACGTCATATGCTCCGCTCTTTTTAACGTCGAACCACACTACAAACCAATTAGAAGTTGCTTGTCGTCATAACAAGGGCGGAGCCAACTGAAGTTCTCCCCGATTTCTAACTGCCTGTGTTTTCAACAGTTTAATCAAAAGGGGGTTTTTAGCATTCTTTTGCTATATTACCCTTCTTCTTTAGGACAAAATGACACAATCCTAAATTTTTGGCAACCCCCCCCCCCCCCCTTTGACGTTACAATTTGAAATTGTTTGTCAACCTCGCTGATGTCACAAGTTTTTTATGATAAGGCATTTATAGCAATACCTAGATGCAAATTCACAACATTTGTAATGGAAATAATTTGTCTGATAAATAGAAATTGGGATGGTGATCTTTTTTATTTGTTTTGTTATATTTGTTGACAGCACTGATCAAAATCTAGCATATTTCAGGAGAATGTTCAATAGGAACGTATAAATTTCATAGATTATGAATAGAGGCTGTATCTGGCGCTGATGAGAAATTTTCAGATCAATGGAGCAATGGCAATTTCATTATGAGCAGAAGTTTAGATATAAAAAATAAGCAAATGCTCATGCTCCAACTCATTTGCATAGGAGCAATGGTATTTTATTTTTACCTTTTTGCGTATGCTCAGGAGCAATTACTTAATAACCCCCTCATTGTATGATGTCACTGGTTGATTCAACTCTTGGATTTTCATGTTGAGGTTAGTTTAGCTTGTGGATTGCTTGTAGAAAATAATGAATGCGCTTGTAGCTTGAAATTCGTCTATGTAATTTTATGTAGCAACTTGCAATCAACAAATGACTTTTTTGGGGAGGGGGTGGAAGGAGTTCGAAACATAAAGGTCTTGTGTTTAGAGAACCCTCAGTTTGTAAAAAAAAAAAAAGAAAGAGCTTCATGAACTTTGTGTTATCTAGAACACAGCACCCATTAGACCAGACTATTGGGACTGATACGATCTCGGATTTTAATGTTAATGAGTAATTCTGAATTTTAAGCCTACACTCAAGAATGAATAATTTTACTTAAGACGTTTGCCTCTTTTTTAAAGTTTGCATGTTATTATATTGGAATATTATTCAAATTTGCTAGCAATTATCTGTTAAGAAGGTCTTTTCTTAAATATTGAGGGATGTCGTTTTGGATGGGGTGGGTTGTGTGCAATTTGGGAGGTTGGGGAGGGGTTCGGCGTTCATATAGCGAAAGAGAGAGAGAGAGAGAGGATATGAATAAATAATAAATATAATAAATATGCATTTACTGAAGTTGTTAATCACTTGATAGAAAATTTTTAAAGATAGAAAAAGACACTTGCTTTTTTGTTCATTGATTAGTTTTGAAGAAGGGGGAAACGAGGCAACAGTTAAAAGGGGAGGAGCCACACATACATGTACATGTATATTAAGGTCATACAAACATAGCCTACAATCTATATTGTTTATTTTCAATTATGATGAAAAACACTCAGGAGATAGATGGTTGATGATGATGATGGTAAAAGGATGAAACAATTTTAATATTTGTGTCTATTGGGTGGGGGGGGGGGTGTGGGTGTGTTGATTTTTTTTTTCTTCTTATTTTAAATGTTTCTATATTTGTAATGATAAATATATTCAACATCAATTTTTTTTTGCGGTTAAGATAAGAAGAAATAAAAAATTCACTTTTTTCTGTTATCTAATCTGTTTTTCTATGTTGTGTAGCGATAATATGACGTCAGCATTTATGAATTTGAAGAAAAAAAATATATATATATATATATAAAGAGCTAATTGATGAATATTGAATATTTTAAGTGCATGTCGAGAGCTAATTTGGCATAAAATTTGTTGGTTGGTTGTTTTTATAAAAAAAAAACTTTTTTTTTCTTCATTTGAATAATAGAAAAAATAGCTCCAGACTTTGTGACGTTATTACGTGGGTATCGATTTAAATAAAAAAAAATATAAAGAGATTACTTGGTTTTTGGATGTGTTTTTTATTTTCTTAATATTTTAATTTTTGTTTGTTTATCGACGTTTACAATTTAACAGCTTGAGACACGAGTTTAAGGTTTTTTTTTGGGTGGTTCTGCAGCACTTTTTGTTGGGGAGTTTCGTTTGTATAAATAATTCTCGTGAGTTTTGAACTTTTCAGACCTTTGCACCTCGGCTGGAAGAGTAGCACAATAAATAACACTTTTTTGGGGGGGGGGGGAATGAGTTTGAAGTTAAGAGAAGATCCAGGGCTTACTTTGCTAAGCCTTTCAAGTGCAAAAAAACGTTTTAACTATTCACAATATCAATTTATTTGGTTCTCTTACAATAGATTGAGATAGAACCAATGCAACTTGAAATTCATTTTCCCAAAAAAGTGGTTTTTTTAGTTGTGCCACTCTTCCAGCCAAGGTGCGACATAGGGACCTCTAGGATTACATGAGTCACTTATTGGTCACAACGTGGTCTTATATATTCCAACCCTAGAACGTCAAATGAAATTAGTTATTTTTGTCATTTAGAAGTAAAAAAAAAAAACGGTCGACCCGCACCCCAACCCTGACTGTAGTGTGAATTGACCCTAAAATGGGAAAAAGGGGCTTGTCTTTCTAACAATGATCTCACGCTCCAACCACCAATAGAAACATTTGCAGGAAATAGTGTGACGCTGGTTTATTTAAATAATCCAACCAGTAATCACGTGTTGATAATGTAACAACATTTTAAGGGCTTTTTAGAAGCCAAAAGAAGAATAAGTGACTAATGTACCTGTTTAGAGTAAATTGACTTCAATGTAAGAGACCTCCATAGACATCAGTGTTATAATTCTATGATCTGATGGCTATAACGTAGCACTGAACGGCTTTTTCAATTATTTCTCTTATTCTTTTGCCATTTCATTGACGAAATGTGGTAATTATTTCATTTTTTTTTATAAAAAATGTCACTTGTTCTTCTTGGCTTTCTAAGCCACTGCTTTTATAATGATTTTTTGCATTTCCATTGGTTTAAGTCCATATCATATCTTATCATTGTTTTTTTTTATATTCACAGTGTGTGGTGTGCACATTGTTGTCTAGTTTAACCTTCTTGACAATGACCATTAGCTTCCTTTAGTTTAGTTTTGAGCCCTGTGGTTGTTACTAATGATAATGATGGGGCTTTGTGGTGTGTGTGATATAGGCCCTCTCTATCTATGTATCTATGTCTAATACGTGAACTTCTTTTGTGTTGGTTTTTTTTTTATTTTATGAGGTATTTTGTAAAGACACCATATGGAAGAAGAGATGAAAATATCTTTTCCCTTTTTTTGATCCCTATGTAGACAAAACCATCCATAGATCATGATGCTAAGTTGCTAACATCATAAACGTGTCATTTAGAGATAGACAAGTATATAGAAAGAGGGCTGGCAATGGATGGATGGATGGATGGATGAATGAATGAATGGATGGATGTCCATTTAAGACTAGAAATCCAAACGCGTGTTGTGAATTTTTATTATACATTTATCGTGATCGATAAAAAGAATCGTTTACAGGGATCTAGAAAGAAGAAGAAAAAAATCCTACAGGTTCTAGAGGCTTTTCTGAGTGCCTTGTGTGGGAATGCATAGTCTCAAATGTAGCATTTATATGGAATAGATATGCTATAGTCTTTATACAGACTGCTGCATCCACACTATTATTTATTCCAATTTGAAAGGCTGTGACACTTGCAGTACACAGGTAACACTGTTACTTAAGAGAAGTGAAATGATTTTTGGAATACCTAGTCTACACTTGAGCCGAATTCATTCAAGTTAATTGTGTTTAGTTGAATTATAGGAAGTACAGTTAAAAACGAGATAAGAAAAAAATTGAGTTCCATAACGTACAGTAATATCTGAAAATATTTAAATAATAAAGCTTACTATCTGAAAATATTTAAATAATAAAGCTTACTATCTGAAAATATTGAATTATTAAAGCAGTATTCTGATAAGCACTCAGTATATTGAAGTTAATATTTTGAAATATGAATTTGATTAGTTCAAGTGAAGTCAAAGTTAAAGCCTCGAACTACACATTCTCAACATTCACAATTGTGATTTTTTTCGATCAAAATGTTTAGTTAAAGGCTGAAGTTACCTAAATGGTAGATTCTAGTGTGACCACTGACAAAAAACTAGCCTCTAAACAGTCTTTTAGATTGAAAACACTAAGCAATAAGACTTCGTTTTGTGATAGGACCTTTTAAAGAAAAAAAATGTTTGAGAAACCCCTGGGGTCTTTTGCCTAACTTGTGCTGATGAAAAATAGCTTAAATTTTCAAATTTTCAAATGATTTTTTTTATATAACAATGCAGCTATTTCTTTGGAATAGAATTTGATATGAACCCTTTTTTTTCTTTCCGAAAATTTGATCTAAAAGATAAAATTGTTCGAATTTTCCAGTTTTCTTCTTTTTCTTCTGCTTCTTTACCCCTCTTCAGTATGTTTATTTTGAATTTAATCTTATTCTGTTGGGACGTTTTCTACTTTGAATTCAGTTACATGTAAGAATATATATATATATGTATATTGTGTTTGTATTATTATACATAGTCTATTCTGATCACAACACAATGGTTCCCATTGAAATTTAATCCTCAAGAAACCCCTTAACCCCATTGTTATTGAAAAATCTTGTCTTTTCAATATTTTTCCCCTCTTTGATCATTTATTTACATATGCATTATAATTTATAATATAAGGAAACAGTGTTGCCAGATACGTTTGGCAATATTTATCGTAACTTTCAAAGTAGAAAATCAGTTAGTTTGCACAATTAGTAGACAATATTCAAAACAACCAATTATAAAATAGGCTTATTGCTACATAAAAAAAATGTACCCATCAGCTGTTAATCGTTTTGCATTTAAAAAAAACAACGTGAAGATTATTTTGATATTGTTTTAAAAACTAGAAAAGCAACTGAATCACTTAAGTGTTTTTTTATGCTTCTAATTTTAAAAATCCACTTTACGGTATAAAGAATTTAGAAATTAAAATGGAATGTTACTTTGGCTTGTCCCCTTGTAGTAGGCAATCACTGCTTACTTTCTTAATCACGATTTTGTGTCATTAAAATGATTAAATTGCATTATTCAGATTAACACAGTTTAAATAGTAAAAATAATAAAAATACACAATGAACATCAAGAGCAAAATTAAGAGAAACTTGAAAGTACTTTTTTTTAAATAAAACTAGAAGGGAAATTTTAATGTTGATATATTTTAAAAATAAGATTTTTATTTTTTTTTTTTTTTTAGATTTTTGTTCAATAAAAAGTTTATTTAGAACGATATCTACATGAAAATACTTAAAAATTAAATGCTCCGGCTACCGTTCTAGTTTCTAACATACTTTCAGATTATCTTTACCGTTGTTGCTCGTGAAATTCAGAATAACAGCAGCGGCTGTTATAATAAAACATCTTAAATTGTTCACATTTTACTAAGAAAATGACGATTTATATGTACATTGTCTAGTGAGTTTGAAGAATGTCTTATTTTCTACTTTAATGACAAACATGGGCCTTATTATAATGCTTGTAAATATTAAACGGAAGAACTTGAATGAAAATGAGAAAAAGTTCTTCTTGAGTTTCAGGGTTTTATAAGAAATATATATGTGGAGATTTAGCTGTACTCAAAAGTATTGATTTAATGAGGGTTTTTCCTTCTTCTTCTCCGTCTTGTGGTGGGAAAAGAAGAAGACTTTCTTAAAACTTCGATTTGTTGATCTATTTATCGAGATTTTCTTCTCTTTTTTTAAAAAATTTGTTTTTTATTACAAAAGATAATCCTTCTTGCAGCTCTATTTTACGGGATTGCTTTTGTTTACTTTTGTATTTTACTCGTTATTCATGTGTAAAGTGCATATATAAAGGGACCACCGATCTTTTTTGTTATTTTGAAGATTTTTATTTCCAAATCTCTTATATATTGAAATCGTAAACGGAGAAAAAGAAAGTCTTTGAAGAGTGAGTATTGACTTATCTTTTCCTCTCTTTCTTGGCGTGTTTCAACTTTCTATTTCAATTCCCACGTTCGTGGTCTGTTTTTTTCTTTACTTTTGTATACAAGTGTGTGTGTGTCTAAACACACACATGTATAAAAACAAGAGTTTTAGTTATTTTTTTGTGTGGAACATTTAGGCCCTTTATAGCCCCATTGGATTATTTGAGGTGGTTTCTATTTTTTGGCAACCATGGTTTGAATCCCAATAGGCCGTGAGTTTGTTTTTGACATTTTCCCATTATTTGATGCCTATTCCTATTATTAACCTAGGAAATGCAGATAGGTTCCTCAGTAAGCGAACTCTCCTAACACGGCTGGTATCGTTGTGAAATGTCCAGGAGAGGTTCCTTAGTAATCTACATATAAAATCCAGTTATTCTAAAAAAAAAAAAACAAAAAAAACATTGGTCTTCGCCAAGCTCATTGACGGCTGTTTTTACAGGCTCTGCTTGCTGAGAGCGGAGCGAGTCCATGCCCGGTTTCCGTAAAAGTTTTAATTTTAATGCAATTCTTTTCGAAGGAATGTGAATTAGAAATGTGAATGTGATATTAGAATTCTCGAATCCCGTGAATCTTGAAAAATATTCGAGATTCGAAAACTGGAATCTTTGCGCTTTTTCCGTTTTTCGAATCATTCGAAATCCTAACCTAAAAAAAACTGTTTAAACTTTGATAACATTAGTTTTAACTCCAATTGACGTCCAATAGAGACGTTCACTAACAAAAAAACCGCGCTTGTTGCAATTTCGGTGGTTATCCGGGGATAACCAATGGATCACCTTGTGGTGACCCTGAGTGCCCCCACACTTGTTTTTTATTATTAATAATTTAATATTATTTCATAAAGTTGTATCTTCTTAATGAATAATATACGATTCTTATATGAAGGATTCGAGAGATTCCAGAGATTTGAGATTCGAGAAAATTTAGGATTCTTCCAACCTCTAGTAACAAGTGTTAGTAACAAGTTTGTCAACTACACTTGTTAGTTACTAGTAATCTTTTGTAATTTACAAGTAATTCGCTTGTAAACTTGTAAAAATTCACTTGTAAACTTGTAAAAATTCACTTGTAATTACAAGTGTGCACTTTTGTGAAACGCTAATAAGTAAATATTTTACAAACTTGTAAAAATGTACTTGTTACTGAGTAGTTTTGTGAAACGGGCCCCTGATATTCTTGGCTGAAAATCCATATGTGCTGCTTTATTCGCTTTTACACTCAGAAACGAGCAACCAATTTCTTTAGCAGTAATTTTTTTATAACAATCCACTGCTAAGCTCGTATGTGAAGTCGTTATGTGACTGATGATAGATTTCTTTAAAGAAAAAAAGCATTTTGAAAGTTAATTTCGTGCCTGAGAGGTATGCTAAATTATGTGCCTAATGTTGTTCTCCATCTTAAAGAATGGATAAGAATGGCATTCTTTTTTAAAAAAATTCTTGTTTAAATCTGTCATTGGAAATAAAAAAAGCAATGGTAGATTCACATTATAATATATATACATCTCTTCTTAATGTCTTAACTTTTATCTTCTTATTATACATATACGCTGTATATTCATAAAAGAAGTGAGTTAGTGTAATGAAATGTAATATTTCGTTTTGCGTTGATTCTTAAGTATGAAGTGTATATTTAGGAGGATCTATTTCCATTAAGTTTTGTAAATGAAGGTAATTCGTCTTGATGGCAGAAAGCAGCAGTCCTTTTTTTTTATTCTTCTTATGTGTAATGTGTTAAGATATTATGTGCAAAAGGATTTTTCAAACACAACGGGCACCAAGATATATATTTTATTTCGGTTTTAATGTTTTAACGTACGGAGCCCTGTAAAGTACAGGCGAAATTTTTTTTAAAAAAATCTCGAAATTTCAACTTTAATTTCGACATTTCGACTTTAATCTAGAATCTCGAAATTTCAACTTTAATCTCGACATTTCGATTTTAATCTCGACATTTCGATTTTAATCTCGACATTTCGATTTTAATCTCGAAATTTCAACTTTAATCTCGAAATTTCGCCTTTTTTTCTAGAATCTCTACTTTTCAAATTTAATCTCGACATTTCGACTTTTAATCTCGACATTTCGACTTTATCCAAATTCGAAATGTCGAGATTAAATTCGAAAAGTCGAGATTCTAGAAAAAAAAGGCGAAATTTCGAGATTAAAGTTGAAATTTCGAGATTAAAGTCGAAATGTCGAGATTCTAGAAAAAAAAGGCGAAATTTCGAGATTAAAGTTGAAATTTCGAGATTAAAGTCGAAATGTCGAGATTCTAGAAAAAAGGCGAAATGTCGAGATGCTGGAAAAAGTCGAAATGTCGAGATTTAAAAAAAAAATCTCGCATGTCCTTTACAGGGCTCCGTACAGATGAGATAAAAATATATAATTTTTTGTAACATCACATTACTTATTATACTTCATTTATGTAAATATATAATCTTAACAGCTCTTCAAGTTCTTGTAAATTATAAAAAAAAATGGGAAAATATATATTCTTGAAGAAAATGATTAATATATTTTTATAGATTGAAGTAAGGTGAAAGCTTTAGAATTGAATAATAACATTTTTTTAAACCAAAAAAAAGCTCTTCATTCGATTTTTTTTTGCTGACTAGAAAAGTAGAAATTGAACGAAAGTAACTTCGACCATTAATAAAATAAATAGAACGGTGATTATTTCAGATGACAGCTCCTTGTTTTTTTTTTTGCTTTGTGAAATAAATCATTTATATTTTCTTATTATATATGAACAATAGTAACTTAATATGAAATGTTTCAATGAAGGTGTGGGGGTTATTAAAATACATTATAGCAACAAATTAGGTGACTTGTTACATCTATTCAGTATCAGGTATTGGTTAATTTTCTAAAAAACAACCTACTTTATTAGTTTATCAGATTAGATTTTTGGTCCTGAATTTTTGAGGCCTTTTAATGAACAACTTATTCTAGAGTAACACTAAGGAAATTCTGAAAAGTACCTGTAAGTGACTGAAGCTACCCTTCTAGTTTCTAACAAACTTTCAAACATTTGTGATTTTTTTTTTCTTAATTATGCTCCTGGAAGACATAATAACCAGAATGCGAAAGACTTTATAACTAGTTATGAAGATTAAAAACGTTTATTTCAAAATGTAATCATTTAATAAATTATGTAACTGCAATAATTACTTAAATTATGATGTTGAATAAATTCTTAACACGCTAATCTACTGATATATGATATGTTTGCAAGTTAGGAAATAGATTATTTCAGTTGTTTTATTAGAATACAATTTTTTTTTATATTTTCATCTAAAAAGATTTTCTAGTTTTTATTTTCATTTAAAAAAATGTTTACGCTCGTATATATCGCACTTTTTAACTTCTTCTTGAATTCTGAGGAAGGTTTTAACATAGAAAAACTTTTTTCAAGAATACTCAAATTGGACCCCTGATCAGAGAGTCTAAGTAGAAATTTTTAGGAGTTGAGGTTAATTCTGGGTTATACGTTGTACACACATGAGTTAAATGAATTCAAATTAAATGTGTTTAGGTGAATTATACGGAATCCTGTTAAGGACATGAACCAAATAAAATTCGACTTTATTATTAATATTTTAAATTGAAATACTAATTCAATATTTTGTCAATAGTTTAATTAGTTATAATTTAAATATTAACCCAATATTTTCAGATTATTAACTGAATAAAGTGAATTCGTCATATTGCTTGTTTGTCCTTCACAGGGCTCTGTAGAAGACGTTTATTATTTAAATACATTTTGATTTTTAGGTGTGTACTAGGTACAATAAATGAAAATTAATTTCACTAATACCTAGTACACACCTGATAATTTAAATGCATTTAAATAATAAACGTGTTCTACAGAGCCCTGTGAAGGCCAAACAAACAATATGTCGAATTCAATTTTTATTCAGTTAATAATCTGAAAATATTGAGTTAATACTTAAATATAATCAGATAAACTATTGACAAAATATCGATTTAGTATTTCAATTTTTAAAATATTAATAAGAAAATCAATTTTTATTTGGTTCATGTTCTTAACTGGATTCCGTATAATTCACCTAAACACGTTTAATTTGAATTCATTTAACTCATGTGTGTACAATGATTTTTAGTTTCTTTTAAGTTTGTTATGAAGAGCCCCTTGGAAAAGGCAATCACTGCTTACACTTCAACGTTAAAAGTTGACGGATTTTATAATTCACATAATTTTGATGAAGGGGGGGGGGGGGGGGGGGTGAAGCTGTAAACTTATTTTAACACATAATATAAGCAATAATTAAATAGATGTTGAAGGTGTACTTTTAATAATAACCGTATTTTGTCTTAAAAATCTTGTATTTCAAATTCATATTTTTTTCTTTTGTTTAACATTAATTGCCATATTATAAAATTTTTTTGCCTAAGGCAAAGTGAAGCCTAAACAAAGCTAAACTTAAAAACTATTCCTATGCTCATTGTAGAGAGTTTGTCTTTTGTTATATTTCAAATTTAGCTTTATTTAGAACAATGTAAAACATTGCTGTAGTGTAAAAACAGTGTGAAATCATTCATTGGACCTACGAGCTCGTATTTTTAATTTTAAAAGCTTAATTAAGGTATGCTTTCACTTAGGCTCATGTATACATGAGTTTGCAACATGATCTTGACGAAAAGGCTTTGTTTAAAGACTCAAGCATGTTGCTGAACTCATGTTACACGCACCTGCTTCACGAGCAAAAATATTTGCATGTCTCCTTAAGTCCTTGTTTCCACTGGGGTGAAAAATTGATCTTTTTGAAACTTTCAACTGTTGAAAAATTGAACTCACGTGGCCTTTGCCTATGATAGTGAATGGGCGGAAGCCACGTGCGTTCAGTTTTTCACCGGTTGAAATTTGCACCCCAATGTAAACAAGGCCATAGTGAGGTCTTAAGGCCTTGTTTCCACTGGGGTGAAAATTTGAACTTTTCGTAAATGTCAACTGGTGAAAAATAGAAGAAATGTAGCCTTTGCCTGTGATAGTGACTGGTCATGGGTCACGTGTGTTCTATTTTTCATCCGTTTAAATTTTCACCCAAATGGAAACAAGGCCTAAATGTGCGTTTATTTGATCATAATGGCTCTTGAAACATGTTTTAATTAAAATTCAATTCGTGTCTATTTTTAATCTCATATTTTTTGCAGGCTCATCGTAGCCGACAGTAGGTAATTTTGCACCCGAGATGCATGAATAAAACTTGGCGCTCTTTTAGTATTATCATTCGAGTTGGTTTTACTCATCTGTTTTCGCGCTTCGGAGCTTTTGCGCTTGAGGAAAAAATAAATCTGGCGCCAATCCCCTTTTTAGTATTGAAATTCTACAGGCAATTGCGCCCAGCATTAGAATTTCTTTTGCTTCCTTTTCAATTTCTAATTGGTTTGTTACTTGGTCCGACGTTTATAAAAGGGCGGTGAAAAAGAAATTATAATGCTGGGCACAATTGTGCCTGTGAAATTCTAGATAGTTTGCGCATCGATTTCTGCACCCGAGACGCGTACGTGCCGCACTCGCCTTGCCCTAGTTCCAACTTTTGAGTCTCATGTATACAATGTGATCATGAGTGAAAGTGGAAACGATGCTTCTTCATAGGACGACAGTTTTTATTCTTATTAAGTTTATATTTTTTTTTTTTAAAAAAAGTTGAAAAGAGTTTTTTGGTGGCCTTTTGTCACTTTTGGTTTCTATAAGCTTTAAGTTGACACTTTTCAAACAAAATTCGAGGACAGAATAAAAAAAAATAGACCCTCAGAAACTTGAAGTGTACAAAAAAATGTGACGATGATGATGATTATTATGATGGGAAGAAAGTGAAGTTTTTTTTTTTCGTTTTTATCTTTTGGGTTGTTCTTCGTTATATTAGTATTTTATGTACCCATCACATGTGTGTAGTCATTGGGGGTATGCGGGGAAATGGGGGTGGGACGGATAGAAGATTTTTCTATTGTGACAGATTTGTTGTAGGTGTGTTTGCTTTTGTCATGTGTGTGTGTGTGTAATAATACAAGAAAATGGGTTGGGTATTTTTGAAGGTGGTAATGGTGTGGATGCTCAGTTTCATATAGACAAGTTTCTGTGTTTTTTTATTATTATTATGTTCGTTGTAAGAGATTAGGAGAAGATAATTTGTGTAGAGTACTCTTTCTATATAATAATGTACGCTTGAGTGTGCACATCTTAAGATAATATGCAAATTTTTCTTGTCACACACACAATCGTCTAACAAAATAAAAGAATGACGACGCTCCATCTTTGAAGGCTAAAAGGAGACGGTTTTTTTTTTCAAAGCTAGGTTTAGTTTTTTTTTTTTTCTTTCTTTCTTTGTTGTCGCTTTACAAAGTTACTTTCAATTGATCATTATTACTGTCAAAATCAGTTTAATCTGATAAAAAAAATTAAGCTTTAGGTTTTAAGTTGGATTTTCTAGCAGTGATTCTTAATTGAGATAATAGATGGCGCTCTTTTAATACACCGCAAATTTCTCTAAACCTATCTGAAATACAGTCATTGGCGGTAGATGTGCTTCAATTTGATTTTGGCCAATAGGAACATGCAGTATTTTATTGTTGCAGCAATGTAAAACCCCGTTCTTCAAAAATTTACTGAATTTCAAATTTAATGATAAAAATGGAAGAAAAAAATAATAATAAAAAAGAATGCATGTTTTATCAATATTTCATCAAACCAAATTAATGATTCTCCATGGATATTGATAAAGCGTGGCATTCACAGCTATTTTTTTTACTAAATGGGAAAATACTGTTCACAGGTACTTTTTTATTGGGAATAAAATACTGCGTTCCTATTGGCCAAAATCCAACGGAGCACACCTTGGCCACTTTATGTACGAGTACTATTAAGTCACTGTATTAGGTTCGGTTAGCATTTCTAAATGCTATGCGCATGTGCAGAATAAAGGATTAGTGCAAGTCCTCTAATGCTAGTACACTTTATGCTGCCACATACGCAACCGCATGGCATTCACTGAGCCTCCAGGCCATGGTGCACACATTTTAAAACTAAGCTTGCAGTAAATTGTTAAGAAAACCCGTTATATCAAATGTGAACGTCACAGATGATGCAACTGATTGATTTAAAAAAATGTATCTAATGGGTAATAATTTGTAATTCACTTTATATTACATGCTTTAAAGGCGTTTTTTTTAGTATGTCTTTAAAGCTCTTTTTTTCTCTCATTGTGGAGGTGTAAATTCATTGTGTATTTAAAACATATCCGGTTTCTGTTAAATTTCAACTGTTTTTATTAAGGAGGAGGAGGAGGGAGGGAGGGATCGATATGCAAACGTTGCTGGTTTCTTGTTTTTGCCTATGTAAATCTAATGTAATTGTACACGGGTGCATTCTGAGATTATTATTAATATTATGACCCTTGAAGCAAAACGTCTACACTTAGAAGATGAGAGTTGAAAGTGAATGAGGTTTGGTCGTTTGTCAAAAAAAATATATTATCTTTTATTTATATTCGTGAAGTAGTCAAAGACGGAAAGAAAACTGTGTCACGCAAACACAGACAGACACACTCTCGAAACGGAGCCCAAAACACATTCTCATACACAGAGAGACACTGCCACAACCACATCCCATCTAAGTTTGAATTTTAAAAGTTACTCTGCGAGCAGCCAAGAAGGTATGTGGCAAAGGGACAAAATTCCAAGGAAAGCATGTGAAATGTATTGTCAAAACCCAAAGATATAAACCCCGTAACAATTCCAATATGTGCTGGTTGTGAGCTTTTGACGGTTACCTTATAAAAATACCAACTTGATGATGATGATGTTTTCTGCAACTCGTTTCTTCTCCTGATCGCGCGGTGACTGCACGAAGATTCGAGTTACAGAAGTAGTCGGATGGCGATCGATTGCGATCATCCTTCTGTGGAGGGGTGTAATCTTTGCAGAAGGATGGTGGCCATCGCTCCTGGTCGACGCTGATATGCATCTTCCTTTGTTGTTACCCAATTGAAGATGCTGTAGCTGCTCCAGGATCTGTATGTCTCCTTGCCTTATGGTGTCTCCGGCCTCTGTAGAGAAGTATTACAGTAGTTTCCAAACATAAAGACAATGCAGATTTCCATTATAAACACTTTATTCATTCTTGTATGGAAACACTCAAGTTTACAAGAATGAATTGTTAATCAAAGTTGTGTCCTCATGCCCATGATGTGGTACGGATAAGAATCTACATAATACAAAGTTGAGCAAAGAGAAGGACGACGAACAAAGAGGAACATGGTCCTTTTATACCTTGGACCTGTGTACACTTACGAGGTGTAACCAGGTCCATGTGACCATGGTCCTAAGACTATCAATCCGCCACTTCGATATGAGTCAGAAGTGTGAGTCAGAGAGGAGGGAGGGACAAGCAGGAGTTGTTCCCCCCCCAGGCTATGGTTTTGGCGGGATTGGGAGTTACTGGGTGTTACTTCAGTTGGCTCCGCCCTTGTTATGACGACCGGCAACTTATAATTGGTTTGTTGTGTGGTTCGACGTTGAAAAGGGTAGGAGCATGTGACGTCAGACTACATAACCAACCAATTAGGAGTTGCGTTCGTCATAAAAAGGGCGGAGCCAACTGAAGTTCTCCCCGATTTCTAAATGCCTGTCATAATCAGGGTTCTCATACATTTTCGCTCACTTCATGCTGCACTCACAGGCGTAAATGTATGTGCTAACACACACACAGCATCCAATTGCAATCAGAAACACGTACACACACCATCCAATTGCAATCAGAAACACGCACACACAGCATCCAATTGCAACCAGAAACACGCACACACGCTCATGTACATGTGTCTGATTTACAGAACTCTCTGAATGCATAGAAAATATATTTTGAAAAATATTTCTAAGGGGATAGAGTAGATTTTTTTTTTACTTCACTTTAGCTTTTATTATGCATAAATTTTAAGTAACATCTCATATTCAATGCACGCCAATGGATGTTTTATACTTAAGAGACTTTAGACGTAGATAAATAGCGTCTATTTCTTGAGCATTTTAATTTTTTCCCTTTCTTTCTTTCTTCTTCTTTTTCAAGTTGAAATAATGTTTCTACTCGTTTGAGGCTTTAAGAATTATGAATGCAGTCTTTTTTTTTGTTTTCTTTTTCCAAACGGTTATCTCTTTAAAAATTCTTTAATTAAACTTAAATGAAAATAGGGGCAAGTAATTTTATTTTTATTTCTAGGTCTGTTTATTTACTTAACTTTTATGTTTGTAGCATTTAGAAAAATGTTTCTTTACAATGAAACAATATGATGATGATGATGATGATGATGATTCGTATGTTTCTAAGCAAGAATAAAGCGTTTATATTTCTATATTTACATAAAATTAAATAGGGCAGCAGTAGCAGCGGCTTGCAAAGCTTTGCTTAACATTTGAAATTTTTACCAACATATATAATGGTGTTAGTGAAATAATTGCATTAAAGCAGGCTTTTTTCTATGTAGGTTTGTATGGTTTGCCTATATGCAAGGGGGGGGATAGGGGGATAAGAAGACTGGTGGTGGTGGTGGTCGTGGACACAAATGGAATGTTTTATTTGCTAGTGTGACGGCGGCCACTCGTTCATTTAGCTGCTGTTGTTGTAGTTGTTATTCATTGGAAGGTTTACAAAACTTTCGATAAACCTTTCAGTTGACTACTACCACAATAAACATTTATTACTTTTTGCCTTTTCTTCTCTTTCTTCTCCATCATTCGACGGTGGCCATTTTTCTCATTTCTAGCAGATAAAATAATGCTTGCATTTTCTAAGGCCGGTTCCACACTAACATACATTTTCTAAAAACAAAACAAAAACAAATTGAGGTCTAGTCCGCGAACCTTTTAGTGAGCCCAACTCACTTAAAATTGATGTGGCCTATAAAGACCACCAGGCCCACCAAAAACCAATGGGCTGTGCTTTTTTTTCTTTAAAATTCCACAAAGCTCAGAGTTTTAAGGGCTTTTTTTTTCTCTATAAAATTGCCAGTGAATCAATTTGAGATAGAAATTCATTATAAGTTTTATTTTATTACATCTATTTGTAGTTATTATTTATAACCTAGCACTTAGCATATATAGGCTTGAAGTGTATTTGCCTGTTTGTCTTATTTTTTCTCCAATATAATCATCTTTTTAAGCCTTATATTTTCCGCCGCCTCCTCCTCCCTTCACACACTTTTCTAGTAAAAGCAATTAAAAACATCATGTTAAAAAAATTGCAATGACATTTGATTGATTTCGTTTTTAAAATGGTCACAACAGACAGGAAAATAATAATAGTAGTAGTAGTAGCAGTAGTAGAAGGAGGAGCATAGGAGCATATATATATATATATATATATATATATATATATATATATATATATATATATATATATATATATATATATATATATATATATATATATGTGATGATAAAAGGTGATGTGTTTTGCAAATGAAAATGGATGGTTTCAAATAGAAAAGAAAGATTTTTTATGTCAGACGTCAATAAAAGATGGCTTCTTCCAATTGTGTAGTAGTAGTAGGTGAATTGTAACCTTTTCTTTTCAGGTTTATTACCTTCACAGGTCATGTTTTAAAAAAAAAAAACGTTACATGGTTTAGTTACTTGATGGCGCCACATTGGCTTTTGATTTCTTTATTCATGCAGAAAAAAAAGATGCTGCCTCATAATATAAACTTATTGTGTAACAAAATCTATGATGTACTATGTATGTATAGCTTATATATTTATTCGAATATGTGTGTGTGTGTGTGTATGTCTGAGAGTGTGTATAGAATGAATACAAGTTTGCAATAGCTGATCAAGCGCATGCTACAGGGTGGCTCAATAAGTCAGGCAGACTCATAGGTTGATAAATAACTGAAGAACGGAGAAGCCCGAGGGTGTATCAACTTCTGAGGTCCGGTGTACAAAATGTTACTGGTTGTTGGCGATAGCTTTGCTCTATTTGATTTTGCCCAATAGGAATGCAGTAGTTTCTCTCGTGAACAGTATTTTCCCATTTATTAAAAAAATAGCTGTGAATGCCAAGCTTTATCGATATCTATGGAGGGTCATTACTTTGGTTTGATGATGGACGAAGAACTCTTCATCTAAGGTTTGATGAAATATTGATAAAAAAAATAATTTTGTTTAAATGTGTTTTTTATTATTTTTTTCTATTTTTATCATATTTTAATTAAATTCAATACATTTTTTTATTTTTACAGCAAAAAGCGAAAAGCAGCTTTAGTATTCTGTTTAGTGTACTATTGATTCTGAAGAAGCGGGTTTTATATGTGGCAAGAATAAAATACTGCATTCCAATTGGACAAAATCAAATGGAGCAAATCTATCGTTAACGACCTGTATAATGTTTGCGAACACTTGAGTTCATGTCAGGTCCAAGTGTTTATGTGGTAGTGAACGGAACAGCACCGTGAAATCTGCAACCGCGTCATAGCTCCGCCTTTGTTATGACGACTGGTAACTTCTAATTGGCTGGTTATGAAGTCTGACGTTGAAAAGGGCGGAGCATGCGAGGTCAGACTTCATAACCAGCCAATTAGAAGTTACCAGTCGTCATAATAAGGACGGAGCCATGACGCGGCTGCAGATTTCACGGTGCTGCGCCGTTCACTACCACATATACATGTGGTTCATGAATCTAGCATTGGTTTATGGGGGTAGGAATTTAACAGAAGCGCCATATATCATTTATAGTCTCCATTTTTATAAAAAAAATGTCACTTATAGAGGTTGGTTTCTATAACGTTCTCAATAATCTATTGGATGGAACTAAATTTAGAGGCATGCGAGAGGCCCGGATCTTACACCACTGGATTTGTTACCTCTGGGTATATTTTGTCTGTATTTTTAAATAGGAAACAATATTGAACACATTGAGAGATTAAGATTTCTATTGTCATTTTTATTGTTTCTATAATGCCACACATATGACTCCCCCGTAGATTAACAATTATAAAGCCCATTAAGAGCCCGTTTTTCAGAATGCACGGTACATTCCGGAACTGATGAGGAATCATTTTATTAAGGTGTGACCATTTTATTTTATTTTTTTTGCTAAGTTTTCCATTCAAAAAGGACGTGTTAGAGGCTACAGTTGCCCCGTATCTTGGGTAGTTGAAAGGTGCTAGTGACTAGAGAAGTATAGCCTTTAATAATTGGACGCATAAAACATACTTATGATAGTTTTATTTATTAGTATCAGTATAAAATGAAATTCTACATATTTAATCTGATATCAATCATTGGTATCGATTTTCTTTTAGAATTGTAGGTTTCTTTAAGAGTAACTGTTGCTCAGTATAGTTATGGGGTCTATATTTATAATAATACATTATATATGCAGGTGGTTTTTAATGGCAACAACTCATTTGGAAACTTGTCAATGTGAGATTTATGGCCAGGTGTTTGGAAGCGTTGTTTTCTTTGGTGTAGGCCTATCAATTCCAAAAAAAAGGTTGTATTGTTGCATATAAAGGGTGTTCATAAAGTCCTTTTGCAGTTTCATTTTTTTTTTACTAACTTCACGTCTATATAAAATAGAAACAATCCGTAAAATGCAAAATTTATTCAAGATTTAACATGTTTAATTCTAGAAAATGTTAACTTCTGACAGATACACCATCTTTTTTGAATACAAAGGATAACACGTCTCTGAAGTTCATCTAACACTTTCTGCAGTTGTGTTTCAGTGATATATTAGCTACAAGATGACAAAGATCGTTTAGTGAAAGTATTTTTTTTGGCCTTTTCTAAGGAGCCTTGTAAAGGACTTGCGAGATATTTTTTTTTTAAATCTGGACATGTCGACTTTTAATTTCTTTTATTCGGCCGTGTTAATTATCCCATGTTGTGCGCACCATATACTCTAATAATTAAATTATTGCTACTGCAAGAGGGTGCTTGCAATAATTTAATTATTAGAGTATGGTGCACATAACATGGCATAATTAACATGGCATAATTAACAAGGCCGAATAAAAGAGATTAAAAGTCGCTATGTCGAGATTTAGAAAAAAAAAATGTTTGCAAAAGTCCTCTGCAGTGCTCCATACCTTTCGGTCGCATTTCACAGTGTTTATATCTAATATATGGAAGAGACTGTTTTTACAAATTGTAACTGCACAAGTGCACTATAGACACCCTGTATGTGCTGTTTTTTTCTTGTGTGTGTATATTTCTGGTTAACACCAAAGTAGCTCTAATCCTGGTCCCATATAGATATAAAGAATTTCTGAATCTACGTTTGACAGACCATCAATCAGGTCACGGTTTTTTTTGACGACAAACAGAATAAAAAGCCGATCAGAATAATACATTTTTTTTTTGCAAAGTCTTAGACACAAGTTGAACAAATTTTTATTTTAAGGTTGACAAAAAGAATAGTCATGAGATGCCTCATAAAGTAATGCAACGTCAATGCAAGGTCGTTTTTTCTATTGCTTCATGATTTGTGTGTTCTTGTCGGGTTATCATTATTCGTACCATAAATGAGTTGCGAAAATTATTTTTTTAATTTAAGAATCTAGAGAGACTAGTTTTCACACACCCATGAAACATGGTCGATTTTGCGGTTCCAGAGTTACTCCAAGGGCTCTAGCAACCAAACGCCAATTTGAAACCTCACAAATTGCCTTAATATCCGAAGAACATATTGAGGAATACATACAGTATATATAATTTATCTTAAAATTCAAAAATGCTTCTGAAGAACCGAAAGAGAGGCTAGCGAAATTAACCTTCAAGCAAAATGAAAAAATTGAAACATTTGAAACAAAATGAAAACATTTTGAAATATTGCAACCAAACAACTTTAATACCTGACCACAGCATTCAAAAAGAGATTGCAATTTCAATTATCGTCAAAAATTCAATTTAAATACAACTAAAGGTAGCTAGAATTAAGACCCATGTTTTTGGGAGCAAATCAAATTTCACTTAACATTACGTCTGTGCGGCCTCGGTTATTCTTTCGATTAGCAGCCACTTAGCCTCTATGCATTAGCTTATGAAGCTTTTCGCCTTATTACGCTCTTTCAGCGCAACCTTTTATACACTTCCACACACATGTGGCCTGAGACTAGAAGCTTTACGTGGCCGCTACTCGAAAGAATACCCATAAATAGCAAGAATCTAATGAAAATTCATTAAAGAAATCTGTAAAAGAAATCCACAAACATTTTTTTGAATTGCAAGAATCTGCAAGAAACAGCAGAAATCTGATAGAAATTCGCAGAATTTAAAAAAAAAGGAACCTATAAAGAAGAAATTCAACAAGAAACATAGCAATCTTGAGCAACAGTTGCTAAAATAAAATAAAAGTGATATTTCAAGTCATCCTTTCAAAGTTAGAGATTTTGTGTGGATTTTTTTTTTTACATTGTGATGAGGATGCTTAAAAAAGTGCCCATTTTTTTGGCACGCGTGCCTAATGTTGGTCATCAGTATTGATGCATAGTAAAGCAAGATAAATGACATTGTCTTTGTTGTGTTTATATTCTGATATATCCGTCTCTGACTGAGCTTTGTGTATGTTTTTGTTACATTGAGGTATTTGAAAAGTGTCTTTACGTACTTTTTTTTTTCTCTATGTATACAGATATATATATATATAGGGCCCTCTATACTGGCTATTGTATAGGGACTTTGAGAAAGGAAAAAAAAATTCCCCATTGAATTTTTGCCAGAAGTCTGAAAGAATTCTAGCGAATTTTCAATTTACCACTAACCCATACTTGTAGTAGGGTTTTTTTTTTTACCTTTTCTTTCTTGTTTTCTTTTCTTTTGTCTCTTCTTTTACTCTGACATTAAAAGTCTATACACTTTTTCTCTCTCTGTGTGTGTTTTATTTTTTTGTCCTACTTTTTCTTTCCCCTCTCTTTTTCATTTTGTTGCGGACTTTAATGGAAATTTGTCGTTTTCTTCTTCTTCAATTTGGTTGTCAACATTCAATGTATTTATTTTTCACAATCTTAGCCTTAAAACGTCTTCCAAACTCTCTCGCCCATCAAATCTCATCATGCAACTTTGCAAAGTAGAAAAAAAAAATCATCATCCAGAAATAGTCAAATATCTAATTTCAAATATGCATTTTTAAAATTACAAGTAGGGCTTATAGCTGTTTTTTTATATACCTTGTAAGGATGTGTTTATATTTTACATTATGTTGGTGCTAAAATGAAGTATCAGTATAATCAGTCATTCTACAGATTTGCTAGCCCATGTGGACAACAACGAATTTGATAGTAAATCTATACATGACTTTGTTCACACCATGAAGTAATTTTAGAAGCAATGCAAGGTCGCTCTCTCTACTCTGTATGCAAGTAGTGTCTGCGTATTTGAACAATACACATGCGCAGTAGAGAGTGCGTCCTTGTGGTGCTTCTGCATTACTTGATAGTGTGTACCTGGCCTTAGATGCTAGTAATTAATGTACTGTAGAATTTCTGTAACATTTGGGTTGTTTAGTACGTAGTTTTATTATAGAAACAGACAGTATGTTTGGCAGACACTTTTGTGTCAGCTCCTTTGATGTAGGCAACAAGAAGAAAATGGCGGGACTCAATGGTGGCTTCATTTGCTGGTGGTTGTATACCTTTATGTCGGGCTACAGTGACTTCTATCTGGATACATTATGCCAGTTATGTTGCGCGTCCAAAATGAATTCAATAATATTATGTTCAGTTCTACAATGGATTTTGCTGACCGCCTTTGGTGGCAGTGCTGCACCTTCAAAATAAAAACCTTAATCGCTTGTTCGCTTCTAGGTACAGACTGAGCTATGTTTTCCATTTGAAGCTGGAAACAGAGAAACAAGCAAACACCGGATACTCTGGCGATGTTGCTTTGCATCCAAGAAGACGTTTCCAGTCGTAGAGAAACATGCCAGGCGAGGACAGGATTACCGGGTTAAGGGTCGGGTGGAGTGGGCAAGTGCCAGGTGCATATTCTATAATAGAAATGCAACAGAAGACTGTAAGCCCTAACCATTTATCGAGGACATGTTTTCGTTTTTGCCCAGGGGGCATGTGCATACCTTAACCCATCTTTGTCGCGACAATGGTTCTGGCGTTTCTGTCGGTTATCGCCCGATCTGTGCAGGGCTTTACTGGTTGTGTACATTGTCTAGGTTTGTATGATTAAGTGGCCACGCATGCGCATTAGATTTTCTCACTTTTTTAGCTAGTGAAAATACTGTCTTGTTTTTATCCTGTGACGTGGTTTAACAAATTGTCTGGGAATTATGCAGAATATGTGAAATTTCCAACTTGACTATAACATAATGGTTTACATTTTTTTTTTCAAAATATGGTTATTCTTAAAAATGGGTTTTATTTTACTCATTAGATGCTTTGCGAACTGTAAAACGAAATGTGAGAAAATACGAAATACATTAAAAATACGATATATTTAAAATTATTTCGTATTTTCAGTCTAATTTTACAAGTGTCGTTACGATATTTTTTCTATTTTTCGTGACGAAACATTTCTTATATTTCGTTACCACGAAAAAGTCGCGCATGCACGTTTGTTGACATTTTGGTCAAAAAAGCAGCCATTTTTTTTTCCCACTTCAAACAAACGATAGAATATTTTGAAGAAATTAGTGCATGTAATCTCCAGGAAAGTATTAAATTTACTCAACAAAAAGCAGCAGATGTTAGGTTAAAGGTAGGTTATAATATTTAATTGTTTATTGTTACTTTTTATTTATTTGCTGTTATTACCATTTCCATCCCTTGTTGTCGCCGTTGTGATTTCTGGTTTTAGTAATGCACATAGGTACTTTTTGTTTCAGGTTTTAATTGTAGCCAAAAATGTCATATTTCGTGTTTTATTTTAATTTTTTTCGTTTTGGCAGAACGCAAACCATTAACGAAATTTAATTACGAAATAAATAAAAAACGAATTTAATTAAAAATATATCGTTTTCATTTTATTTCGTGTATTTTTTGGACGAAAAATCGCAAAGCATCTATTATAACAAAACGATGGTGTTGTTATGTAACTCTTTAATATGGAAATGTTCATTTAACCAAAAAAAAAAAGCAGTTGCGTTTTTTGTTGAACCACTTTAAAGTGAAATGGTTTTTTTTTTCTTCTGCCTTTTGAATTTTCACTTTTTGAGCTAACATTGGGAATACCACTTACATTATAGAAACACAAATGTCTTTTTCTAAAGCTATTGTGAGGGGAGGTAAAACGCCTTTTTTTACTTCTGCAAATGGAGCTATTACATTTGAATGTGACAAAATTGTAGTTTGCGATTCTAAAGAAAAACGACAAATGTTTTTACGTGTCGAGTTTTCTTGAATCATTTTCTAAGATTTGTCCCCCCCCCCCCCCCCAAAAAAAAAGACACATTTTGTTTTCATTATGTTGTTTTTTTTTTCTTCCTTGAAACTTTAAATTGCGTTTTAGTACACGATTTGTATACAAGTATTATTATTATAAACTATTTAAGGACTAATTCTACTTTTTCAGGCACTTTTCAATAGTCTGTTTTTTTTATATATATCAACTATACACTTGAGTTGCAGTTTCAACATAACATGAATGTTATGGCTTGAATTTATTTCATTTTACATGCTTATTTATCATTGGCAAACTACTTGCTCATGTTATGGTAAATAACAATGAGGGTGATTCAGAAAGTTTGAATAGTTTAATTTTGGCAACTAGTGAAACTAGTGTGAGAGAGAGAGAGAGAGAGAAAAAAACTGGGGTTTGTTTTTAAATTAATGAAATGTGGGGGTTGCCTCTACATTTAAAGCAGATGCAACAATTGCAATTACTCTTACCAATTTAGTAGTTTATCTTGTCAATCTTCAGAAGTTACTGCAGTTGTTTTGAGACACAATTATCGACTTTTTGAAATGCTTTCAACATGATGTTCAAAAAGGAATTATATGAATTTAGTTTCGTTTTGAAAAGGATCTTTTGAAACAAATAATTATATCCTCGGTTTGCAAGAAGAGTCACACAACTAAAAAAAAGGAAATTTTTCAGCAAATCAATTTGAAAAATGTTGTTATACAAAATGTTGAATTATACTTTTTTATTAGCAAATGGTCTTTGAGTTTCATAAGTCTCTTAATGTCTTATTTGTCTACTGGGCCCTATTCCACAAAACGACTAGAATTATAAGTTACAAATTACATGTAATAGTACCTATAAATATGGTCTGATACTTTAATATTGAGTTTCGCATAGAAACTGATGCTGCCTGTAGATTTCACTAACAACTACAACTACTACAAGTTTCTGCTACATGTCATACAAAATGGCGTTGTAGGAGGGCAAAATGTTGTTGTTAAGAAACAATGTCATGAATACTCATGAAAACTTTTTACAATCAACTTTAACAGAGGAGTCTCTATGGAAGACGTTTTCCTAAGATAGGCCCTGTTGAACCCAGAAAAAAAACTACGAGAGGTCGAATCTGGTCCCGGGTTGCCGGCATCTAATGCTGTACATCAACCGGCCTTGGACCGTCATCGCTTTTAAGACAGTAAAAATTACAAGTTACATGTAATGGTTTCAAGGAACACAATATTTTATATTAGTGGAATTTACAAGTGTAATTATTAGCCCATACTTTTTGTGTAATAGGGCCCAGTTCTCTAGTGGGGGGGGGGAGTATGTTGTAAGTAGTTTTTCATATACAGTATATGCTACTCTTCCAGATAAAAGAGGCTTACTTTTAATAGTTAATTTTTTTTTTTGTAGATATCTCAAAATCGATGAAGTTTTTTTTAGATGTGTCACTCTTGCAAACCATACAATATACAGAAAGCCTGAACAAGAAAGAATATTGACAGGTTTTAAGCAAGGAACTGGTAGCTAACCAATCATCAATCAGAACAAATTAGAAAAAGATGATGATTCCACTGCTCATTTATATAATTGAACCAGTAATCTAGAGTTGACAAATAGTAAAGAGACTATCACATTTTTCAAATAAGTTATTATACTTTTGAGTTGTATAAATTTTATTTTGAAAATGTTTTATTTATGCAAATGACAAATGTGAAAATTGCAAGCTGGCGTTTTATTTTTTAGTAGCTGTCACTTGAAAAAGATAATTTCACTTTTTAAATGTTCAACATGGGGAATGCAAATAAGTATAAAACTGATAAATTTTGACACCTTTTGTGTTTTGTTCTTTTTAAAAAAAACTTACTCAGAATGTTGATGTTGATGACGATGTCAATTAACACCATTTTTCTACATTGGGGGGCATCTGAGCAAAGGACAGTAAAGGTTATAGATCGTTATTTTGGGTTTCATTTCTAATGAATATCATCTCCATTGCAATTCCATTGAGAGAATAAAAAGAGACTGACAACTAATGTGACTTGTCTTAAGAATGTGAGTCTGTTTCATCTTATTATTGTACCACAAATGGGATTTTTTGTTGTTGTTTATATTGAAATTTGTTTCTTTGCATGAAGTTTTCATGTCAAAGTTGTCCAACAACAATATTATGGCTGACTTTTAAGTGGGTTAGAGAGAAAAGACAGAGATAAATGTAGTTTTAGAATGTGATAAAATATGACATTAAATGTGTCAGATAACCCCTTCTGTTCTAAAACCTGTGATGTGTTTGTGAGGCTTTTGACCCCGGTGTTAAGTCCATCTTTAATGAATATAATTAAACTTTTTTTTTTTACTTTTCTAAAACACATTTAAAACAATCTTTTGTTTTGTTTCATGAGATATTTCGTTTAATGTGAATAGAGATGGTGTTTTAGTTTCTCTTTTTCGTAAATGCAATAGTTAAAGTATAGAATCAGTTATTTTACACATTCACTAGTCAAGAGTGAAATACCAACAAATTTGTAATAAATAGAGAGCAACCATATATTTTTTTTTATTCAGAAAAAAAAAATACTGGTTGGAGGCTAGAGTTTTACATTTGACAGATCACAGATACTGATTTGCGTAGTGATAAGAAAACTCCAGTTTCTGACCGATCTTTTTTGATTTGATGATTGGAAGAAAGCAAAACTGCATAAAGCATAATGCGTTTTGTACAACGTAAAGTAATGCAGTAACAATGCAAGGTCGCTGTCTACTGCGCATGTGTACAATGCAGTGCACACCAGAGTTCGGTTGCTGTATTTTGCACGATGCACGAGTTAATATTGACTCATGGTGTGCACGCGACCTAATTATTATGGCTCGGATTTTTATGCAATATCAAGCAAATGTTTCTGATACTCTGGCTCATTAAGGGCCAATTGTGAAGTAACAATCTCATTTAGATCAACCAACACAATTTTGTTGTTTTTCTCAATCAAAAACACTGGTTAGAGGCTAGAACTCTAGGTGACAACTGATAGTAACCAGACATTTAGTCTCTAGCCTGCCTTTTTGATTAACAAAAAACAAGAATTGCATTTGCTCTAATGATGCTAGCATTTGAGGCACAAATTGAGAAACATTTGCTTGATATTGCATAAAAATCCGAGCAATACTAATTACGTCAGAGTTAATTGCTATTTAGGTAAATGTACAGAATGACTAAAACAACAAAATAAGCTGCCATTTGCTTATTTCAGGCATTCTGCACATGGGTAATAATAATTCAGTACACCCTTTAAAGGCGTTTTAGTTAAAAGTATTGCTTTTGCTCATTGTTTAGTAATTGTGCAGAATAACTGATTTTTCAGTTTGACTTTAACAAAATGCATTTAACTCTTTTTTTTAAGTTTCTTTTGCAAAGTTTTATTGCCCCTCCCCCTCCTTCCCCCATTGCTTTTCTTTTGTGTCTCCTTATTTTTACAAATGGCGTTTCAAAGTTGTTCCTTGGAGACTCATAAAACATCAAGAAACACTGAGAGATAGAAAAGAATGAAAGAAAGAGAAGAGAGATGAACAAACAACGAAAGTTATTTGTCGCAACGTTTAATTATATTGTAGAGAAAAACGCTATTTTCTTATCTGAATAACATAGTGGTTGGTAGTTGTAAGTAGTGTAACAACATTGATGCATCACAAAAGGAAGAAAAAGAAGCAATTTTTATTCACTTTCATAATTATCAAGTATGTTAATTAATGTGATTGTGTGAGAGAGATTCTGTTCTTTTTTTCATAATTTAAGCTTAGCTTATAGAGAGAGCGAGAGAGAGAGAGAGAGAGAGAGAGAGAGAGAGAAAAAAAAACCTCAAGCATATTTTATGATGGAAGTTAAAACTTTAGCGTAAAAGCAAAACTAGTTTAATAGTTATTCATTTATTATGCATTACACTTTGAAATACATTGTGTGTTTTGTAGAAATATTTAACTTTTTAAGACTTGACTTTAATGATCAGTTTTTTTTCTTACCACAGTTGTGCTTTGCTGTCTTCATTTGAAAATAAAAAAAACACTTAATAGGTTGTTTGACAACATTTTTAGGGAGTCGTTTGAAAATGTCAGTAATCTTTGTTTTCTAATAACTGCAGCAACGTCTTTTAGTACGACAGAAGAAGAAGAAGAAAAAAAAAACCAATGTAATTTGGTTAGGACCAGGTAGGTAACATTTGAAAACGAGGTGAGAAATTAGGTTTCGTCTGTCGAAGTTACATGGTACGTTTCAGCGTGGAGATTAAGGCTAGTAAAGAGTGAATTTTGGTAATCAAGGTGGACTGCAAAAAGTGGTTGGCATGTGGTGGGAAACCGACTACTCGAATCGACTGCCAGCAGTTAGGAAATCGTCTTATTGTATTTGTGAATGAGCTGCAAAAAAACTGCTTGTATTATAGTCGACTCAAGTGCTTGGTTTCGAGACTATCGACCACACGTCAAATAACGTTTTGCAGTTCATCTCGACCACTTTGTGGTCACTCTGTACATGTATATATGTTCTGGACGGATCTCTAGAATATAAAGGAATTTTCGTAAAAAAAAATCCTCGGTAAACATAATAATATATTCCACAAAATTCAACTTAAGTGTAAAATATTACAGAGCTTTCGGAAGGCCATAATTCTGCAGTTCGTTAGCAACATTTTGACAAAACTGAAAAGTGTTTTAGAAGCTAGAAGAGTAAACGAATCATGTGAGCTAATTTCAAAATTAAATTATTTTAAATAAACTTTTTATTGCAGTCTGAAAAAAAGACCAAGTTTGAATTTTTCATGTTTTTTTTTTCTTCTTTTGGTCCAGCTTGAAACAAAGAACGAAAATCGATTATTTTAAATGCAGTCTGGGAAGCCTCTGAGGTTGGCGGTGTATAAACACACCCTAAGGCTACAGGGTAACCAATGATGTCTTGTTAAACTGTGTAGCCCTTGTCCACACTGTTGTGTGATGCAAGGGTGGTACAATTGCAGTAATATTTGATTTTATTCATCATTTTATATTAAAATTTTACAACATGATACAACCCTTTATGACGTGTTTTAAAACTTTTTCAACATAAATGAAGCATGCATTTCCAAAACGTTGTAGATGCCAAAATGTTAATTTTTCAGGAGATTCAGAAAAAAACGAATTCTCTACTAAACCAAATTACATTAAAGGCATAAAATATTGTAATACAATTTACAAGAAGCTAAGAAATGATGAGAATGTATTGAAAATTATTAACCAGGATTAGAGTTCTTTTTTTAAAGAAAAATGTTAAACTTCACTTTAGTTCCAAAACGTTGTAAATGCCAACAATGTCACTGTAGTGACAACTTGTCAGCAAATGTCATTAAATGACTGGCCATGTTGTATCTCGAATTGCTATTGGCTGTTACAACGTTATGACATACACAACAGTTCTATTTCACTTTTTTACCATTGGGTAATTTCATGACAAGCCAATTCTCCTGCAAAAAACATGTCGTTTACAACCTATTTTCAATTAGAAACATTGTACCCTTATGTGGCATTTACAACATAATGGAAATGCACGCTTCAAATATGATGCAATTGTAGCAGATGACTGAAGTTGAACGGCGTACAAAAAATTTACAAATGGAAACAGTTAGATGCTAATTTATCACAAAATATGTTTGCGTTTTAAAATAAACTATTTCAATTTAAATTCACTTTTTACCATTTGTAAATTCGTTTTTTGGCTCCATTTTGCTCAAAATGTTTTATGCTATTGACGCTCCCTTGTTTAGTTTTTTTTTACTACCTTCCCGTCACTACTAGTCTCCACCTCCAACCATAAGTTGGAGTTAAAACACCCAGTTAGAAAGAATCGTTTAAACAAAATAGTCCCAGGTGGAACACACCGAGCATTTAAATAGTCGAACCAGCAATCTTAAGTTGACGCGTTGGCCATATAGAGATGGCTCTAGTTTTAAAAGTAAAATACAAATGTCAGGTGTTTTTTCTTCTTCATCATATTTTTGTGCGAATCTTCTTCCAAACCTAGGTACACGCTTATTTTTTATGTCAATAAAAGTACAACTGTACTGCTGTTTCTATGGATTTTTTGTGTGGAATATGAGACTAAAGTATGTTAAAAAATATATTGAAAAATATTATTTATTTTTTTTCAATATAAAAAGAGGATATGTGGCTAAGTGCTTTTTTTTGGTTGCCAGGTTTTTTTTTGTATTTTTGACAAAGAAACATACGATTTTAAATTCAATTTGTCTTGTTTGAAAGAAAGAAAATAGGATAACATGTAATTACACAAAAGTTTAGAAATGAAGTTATTATTTTTTCTATTCATGGTGACCCCCTCACACTATGTGTGTTTGAAAATCAATTGCCAATGATGGCGTCATTGATATTGACATTTTTTATGTCATAAGAGTGTTTATTTATAGCATGTTTTATAATTTTATAAAATGTGATAGAAATTGACGCAAATAATTCGATTATCTCTTTGTTTTGAACCATCAACTTTTGAGTATTTATTATTATTATTATGGATCTACTTTTTTGTAATTTCGTAAATGGAAGTAGACAATTGAAGCTAGCACTTTGTAAGCGCTTTTGTTGTTTGGTTTTATTTTGATATAGATCAATCAAGATTCAAATGCAATCGATTGCTATTGATTGTATATATGAGCTCCATTTAAAAGTATGATATAGATTACGATCTGCGATGTGTAGTGTTTTTTTTTCTCCAGCCATTTCTTCAAATGCCACTTGTATGAAACCTATTAAAAAGTTAAAGATTAAACTTGCATATTCGCTTTCTGTAGCTTTAAAGCTATGCTTTGCAGCATTGCGTTTCGTAGCTTTTTGCATTACTGAATATTTGTGTTTCAATGAATCTGTAAAACAGCGAACTGTTGCTGCTTTATTTTTTAAGCTACCATTTGGTTTGATATTTGCAGCAGGTTATATAGCATTGAAACATATCAACTAACCAATGAGATCCCAAGTAAAATAAAAAAAAAAATTAGATCAGCTGAGCTGATAACGAGGAAGAAGCTACGTATCACTTTTTGAGCTGGGCTACAGGACTTCTTGACTTCTTGGCTTTCAATTTTGCTGCTAAAGAAAGCAGCAGCAGCAGCAGCTGCAAAAAGCAAATAGGCAAGTCTGACAGTAAGGTTCATCATCATCATCATCATAATTTCCAGCAACTTAAGATTATTTTTGAATAATTTAAATTATCTACATTATTATTTTTATTGTTCTGATTGGTCAGTGAAGAGTTGTTCTGAGCCACCAGCTCTTTGTTAGACCTGACTCTTTTGGCACTCATCTGTTCGTAAGGAAAAGAGGCTCCTCATTCGAATGTGACACCCTGTAGTAACAGAATGGCGAAACACCCTGCAGAAATTCCTTTCTGTCAGTATGGCACCCCTTGGTGCACAGATGTTCAGACTTGGGTGGCCCGAATTCTAAGTGAATTCGTGGAACCCAGTCCGACCGTGAGAATTGGGAATAGAGTCCCAAAAATACCTTTCCTTTTAAGGTAATATCCCTGGCCCAGGGCAATGAGGTGACAGTTGCCCCTCCCAGGAGACCGGACAAGTGTGCTTGAGGCTTGAGTGTGAGGACAGTTTGAAAATAGAGTGCAGAGAGTAAGTTTGGAATAGAAAGTCAGAGTTTGAGAGTCAAACAGTAAAGTTCTAACTTAGAAGACATTGTGTAGAATACAACAGAGAATTATGTAAATGTCACAACATATCGCAGTAAAGAGTTTTTGATATTTTATTTCTATCTACAAACATTTGTGAGTGTTGTGTCTTTAATTGTTTGGGTTTAGCACTCCGAAATAAACGGAGTATCCAGCCGGAGGCACTCAGATAATACCTGAGTCCTTCCACCTGGAGCCTCCAGTGACTCAAGTAAACATGACTGAAAATACATCGGCATCGTCACGCACTATACAGGAAGATCCCTAGGAAAAGACAGTCTTTTTGTGGGCCGTTACCAGGTCAGACCAGCAAATGTCTCGACCGGTAAAATCAACCCCTAGAGCAGAGGCTGGCCCGCCGACAACAGAGTCGGCACCGGTACCATCGATTCAACAACAAAGAGGTTGAAACGGTGGCGCCAAAGGGGCCAGCATCGTCACACTAAATAACCCAGCCAGTAATCTTGAGTTGACAATGACTTCATTTGATGAACTTAAATGAGACTTAAAAAATACATCTCATTGTGTCACCAGACTTGTATGTGTTTGAGGCTATTTTCTACCAAAGGAGGTTGTTTTCATATGAGGAAAATTTTGACATTTGGACACAATCATTGTCTTGAATTCCTCATTGTATACAATCTTTATATATATATATATAAAAAAAATTCGAAGACCTTCTTGTTGCTTGTATTATAAATAGAGATAAGAAGAGATCCATGTGTATTGTGTTTTTCATTATTTCTGTTCATTTCATTCATGGATGATTTTCTAGTTTATTACGTTTTCTCTTAAAATATAGAATGCTTATATATATACAGGGTGGGCCATAAGTTACCGTAGCCCCTGCTTACCTATTGATCTAATGGGTGTGTGAGCTCCATCATTGTCTCTGCAGAGTTGGATACATCTCCAGGTCTTTTGCGACATTTTGCGTAACATTGCTGGTGTCATGTGTGCCCAGTGTGTGGCCCAAAACACTCACAACTACTGTAAGTGCTCTTCAATCGTAAAAATTACTTGTATCTGCCATCTTAAGTCCAAGATCCTGCTATTGCAATGTTTATTTCTTTTTTGTCATTGTCACTGCTACCAACTGTTTGCAAAACACTTCTTTGTCATCAGGTGGTATTCCAAGCCATTATAAGTAATTATAAGTTACATAAAAGATAATATCTAGCACATAGCATAAGTCAATGTACCCGTGACTTATGCCCCACTCTGTATATACATGTACATATGGGTGTGAGTGAGTGAGAGAGAGAAAGAGAGAGAAACATGTTATTTTAAGACCTCTCTTTCTCTCCTTCTACACTACTACATCATCTTGAAAATGTTTCTTCATTTATTTTATGGGTTCTATTCTGAAGTATCCTCATACAACATGAGCTTTACATCTGAAGATTTTTACCTAATTTTTGGCTTTGAAGCTTGGCTTGCATTGATGCATTTTTGTTTTGGTACTCTTGATGTACCTTTTAACTGTGTTCATAAATCTACTTTTATACTTATATACAGTTGCAAACAGGAGGCGGAGGAGGATGATGATTATGGTGATGGTGACGGGGATGATGATGATGATGATGATGCAGTGGCCACATTTATCTAGCAATCCTTTTATCATAGGCTGACACCTGTTAATTTTTGCATCCATCCCAGTTTTATAAAGAAGCTTTCTTCTTCTTCTCTCTGTTTACTCTTTTATGTAATTTGTGTATATGAGTAATATACAATTTTCTAAGTGACTAAGTAACTGACCAGTGGCGAAAGGTCAGTTTAGCTCTCTCTTTCTTGTAGTTGCTTTTTTTTCTTATTGCTTTAATATGATTGGAAGCCTTAATCCCTAAGATGGCAATTTGTCTCGCGACTTGATCATTTTCTCAACCCTCTTTATTTTTTCTTCTACTTCGTCTGCTACATTATTTATTCTTTATTTATTTTGGTTGACTTTCATAAATAAGAGGCTGCTTCTGGCAGCAATTCATAAACTTGTCATGAAAAATATTTTTTTTAGTTTTTTTTTTTTTTTGCTTTCTTATTGCCTTAAGGATGGAGTTCTCACTTTTATCCATCAATATTTTGTTTTTGAATCGATGTGAACTAAATCTTTTTGTTGTTGTTTTCTCGTGGTCGTCATGTGATTGATTTCTGTATTTGCAAGTTGATCTCTGATAATAGCTTAATAATATTTCTCAAAATTGACGTTTATTATACTATTTAATACTTCTCATTTACCTAAAGACAAGTTTCAACTTTGAGACAAGTTACTGCATAATTTACTACGTTTACATCAGAGAAATTAGTAACTAATCTTTTAGCTAAATAATAATTGCGCATTGCAATGCCGTTTTCATATTTTTATTGGTTGATGGTTATCATGTGATGATGGTATCACTCGCTTGGTAGCTACAACATGCAGAAATATCCAATTGCATCATAGCAAGGCACTTGTCTCAGACTCATTTGGAACCATTGGCCACTCATGCCTAGTTCTCACAACCTTCTTGTAGCTCGGGCTAAAATAGCCTTGGCTAAATGACTGTGTTCACATGTGAGCAACTACATATGGGCTTCGTGGCCTGCCTAAAGATGGCGCTCACTACAGCATATTTACATTATTTCATTTTTAAAAATTTGGCACTGGCCATTACGTGTGGACATTGTGTGTGTGTCTATAGTCTGTATAATGTATACATAATTGGAGGGAAAATGGCTGACATTGTCCATACTAACAAAATTGAATTGCATGAGTCTTCATTGAACACACTAAATGCAACATATTTTAATATTGTAGGTAGGTTGATGATTTAGAGTTCATGGAAATAAGTAATTATTAAATAAAGATCAATTGATAATTTTAAATTATTTTAATAAATTAACAAATAGACTGAAACATCTAACAATGGAAATAGAAAATGAATGACGACATTTTCTATTCAGATTTATTACCACCAGGTGGCGTATGATCAAGTTAACTTTTTCTTGCATTCACACTAAATAATGTGTAGGCTACATATGGGTAATGAAGGCTACCTAACCAAAGCTAACATTTGACATTGACCACCATCTAGTGTGTGTTCTCACAACCCTTATACATAGGCTAAGTCCTTAGCCTGAGCTACATGAAGGTTGTGAGAACTAAGCATCAGGCTTTTTTAGTTTGGCTTGTGGGCTAGACCTGATTTTCAAAGTGTGCCAAATTTTAGAGTTAGAAATCGGGTTTGGGTTAAGTTGCAAAGGGAAGGATCAGTTGAAAAAAAAGTCTAGAATACTGGGAATTATTTTAAATTTAGTGTAATTTATTTTAAATCAGTGGAAATAAAAAAAAATTATTGGCCAGACACCTGAGCTCTCTTTTCATCAAGCAAATGGTCCATGTTTGGGAGAAAAAACTTTGAGCTGTAGCTACATTTAACAATGAAACTAAATGTGAATATGTGAACGTGTTCCTCTCCATGGTTTTCACAAGGTTCATCCTGGAGAAAAACTGTTCACATGTGTGTGTCCTTCCCATTTCAAAATATTGACAAAAGCCAAGTCACCAGACCAAAAAAAAAACGATATTTGTCACAGCTGACAAATTGGTAGAATTTCCTGGCGTCGTTGTTGCATTCTTCAAATTTTTGTTTCAATTTATTTAAATTTTTTTCTGAAAGTGTCCGTGGGCCACTCAGGAGGGGTTGCTGCTGACCATAAGTGGCCTCCAGTTTGAGACCACTGACCACGGGACCACGGGAAGCAATGCATTAGATCTATCCTTTTTTCTTTGCCATGCTAATATTAATATTTTACCTCATTTAAATAATTAAGCCACTAATCTTGAATTGAAAAAGATGTACAAGATATATGCATTTGTTTGTGGCAAATATTACGCTTTCAAGTTCTGATGATCACGAGAATCTATTGGAATGGGACAACTATTCCTTCTTATACATATTGTAGTTGGCTATATGACATAGATTGTTATTGGATGGCTACAGATATAAAAACCTTCCCTGATCAATTGGGATCTAGCTGCACATAAATGTAGGTTGTTTCAGAAGAGAGAAATCTTTTCTTTATCTTGGTAGTGAAAAATAGAACTTTTTCTAACCTCTATATATAGACAATTACATGCAGTAATTTTTAGCGTAGGCCCTTTTATTCATTCATACATTCATTCATGTATAAGGAATGGTTATCTACTGAAAAAGAGACGTTTCACTGCTTAAATGTGAGATGTCTGTTTGATTATATTTTTATGTGAGCAACTTTGAGTAAGTGTTAGAGTTACATCATGTTTTTAGGTTTAGGTGTTGGAACATATGCATTATTAGCACTTGAAGTTTTCTCTGTTTGTTCACCGATAACGTAATCTTAGTGCCAAGAACAAAAGAAAGATTTACTTTTTCTGTTAAAAAGGCATTTTCGAAACATTAATCTACTTTCTCTCTCTCTCTCTCATTCTTTCTGTATGTGATGTGGATATGTTAATGCCAAAGTGAAAAATAAAGTATTATTCACAATGACTAGACCATCTTTGTGTGCTCAATTTATAACATCTTGGAGAATGTGCAGAATGGCTAAAACAACATTCCAATTTAAATATACTACAATGGGATGTTGTTTTATTTTGCACATTGACTGAATTGATATGAATTGTGCATGTTAACAAACCGACCTGGTGGTTTCGCATATTGCCTAGTGAATCGGTTGAATGACCAATTTTTCCCTTTGGCAAAATGAAATAAAATGACTCAAATGAGTTATTTTTTATAATGACTAAGACATTTACATTATTAGCAAATTTTGTTTAGGGAATGTGTACAATGCATAGATTTAAGAATCTTTACAGAATGCCTAAAACATCATGCGAATTTAGATATTATAATATTAGAATTGCATATTTTATTTTGCCTAAATTGATATCACTTGTGCGGATTTGGAGGTTTCACACATTGTCTATTTATTTTGTAAAATCGCCAATTTTCCACTTTCACTTCGGCATTATCAGCAAAATTATTTTTTTTAGCAATTATGCACAATGCATAGCATTTTAGGCAATTTACAAAATTTCTAAAACAACAAACCAAAATTTAGATTTTAATATACTACTGCGATATTTTATTTTATTTATTCTGCACATGGTCTAAATTGATATTAATTGTTCAAATTTACAACCCATTTGGTGGTAGTTTCGCAAATTTACTAGTGATTATGCAGAATGACTGATTTTCTACTTTGACAGAATGAAGATTGAAGATTGGTTCTTGGAAAGAAAATTTTTTAATATTCTTGTTTCTATATTTCACCGTATTGTGGAGTTTATATGTGTATTTTACATATAGTAACATATTGTATTTATTCATCCGAACTTTACATTTTTCAAGCTTAAATATCATTTTTCATTTTTGTTTTTGTATGTTGTTGAATTGTAGTTTCTTTCCTCTTTTCTTTTTTCTTAAAATATTGCTGAAAATATAATTTTCTTTGCGTTTTGAGTTTTTTTTTTATATATGTGAAGAAAATAATATCACGAAATCTGAGAAGTTTCTTTTTTTCTCTATTATAGGAACCAATATATTCATACATAAGAAATAACAAAAAAAAAAGTTACTATTTCTTTGTTGTTGATAACATTTTGTTATTTGATGTGTAGGATGTGAATTTGATGATGTTTAGAAATGAAAGTAGAAAAAAAAAACTAGAAAGTTGATGGTGAATCTTTTTTTGTTTGTTTGTTAATGATTAAGCTTTCATCATACGAATGAATGACTTTTTCTCGAGAACTTCCAAGAAAAAAAAAACCCTCTAGGTCTCTACCCACTCTCCCTCTCCTCACCAACCCCATGCAATTCAACTTCATTTTATGGTTAATTTGCATGTAAGCAGCGTGTATAGATTTCTAAATAAAAATGTCATCGAACCACATTTTTAAACAAGACTTTTCTAAATTTAGACTATCTGTTTGGTTGCAACTTTGTGGATTTTCAACTACTTTTTCAGAGAAAAAGAGATAATATTATGGGTGACCAGAAGAAAGCGCGCAGAAGAAAGAAAACAAACCCAACTGTCATAAATGCGTGCACAGATTCGGAAAATGGAGCAGGTTAACCATAAGTCACTAGGTGACCTACACTTGTAGGTGACCTACACTGTATGTCACTCAGTGACCTTAGAACTTCTTTTATATATTGGTGGTTAGGTGGTGGCCTTATGTTAAATTAAGCTTGTTGCAGGGGGTCTGGTAGGCGCAGCCCCCAGAATGTAAACGTGTAGGTCACTTAGTGACCCACAGTTCTTCTACAAATAGCTATCTGAAAGAGTAGGTCCTAGTAGTGACCTACGGTTAGTCTGTCTCACAGAAAATTGCTCACACCGAAAAATGAGCATGCTATGAATTGCCCAAACAGAAAAATATGCACATGAATGAAAGCTTGTTGCAGGGGTGTCCCCGAAGCCCCCCCCCCCTAGGTCATTACTAGGCCTACTGTATAATATTGTGAATAGGAGAATTTTTCCATATGCGTATTTTTGTTCCGTGTGGGCAATTTTATGTGTCCGTAATTTTCCGTGTCCGCATTTGAATTGTGCGCATTTATTACAGTGGGGTTTTTTTTTCGTGTGAGGTTTTTTCTTGTGCGTTTTTTTTTTTTTTCTAATTCTAATCTTTTTTCCGAATATCAATTCCGATTCTAATTTTGATTTCGATTCTAATCCCCATCTCTGCTTTTAACATGATGTTTTTAGGACTTTTTAACGTTATTACAGAACACTGTTGAGGTTATTACCATGTGTTATGGTCATTTCAATGGATTTTACTGATCTCTCTCTTTCTCTCTCTTTCCATTTCTCTTTATCTCTTTCTCTCTTTCAATCTCTCTCTTTCTCTGTTTCACTAATGCTGACCTGTCACTGGCTCATCTTATTTTTTGGGATGGTGCTTTTCTTATTTATTATAATGGTTCGAGCAAGACTTGTCACTTTGAAAAACATTCCAAAAACAACAACACAAAAAGACGTTGGGGTTTTTTTTTTAGGTCTTTTGCAAAACCTTTTAAGCGGCGATCACACTGGCTATTTTTCATGCAACAAATACAGTAAGTCAAGTATTACTGCGAATCTTGTACAGTTTCTTGCAAAAAAAAAAACGCGAAGATCAGCGTTTTCTGTAAAACGGTGTGCATCAAACCACTTTAAGTCTTGCACGAGTAGTATCACCATTTGCAATTGCAGTTTAATCACTCGGACAAATACCAGTGAATCTTAATATAAATATTGCCCACTTTAATTCTAAACAAAGATGTCACTCGCTAGCCGCAGTCATTTTCTTAAAACAGTAGTGGAGCGATAATGGGTGCGTTCAATTCCTAAGCGCTTTGGAAGCCTTTCGATTAGCCTGTTCGTGACATAAATTTTTAACAGATCAAAAATTGAAACATAAGAGTATATTTACTGTAATTTGGTCTATAGTTTGTTACGTAAAAGGCGCCTCATACAATGCAAGCTTTGTGAGCCACTTCAAATGTGCTTAAGAGACTAAAGCGCAAATATGCAGTAATATGCAGAACTACAAAAAAATAATGTAAAGCATAGCTTTAAAGCCACAGAAAGCGAATATTCAGTTTAATGTTTAAGCCGTTTTGGTCTACTTGTGGCTCTTTTTTTGGTAAAAAAAAGTTGAATAACTGATTTCTATTCAACCAAAATAGGTTTGTTGCTAGCTTAGAAATGGGAGGGGGGTGTACCCTCTAAATAACGTCATAAGGATGACTGAGATCAAGCACTTTATACTTCCGAGCAAATAACGACCACATTTACATTCAGGTTTTTTTTTATTATTATATATACGAGGTATGTACGCTCGTAAGCATGATGCGCGTTCGTGCTTTTTATTCGTCTTGTAGAACAGCAGCTTCGCTAATAGTAGCCGGGGTCGTATAATGGGACTTTTGTTTCTCTTTCCCCCTCTCTGCCTCTCCTCCCCCCTCTCCGCCTCTCCTCCCTACATGTAAGCATTAATGGTGGCCATGTATATATATATATATATACACGTGGTGAATTTAATGGCGACAATCCGTCTACTAATCAAGTATCTTATGTTTCATTATGTGTGTATCTAAGTTACGATGATGGTGCCCGGAGCCATTTGTTTCAGGGGAAGTTTAAATCAAATAATTTGGAAGCAAAGAGAGATAATATATAAGGGGAGGGGAAAGTCAAAAAGTTCATCACATTTTGAGATGATATTCAATTGAATATTATTATAAGAGGGTTTTTTTAGGAAAGGGGGGGGGAACTTTGTCTTATCAGTGATAACGTGGTAAGGCGGGAATTTTATTTAGCAGTAAAACAAGTGTACTGTGAAATTGGTGGTGTTCTCCTTGACGGAGGCAATCACTGCTAGCAGTTAATTAAGTTCATAGTGTTGTAACTTGTAAGCAACGTTAACATTAGGGTGCAGCCGAAAACTAAAGAATTTTTTTTATGCTAGGATGGTGATGGCTTAGTCTTCTAGACATTTCTTAAAAAGAATAGAATTTCCGGATATACTTGATTTACTTTTTTGGGATTTACTTTTCCGGATATAGTTTTTTTTTACAAAAGATAATAACGTATCTGAAGTTCTCCAATCACGTTCTGTAGTTGTATTTGAGCTGTAGCACTGATAGGGAGTGACGTTTTGCATCACTAAGATGCATTTTACTGATTGTTTATATCTTATATAGAAGTGACACTATTGAAAGTTGAAACTGCACAAGGACTTTATGGACACCTCACATAGGTTGACCGCCATTAAATTATTTTATTCACCTACTAGTGTAGTTTTCATGAAGTTCTAAAAGTTAGAATATAAAATTTACTAGTGAACCGTCTTAAAAACTAAGCCAACGGTTGAAAGGATTTTTTTTTAGTTTGGAACTTTTTTTTTCAACATGAAATGTAAAAAAAAAAACGTTCGCAGTAGGGCCCTGCCATAAATTGTTTATTTATAAAATATATTGTGGAAACACATTTACTTCATTCATTAAATATTCTAGTTTCTAAATTGCTTTCAATTTTTAAAGTTATTTTCAAAAATCTCTGGATAACTTCGTATCTCTTTACGCATTGATCTAAGGGTGCGTTTGAAAACATTTAAGGTTTGATGTGTTTCTATTATTGCAGGATAATTGCAGGATAACATTGTACATGTAGGAGGTTGAGATAACAGTAGCAGCACTATAAGGACCTTTGTCACACAGACCCCACTTTTCGTGGTCGATTTCGACTACAAAATGAAGTTGCCAGGTGGTTGAGCTGTGGTTGCAGTATGTTTTTGATGGTAAGATTTGAAATGGTCAGTTTTGGGCGACAAACCTGACTTCATTTTGCAATCGCGAAATCGACCACCAAAAGTTGTCTGTGTGTGTTCTCCAACCCTTACAGAATTTAATACAGCCTTTTATGAGTCAACTAGGATGCCATTACTCATGGTGCAATTCAAACCATATTGTTCAAATAAAATCACACCTGGCATTCATTGAAAGAATAATGTTTTTTGCTTGTTTCAATTGTTTTTACTACAAAAGTGATTGGTGTCGCGATTTCAATCAAAACTATTGCGACTTTTTCATGTAAGGCCTTGTTTCCATCGGGATGAAAATTTGGAACTTTTTGCAGATTTCTGCTGCTGAAAAATAGCAGAAACATGGCCCCCACCCATGTTGGTTCAATTTTTCACCAGTTGAAATCTTCAAAAAGTTCAAATTTTCTCCCCAGTGGAAACAAGGCCATAATAATGCCGTTAACAAATGAACCCTGGGTTTTCCTATCTGCTTTATTCGAGGGAGGTTATATTTAGGCTATTGTGTTTTACTCTTTTGTAAACACAAGTGGCATCTATCTATCTATCTGGGTTCTAAAGATTCTATTTAGTACATTGTCTATTGTTTGGCCCCAATCAGCTTTTTTTTTTGCGTTTAGATCTTTCTCTCTTTCCTCATTTAATGTTCTCATTGGTTTTTGAAGTTTGATTACTACTTCATCTATTCTGTTGATGGTGATTAAAGTAATAGTCGATCATGATGATGATGATGATGGTGATGGAGTTATTCCAGCATTCTCATTCTTTAACCACCAAAAACAGATCCCAGGTCCTCTCCAAACCCCATCCAAAATATATACAACAATGCACAAACATTTGGTTCTGGTATTTTCTCGAGGTTAATTTGATTCTCTATTCGGATGATTGACATGCGTTTTATTTGCTTCTCGTCTCTAAAGTGCGCATGCGCATCAATGCATCTTTGAGGTTCTTTTTTTTTTTTTTTTTTTGGCTTTTTCTCTCCATTTGGATGAGCTTCACTTCACTTTCATTTGATAGTGGATTAAGTAACGTCAGGAATCTGTGCTATTTTGCCAATTTGCTATATAGCATATAAAAATAGGTTAGGGTATATGAGTATGATAGGAGGGAAATGTGTTTGATGGTTGCAATGAGGTTATCGGGTTCTGAACTTTAGATATTTTTTTTTGCTTCTTCTGACTTCATCTTCAATGAGAAGTTTCAGAAATATTTTTTATTTAAATTGAAACACGCACGAATAGGTGCTGCGCGTTCAGTTTCTAAGCACTTTTGACGCGGCTAGTAGAGCGTGCTGTGTATGAGACGCCTTTCATAAAATAATGGCTTAAATATATTTTTTTATGTCAGTAAATAGTTTTTTTTTGTTAAAATAACAAAATTATAGTCGTGAACGGTGTCTCATAAATAGTGAGCTTCTGAAGTTACCTTCAAAAATCAAAAGCGTTTTGAAACTGAACGCGCACCTCCAATGATTTGTTAGGGCCTTGACACACAAGCCACGTTTGGTGGTCGATTTCGACTGCAAAGTCTTGTGTTCCAAGGTCCGGCTTCTTTTCATAAGGATACATTGCAACAACGGTTCCACCCACCTGTGACAATATTTTGCAGTCAAAATCGACCAGCAAAAAGTTAGAAAATGCATAAATTAAATTTTTCATTTAAAATTGAACCCTATTAACTGGGTTCCAAAAAATAGGAAACCGTTGTTTTATTTCGTGATTTTATATAAGAATGTGAGAACCCTGCTCATCACAGGGTTCAAGTTGTGATGTTCATGTGCCAAATTTCTTGATTTTGAGAGCCTAAAGTCAGCAGTTTATTATTGGAGAATGTTCATATGAGGCTAGGGCCTTAGAGGGCTTACTTGTGGATATATATTTGGGGCCCATTTGATTTCACTGGTGTTTCGCGCGACCTGCTTTTCTCTTTTATAATGCTTTTTTTTATGTGTTTTGTGCATTGTTTTGAATGCAACACAAAAGTATGAATTCCTGCTTTTATTGACTGTATTGTTGCAGATCTTACTCGCAGATGGATAGAGAGAAAGAGAGTGAGTGAGAGAGAGAGTATATATGTGGTAGACAATTTTGCTAAACAGGAAATTTTGTTATGTGGGTTACTATTATGCCTGGATCACACGTGTGTGTGTAAAAATGCAGAAAATAGAAAATTCAGTCAAGGGTTCTCATTTATTACAAGAAAATTCACTTTTGATTCCATTTTTTATTTTTCTGCATGCAATACTTTCAGCCAAGTAAATAGAATGAAATTATTTAAAATAGATTAATTATCTTTTCAATTGAATTTTTTTCTGCATGTGTGACCTTTAGTCTCCATGTAGATACATTTCTTTATTGCATGGCACATCTCATAGTTTGCAATCTCTTAAATAAGCCATCCGGCAACTGAAATCTTCAATGGAAATGTCTTATTTGGTCAGTTGTTTACCTTTTGTCTTAGAGCCTTTGCAGTAAGGCTAAAAGTGTGCTAAATAGCAAGATTTTGTCTGATTGCAGAATGTTCGACTGCGTATAGAGGTATGTGTAATATACACTATACACACTTGTCATAGACTAAAGTGAAGACTAGAATGTATGCTGTTGTCATGGCAACGAGAGAACTTTCTAATTCTACCATATGTGGGCCTTATATCCCTTTTGTTGTGGCATTAATTTTGCCGACTCACTAAAAGGTCACGTGGTATATACATGTATACGTAGCTGTAATACAATAAATGTAGTCAATGGAAGTAAAGAATTGCAACTGTTAATTGTTGCATGAAGTGAAACATTGGTGGCGCTCTTTTTTCTTTTCATTTTTTTGGCTTTTGTTGGCTGTGTTCGGCAACCTGGGACTCCTTTTTTCATTATTTAAAACTATTAGGCCCGCCACACACACTATACAGAGAAATGAGAAATAGGAAAAGAGGTGCAGAGAAAAAGAAACAGTGGCTTTGGTTGGCATGTCCACGCATACTATACACAGGTCTCTGTCTGACCATGCAGGGACATTCCCTAATCATTAGCAGACATACATGTATAACTACTACTGCTGACTACAATAACAGACAACTACAATTACAATTAGTACTCTGCTAGCAGCCAAATAGGTCTATGGCAGAGGGACATAAAAATCCACATGCAGCATTAAGCATTGTCAAGCACATATATAAAAAACAAAATTTATATACAATTGTCAATCCCATAAAACAATATTATCCCCATTCACCACTTCCTTAGGAAGAGAGTTCCATTGTGTTATAACTCTAGGGGGGGGGGGGGGAAAGACCAATAATATGAATCTGTCCTAGCAAAAATCTCCCTAATTTTCTTAGAGCGGTCAGCCCTGCCCATGTATAGTGCTTTATGAATATCACTGGACTGTGGTTTAAGACAATCACCACGTGTAATTTTTCCAAACAATTTCAAACTTAACTCGGCCCTGTGATGTGCCAAATTATGCCTTAAAAAGTCAAGAAACACCATGTCAACTTGTTTACCATTGTCTAAACTTTTCTGGAGGTCATTCACTACCAGGATAAGTTGAGTCTCACAAGAGCACCCTCTCAGGAAACCATGTTGGTTATTAGAATTGACAAAATTACTTAAGTTCAAATCTTTGTGAACAATTTCTTCTATATTTTGTCTTTAAATTTTGTATTTTTTCTCTCATCTTTCATATTGTACATGGCTTTGTGTTGATGAACACATTCAATCAGATTTTCCATATTAAACGAATTACAACTAATTAATACAAAAGTAAAGGAGAACAGAGGTAAACGACAGAGGAAAAATTGGTTTGGAAAGCGATCAGAATGAAGGCCTTCGCAAAGACGGCAGAGGCAAACGGGAATTTTTGTCTAATGTGCGTGTTCCTTTTCAAAACCATTGTTTCCATTTTCCTTTGCCTCTGTGCCTCTTCCCTATTTCTTATTAATCTGAATAGTTTGTGGCTGTGGTTGCTCAATCTCATATCTCTTTCTGCTTTTCTAAAAAAAAAAATATATATATTTCCGGATGTGCTTGATTCTTTCATTTTCTGCTCAAATAAGAAGCGATTAAGGAAGGTCATGATCTTTTACTTCAAGATACACATTATGAAGTATATTTCACTATAGGCCTACTCCATTTCATTTTAGCAGAAAAAGAAAGTAAGAATGTGTATGAAATGATTGCTTTCTTGAGAAATAGAGTCTAGGAGGAGCAAGCACTGTTCCCGGACACTTTTTCTTTAAAGACGCCAATCCCACAAATTGTTTCCGGATGCCAGCTTTTTCATCAAAGAAATTCATTTTTTCTTTAGTTATCGAACACAGCCACTACTTTTGAACAATTTTTCGATATTTTATATAATTTTCTGGTTTACTTTTGCGTCGTTTTGCGGTGATCGAAATCTTTACTATAAATAAATGCTCTTATGTATACGGGTTATTTTATGAATCGATTTTTTTATAATAAAAGTAAAGTACGAATAAAAATGATATTTCAACTTTGATGCATTGTGAGCTATATGTAGTACAGCAGATAATCAATAAAATCATGTATACAGGTATCAGATATATTATTATATATCTACAAATGGTGATCTTTTTAAAGCTACTTATGAGATATATGTGCAAAATATAATGAAAATAAATCCTTTTTTTCGAAAAAAAAAATACAATACTTTATGAAAAATAAAAGTACATTAGAAACTAAAAATAGTACGTGAATGAGATAAACTTCTTTTATTTTTCAAAAACAATATTTTATTGAAGTTTGAAAATCATCAATTTTTTTTTAGAAAAAATGTTCGTTCATTTTTCCAACCCACATTTTGAAATTATCACTTGGAAATATTACTTTGATTTGATATGCCTAAATTGATTTTTAGTTTGTGGAATAATAATATCCTGGATCTGAGTTCTCTTTTACTGTCCACATAGACGAATAGTTCGGATTGAGTGGCTAATTCGTTTGACAGTTTAATATTTCTGAGCGTGGACTAAGGGGGGGGGGGGGGGGTGGAGGTTGCCCCAGTCGTTTTTCTTAGGGACGGAACATTCGAATCCCGCGAATCTTGAAAAATATTTGAGATTCGAAAACTAGAATCTTCGCGCTTTTTTCGTCTTTCGAATCTTTCGAAACCTAACCTAAGAAAACTGTTAAAAAACTTTGGTAAAATTAGTTTTAACTTCATGGACGTCCAATAGAAGCGTTCACTAATAAAAAACGGCGATTGTTGGAATTTTGGTGGCACCCGGATTACCAATATCACCTTGTGGCAGTGACCCTGAGTGCCACACTTGTTTTTTTTTATTAATAATAATGTGATATTTAATATTATTTCATTTATTTGTATCTTCTTAATGAGTAATATAGGAGTCGAGATTTGAGGGATTCCTGGGAGGAATTCGAGAACCTTTTAGGATTCGCATTCAAGAAAATTTAGGCTTCGTTCCACCTCTAGTTTTTGTTGTTTGATTGGTTATATTGTTGTATTGGTTATTGTGGGTTTTGTGAGCCGTTTTTCAGTGGCGATCACACTGGCTATTTTTCTCGCCACATGCTAGAAATAAGTCAAATATTGCTGTGAATCGTGCACAGTTTCCCGCAACAAAAAAATGAAGGTCGGCGTTTTCTGTACGTTTTACAGAAAACGCCGACCTTCATTTTTTTGTTGCGGGAAACTGTGCACGATTCACAGCAATATTTGACTTATTTCTAGCATGCGTGCAAGAAACCACTTTTAAGTGCCTTGCAAGAGTATTATTATGACATTGGCAATTGCAATTAATTCAAGGACAGATTGCAGTGAATCTTGCTTTAAATATTGCCAATGTGGTCGCTGCTTTAGTTTATGCATAATTTTTAAAAAAGAAGTCTTTATCAGTACGATTGCTAGACGATGTTGTGTAGGAGGATGCATTTGAAAACAATGTTTGTTTGTAAATCTTAAATGATTAACTCCACATTTGCATGCTGTAAGTGGTGGTCTCCACAGAAGTTTCTCAAATTAACCACTTGGATTGGAAACGTCTGTTAAGGTTGAAGTTGATGACGTGACATGTCTATCACTATGTATTATATCAAGCAAATGTTTCTCAATTTGTGGCCCAAGTGCTAATTGTGAATTAATCATATTCATCACTAGAAAAACTGCCATTATGCTTTTTTATAATCAAAACAGACAAGTTAACGGCTAGATGTCTGGTTACTATCAGTTGTCAACTAGAATTCTAGCCTCTAACCAGTGTTGTTGCATGGTTGGTCTATATTGGAAGTGTTACTTCACAATTGGCTTTTGACTCACAGAGTGAGAAAGATTTTCTTGGTATTTGCATAGAAATCTGAGTCTCTCAAGTCCCATCACTCAAGTTTCTTCTTCAGCTTGTAGATGAGTTTTTGCTCCTACTTAACCCCCTCAGGTTTTAATAGTTGTTTTTCCCCAACAAAGATTTTAAGAAGCATAATTATTGTGAAATAAAGTATATATTATATTGCTCTTTTGTAGCAATAGGCCCTACATTGCACTTCTGTTTAATATTATTTCAAAAATAGGCTTCTATTCTAAATAACCCGACCAGTAATCTTGTGATTTTTGTGAACTTATAAGAAACTCTCAAAGTAAGATTAGAATACATTCAAATATCCCTAATACCTTTATATATACTGTATATATATATATATTTTTTAAATGTGTATAAAGAAAGCCCTATTATATTTCTACTACAGCAATGGGTTATCTTTAGATTTATTTGCTTAAAAGTAGTTGATTTTTATGATGCCAAAAGGCACAGTGTTTTGTGGAGTAAAATCAGTAAATCTTTTTCCTTACGCTTCATATTCTTCTCTTTTCCTCTTTATCCAACTCTTTGTTTTGTGTGTTTGGAAATATATGATTTGTACCCATTCTCCTCAAGTCAGCAACAGTGTGTAATATCGACTAAATTCTGCCTCTTGTTTAATGTTGAATTGTTGAACAACAAAAAAAAAAAAATAGATAGTAAAAATACAACATGGTCTTAAAGTTTTGCCCCCAAAATTCTTACAGAATTTTAATATAACTGAAATAAGCTGTATCGAAAAAACTTCATACACACTTTTGATATCATTTTTTTGTTGAAAATTAAGCTAATTTTCAAAATGTAAATATACCCCTCCCCCCCCCCCCCCCCCTCGAACTTTGGTTATTTTGTCTTTGAAGAGAAAATTAAAAAGAAAATTGGAAGTCATTTATATTTACATTTGCATTATGATTTATAATATAAGGAAACAGTGTTGCCGGATACGTTTGACAATGTTTATCTTACTTTCAAATTGGAAAATCAGTTAGTCTGCACAATTATTACACAATTTCAGAAATCCATCAATTATAAAATAGGCTCAATTCTACAAAAAAATGTGACCATTTGGGTTACAGTGAGCCGTTAATCGTTCTACATTTTAGAAGAAGCGTGAAGATTGTGTAAAAATTGTTTTAAAAACTAGAAGAGCGAATGAACCATTTAAGTATATTTTAAGTTCCTATTTTTAAAAATACACTTTATGGTTTAAAAAAAAATAGTAAAAAAGGACTAAAACGGAAATATAACTTTGTTCGTCCCTTGTCGTTGGCAATCACTGCTAACTCTTAATAACCATGATGGTTCACTAAAGGCATGATTCAGATTAATAGTTTAGACAAAATACATATTGGGGTATCATGAGCAAAATTAAAAAAAATACTTCGAAATATTTTAGAAACTAGAAGGGTAACGCAATCATTTATGGTTAATTTTATGTTGATATCTTTCAAAATAAGCTTTTTACGCGAGCTTGAAAATAATCTCATATTAAGCAGACGATACTTTTATAATGTATGTCATGAAAAAGTTTATTATGAAAGATATTAACATGAAGTTACTATTAAGGGATTGAGCTACCTTTCTAGTCTCTAAAACAGTTTCTAGTTTTCTTTTTTTTTTTAAGGTTGCTCCTGAAAAGTAGAATAATCAGAGTTCGAAAATGACGTATTCCTGAATCATTTTAACAAATTCAACTTGGCATTTGAATCTGAACTCTTGAACCTTCGAAATATTCAAGTTGAGATTCAAGTGCCAAGTTGATTATATTCAAACTTCTTTCTATGTTGAGGAAACCCTGTTAAGAGGGTTCAGGTTGAATTTCAAATGTTAAGCTTTCTTCTTGTATTGTGACATTTTTATTAACTTTAGGAATGAGTTTAAAAGGTTCAGTTACTTCTTTATCAGTCTGTATAGATTTTAATGCGGTTTAGAAAAGTCTACAAACAAAATCTTGTGTTATAACCGATTTTTTTTTAGATACTACTACAGTTTATAAAGGATTTTCTTTTAAATCATTGATTCATTATATTTTTGGAATGACATTTCAAACTGTTCTTCTTCTATTGCAATCTCTCTTTTTTTCTGTTTAGTCCGGAGATTAAAGATAATTACAAATTGGAATTGGAACTTTTGTTTGAATTTTCTAGAAAGTAAACAACAACAACAACGTTATTGTTGTACTTTGAATGACAGAATTTCTGTTTAAATTGCTGTAATTAATTTGTATGCAATTAATTTTATAGTAGAAACAAACTTGGTTAAATTTACTTTTGAGTAAATTTGACAACAATGCAGTTAACTATATTTGCACAGCATGATTAACCACATTATTGCATTATTAAAAGAAATCACTTCCTGTGTACAACACAAAGCCAGTATATGGCATTGTTGAGATTTGAAGGAGGAAGTGACATCACGATGAGGATTTTCGTGGAACACCATTAAGGCCCATTACAGATAGAACTCATGTTAACTACTGGCGTTGAATGGGGCTCATAAATGGTATCTTTCATAATGATGGCAAACTTTTTATAAGTGTATCAAAACTCCCCCCCCCCAAAAAAATTAACAATGGCGACCATAATATAATTTGCCCGGGCTCGGATCTTTATGCAATACCAAATAAGTGTTTTTCAATTTGTGGCCAGAGTGTCAATTGTGAAGTAACCATCATTAGATGCCAATTATGTTTTTTGAACTTTTTTCTAATCTAAAAGGCTAGTTAGAGACTAGATATTGGGTCACTATCAGTTATCAACTTGAGTTCTAGCCTCTAACTAGTATTTTTTTATTGAAAAAAAAGACATAACTATTTGTTGATCGAAATGGGATTGTTACTTTACGATTGGTCTTTGGATCACAGATTGAGAAACATTGGTTTGATATTGCATAAAAATCCGACTCCTGATGATGATCATCATCCTCACAATTTAAAAACAAATTCAACTTGTTGAAAAGTTTTAAAAAATGATTCAACTTTACTTTGAACCTACTTTTTGAGGGATTATTTGTGCTTTTTCTAGTTTAAAAAAACGCATTTTCAACGTGGTTTTTGTCAAGTGGAAGCAAGGGCCTAATAAGAACATTGCTGAGTTATTTATATTTAGCTGGGAACTTTTTAAAGCTAAAACACCCTGTATACACGGAGTATCATTTATTTTACTTTATACATTATATAGGCAATACAAGAATACAAAATATTGATTTCTACAATACACACACACAAAACCATAAAATATATCATTGTTGATGAAACGGACCTTCTCATGTACAAACAATAAACTTATTATGTATATATACACGTATATAGTATATAAGGTTATATTTTGCCATTGTATTTAGCGGAAATCGCACCGGAAATTTAAATCTCAATATTTCTCTTTTACTGTTTGCTTGTGTAAAAGGCTTGCATACATATATATTTTTCATACATAGATTTTTTTTTAATTTTCATTTCATACAGTACAGCAGCTTGAATTACTAAATGTATATTAGTGCGGGGGGGGGGGGAGAGATTTTTTTAATATGTTTGAATTTCTCTTTTGTCTCTCATGTGAAGCACATTTATGCCTGCCGTAGTTTTTAGATGAATAAATGAAAAGAGATGAGAGAATGGACAGAGAGAGAGAGAGAGAGAGAGAGAGAGAGAGGGAGGGAGGGAGGGAGGGGGAAGAGAGAGAGAGGGAGAGAGAGAGAGAGGGAGGGAGGGAGGGTGGAAGAGAGATGGAAAATTTGAAATGTCTATCTTGATTACTTTGAATATAAAATGTGCTGCTTCCACAATGCGGATTCGTATTATGCTCATGTGAATATGACTATTGAGTAACAAAGAGATTTAGATAAATATCAATGTAACAAATGGATAATTTGTGTGTCGTTTATTTTCGGCATATGTTTGGAAATCAAAGTTATTTTGCAGTTTTTTTTTTTTTTTGAAGTGTACGTCAGGTGTTGGTGTCATTTTAAAAGTGGCTAAAATTTATTTAAAGGTCATTTGGTCAGAGCCGAAACTAGGAAGACAAGGCTGTGTGAGGCACCTGCCTCGAGCGCAAAACTCAATAGTGTGGAACTTAAGGTGGCGCCGATTTTATTATTAACCTCGGGTGCGCAAATCTCAGAGGCTTAGAAATAGATGCGCAAAACAACTAAGAGTGTTTAATACTGATTATACTAAGTTGGCTTCAGTTGGCCCAGATAGAGATGTGTAAAACAAAACTAGAATGATAATACTAAGGGGCGCTTCTTGCTTCGGGCGCAAAATTAGCTAGTTATGGCAAATTTTATTTACTTTTCAAAAAGGAATTTGCTGGTACTTTTTTTTTTCAAACTGCGAAAGTTTATTTTGAAAGATATGAACATGAAAAGTAGGCCTACATTAGCCTCTTACATAATATAACGCATCTAGTCTGTAACGCATATTCCATTTCTTGTTAAAATTGCTAGAAATATATACAATGCGATACTCACACATTGAGTTAAAAATGGATGGTCAAATTATACCTTGTTATCAATTCATTTACGTGTAGATCCTATACGTGTGTTATGTTTTCGTATAGGCCTATACGTGGTTTTTGGTTTTTGCTTGATTTGTTATTGAGGCGTGAGCAACGGAGAAGGAATTTTTAAGTACCTTTTTTTCGGAAGACATAAAAATGTCCAGTTGGTCAGTGCAGATATAACGTATGGACGGTATAGTATATACATATAAAGGGGTGAACACATTCCATGGCAATTAACAAATATAATGTTTTATGTTTATGATTTGTTAATCATCATAATTATTATTAAATCTTTGTTTTTTTTTTCTCTCTCTCATCCTTTATTATATGTGTGCAGACCTGTGTATGGGCACATAATGTATATTTGAGTGTATAGTAGTACAGTATAAAGCTATTTTAATTGGAGAGATTTGAATATTATACATTATACACACTCGTTTGTAAAGTGGTATACATACATCAATTATAATGGAAACCAAATATTTATACAGCTGTTATCAACGCTTTTTTATATTCTGTTAATTACAACTAATTGCAAATTCTTAAGTGTTTGCCTATGGGTTTTGGCATGATGACGTCCCACCATCTCTCTCTCTCTCTCTCTCTCTCTCTCTCTCTCTCTCTCTCTCTCTCTCTCTCTCTCTCTATTTGTCTTTTTTTCTGATAATGAAAAACAACATTGTTAACCAACGAGAGAAATTCAGTTTTTGGAATGATATTTTATAAACATACATAAATATATGTACTATAATGTATATTGTGTGACTATTGTGGATTGAATATAATAGTGACATTAGGGTAGAAAAGAAGAGCTGCTGCAGTTTTTAAATAATGATAATTTTGTTGCAAATTATTATATGTCGCAATTGTTATGGTGTAGAACTGTAGCTGGAGGAGAGAATATGTTGATTTTGTCACACATGGAAAAATAGAAAGTCAGGTCATTGTTAACAGTTATAATCTATTGCTAGACAATGTGCAAAACATATTCACTGCAACGTGTGTCCTTGAATTAATCGCAATTACCAATGTGATAATATTCCTGCAAGGCTTAAAAGTGGTTTCTTGCACACTTACACCCGTCTTACAGAAAACGTTGATCTTTTCTTTTTTTTTCTTGCACAAAACAGTGCAAAAGATTCACAGCAATATTTGACTTTATTTATTGCGCCGAATCTTGCGACAAATTTAGAAAATTAATATACTAGTAATTGTGCACATTTAGGCCTATCTCGATGGTGCCTTGTTTTAAACATTGTCTGGCAATTCTGAAGAATAGGTGATTTTTAAAAAAAAAATAAAATAAAATGTTTCTGCATTAATTCACAATGGATATTGAATTTTTGTTTCTTTTTGACGATAAAAGATGGCAGTTAAACTTGAAGTTGAGAGACCTGGATTTTATAGATTTCTTTATCTGACACACAATACATTGAGAACAAGTATAAATATAGCAGTAGGTCTATATACTGTAAAAGAAGAAAACAAACCTCTGATACACCAGAAAAGTGGGTCAATGCTTGAAGTTTATAACAAAAAATAGGGTAATAATCAACTGGTAGCATCAATGTTATGCAGAGTGAACACTCTTTTGGGACCCAATGGAAATGGAGTGTAAGGAATACAATGTATACAATGGTATTTCTAAGTTAAAAGATGTATTTCTATAGAATACATTATACTTATTGTATAGTATTGGTTATTCTTAAGGCCCTAGCATCATAACATACATATGAAATGACAAATATGTATATGTTACTGTCAATCTGCAGAATCAGTCAATCTGCAAAACCACCCAACTGCTGGTGGATCTGCAGAATTCAATACATTTTTATTTAGGTTGTTGAATTTTGCACATTCACTAGCAGTTTCGTTGTTTTTCAGATTGCCTACTAGAAAATCTGCAGATTGACTGATTCCGCAGTTTGGCAGTAACATATATACAGTGTAAGAGGAGGATACACACAATGCAAGATATATAAAATAATAAAAGCTACATTTGGAAAAACAACTTACCTTTTTTGGAATGGTAGAGGATTCCTAGATGTTCTCACTGCAGGAGCGAATTTCGTTTAACAAAAGCAGCAATTTATGAGAAAATTATGAATTTATTATGTGTTCAATTCTATTGACTTGTATCAATTTTGCTCTTCTGTTATTCATACTTTAGTAGGTCTAGATGCTTTTGTTACTAAAGTAATTTTTGAACATAATAGTCGTTTCTTGACGACTTTACATTATGTCATGGAACTGGTGTAGGGATCCTACTTGTTACAGCCGTTTTAAAATGAAGTCAATCATATTGCAAACAAACACAATTGTAAAAAAAAAAACAATACAATTGAATAAAAAATACACATGCGCGTAAAATAGTTGGCTCTACACGATGCGTGCATTTGTCACATATTTTCGCCTTTTGTTTAGCACATGCTTACAACATAGAAAATCTAATTCAAGGCGTACTCTTAAGCTGGTTACAGACGATCAATTTTGGCTTATGATTATTGCTTTTCGATCCTAAAATTGATCGTGTATGTGGTCATTTTTTCATTCAATCCAACAAATGGTGTGCTTGCATGACCAGAAATCCACTTCAGTTTATGGATTGAACTGAAGATAACTGAATATGGTATCTTTCCTAGGTGGGAAAATGAACATTTTTTAAAAATTGTAAGTTCTTGCAATGATGTGAACCTAATCAATTAGTTAAGCTGATAGCCTGTTACATTTTTTATTCTTTATCTATTTAAGTAATTGCTTATGTTTCCATCCTGGCATGCGCGTTACGATTTGAATTGATGCTTTTGTTCTTATGTTGAAAAGCTTGTCAATGCACGTCACATACCATCCAGAAACTGGTTTCAATTCAATCAAAAATTTTGAAGTAAATTTCATGCCGAGCAGATCATTCGAGTCAAGATTGAAGAGGAATGAAAATTGGATTAAATTACCAAAATTCACGGACACACCACATACACTAGCATTTTTTACATTTTAAAAAAAACAAAACAGAATTGACAAGCCGGAATTATTTGTGTTGTACCCAGTTGAAAAAGATAGATAAAAATTAAGTGCAGCTCCCTCACAGACTTTAGTAAGAAAGCTAGGCAGGTATAACTAGACAGAAGTAAGTGGTTTGAAATATCTGAGCCGATTTTGAGAGACAATCTACAATTAACAGCCCAGAGTTGATTGTTTAATAATACAGATTAAAAAAATAAAAAATATAGTTTTAATAGAAATTACAAAGATAAAATTAACAAAAATAGTTTAGACTGTCTTGACACTCTTGAGTCGATTTTGAGAGACAATTCAGAATTGACAAGCCAGTATTGATTGTGTCTGTATCCAGACTTGAATGTTTGACAAATAGTTCACACATCGTGTGTAACACACGAAGGCCGAACAGAAGATACACAAAATTTTGGTATCGAATGAGAGAAACAACTGGATAATAATAAAAAAATCTATTAAATAATATTACGACCTCCTTTTGTTATTATGGTATCTTACTAATGCATTCATATTTGCATATTGAATTCATTTTATATAATATACATATTTAAACATTCCCACAATGCTTCTTCTGTTTGAAAAGCCATACGCAAACAATTAAATTCAATTGAATCTAATATCTGTTATACTCCATTTAATTACATAACTAATCTGTTGTAATCAGCTTTAGAGAGAGAACAAAAAAAATAAGAATACTTTTATTGTTATATGATGGTTTATGACGAACACAAATGATTACAAACATTTTCCCATTGTTTTACACTTAAGTACAAAATTAACTTAATATTATTTGGTTAAAAAAAAAAAAACAAGCAAACCACTTTTCTTCCAAATATAGTTAATTCAAGAATGTGAACCATTTGCCATTTATTTATTAATGATCCAATTTTATCCATCCAAAATTGTAAATTTAATTTTTATGTTGTAAATGTTTTTCGAAGTAAGATTCATCCAAAATGGATTTAAAGCAACTTGAAAGTCTAAAGGGTGCTTGCTTTTCGCGGTGCTACTTTTGTTCGCTTTTTACAGGTTTCTTAATTCGACAGTGCATTCGCTGGTAAAAACTTCTAAAGACGCGCGGGCCCCTTTTAGTTGCCTGCGTTTAAAATTCTGAATTAGTGGCGTCCCAGTGGTTGCTGCTGTAAAATTAAACATGTTCATTGTTCAACTTTAATGCTCGCATCCAGCGAGTAGCTCGCTGATTTTAGTAGCAGCTATAAAAGAAGCGCCATTTCAAGATGGTTGCGAATTAATCAGCGGGCAAATGGCTAATTTTTAAGCCACTACGGTTGCGCGAGAAGGTCGACCGAGACTGGCTGTCCCCACAAAAGTTTTTTTTATTCAAACGCTCGCGGTTTCATACGTTTCTGACTTTATCAGCCAGAAATTCTCTCTGAATGAGCGAGAGAAAAAAAAAGCCAGCGACTATCGTCAAAGGTAAGCACAGTGTACAAGCATCCTTTAAGACTATTACATTCTAAGAACCTTTGTTGCGATACAAGGTTGCAAGGCTGCTCCGATACAGTGGTGTGGGGCAGAATCGCAACTGACGCGATTCAGACCCGCAACATTGTATCGCAACAACCGAATTATAAGAGAAAGAAATATTTTAGGAAAATACATTCAACAAAGAATCGATTTACAAAAAGACAGGTCTGTGTGTGTGTGGGGGGGTGTGTGAGAGTGATTAACGCAGTACAATTTTTATGTAAATTTAAATGAATAAATGAACTGCTTTTTCTCTCAAGGTGAACTATATATTGCACACTCCCCATCCGAGAACTCCATGATATTAAATTTTAGAAGGAAAAGGTTGGAAAGTGTAGAGGGGGAGAGAGAGAGAAACGTGGAGGGAGAAAAAAGGGGGAGGGCGGTGACTGAAATTGAAATGAGTAAAAAAGGAATAAACGACGCGCATGCGTACAACAGAGAAAATGAAAAACTCATTTTCTCTTTCAAATATAAAAAGGGAGGGGATAATAGTAGCAAAATTAAACTACAGTTTATCACAGGCAATTGTGCCCAGCATTAGAATTTCTTTTGCTCCGCCCTTTTATGAACGTCATCAATTTCTAATTGGGTTTGTTACTTGGTTTGACGTCATAAAAGGGCGGAGGAAAAGAAATAATTTAAATTGCAATCCAATTTATGTTTTCACTCAACTGAATGCAAACATTTACTTTTTAACACACACAAAAAAACCGCATTTTTATTTCCCCCCCCCCCCCCTTCCAAAAAAAAACATGTCATTTTGTACACAATTTTCATTTAAAGTTGAACATGTACTTGACATGTGGAAATTTACTATTAAAAAATTGACAGTTAGTTATATCTGAAACATTATTGAAATATTTTTTTTTGTTATTTTATCTACTGATATACATATAAAATGACGTCAACAACCGCAAATATAAAATACATTTTTTGACTAATAAGTTGCCAAAAAAAAACGAACCGGAATTGAATATTTAGGATATAGCCATTTACGTACACTGAAATAGGACATTTAGAAATGTTTGACGTTTGGTTGGGAAAGGGTCCACATAGCCTAATTTATTAATATATATAGAATATTATAATTATTCAATTTATATTTATAGGCGAAAGAAACTGAACGAGAGAGAGAGAGGTAGGCTATAAGAAACCAATTTGTTTACGATATTCGAGTATATTATGCCAAATAAAGGCTATAATTGCGCATGGGCGACTTTTGTCGCTGCCATTAAAAAGACGCTCAAAAACACATTGTTTTAAATGGTATTAAAGCTGACGAGCGAGCGATTATTTAGTAGCTGCGACTAAAAACGTGCAACTCGTGAATTTGTTTAAGTTTACTTGTATATGACAGTCGCTGGGATTGTACAGGTTTCAAAAGTACTACAAATTTGTTGCTTTAGGCTGGTCTTCGTTTATTTTTATGACGAATAATGCGCTCCAGAATCAGTAAAATCCATATTTTGTAACCGAGACTGGACAACGAAAATGTCGTTCGTGTTTAAGGATTGACCGGACCTTCCGGCTTTAAGTGATGGTCAGATGTGGCTCCGGCTTGTAATAATATGGAGACTTCAGCTTTAAAAATACAAGAATGTCAGCAACAACAACAACAACAACAACAACAAAAAATATGCATTTAACTGCAAGAAACAATTAGACTTTCTTTCTAATTGAAAGTTTAATAAATGGAAACATGTTTTGCATTTGGTTGGTAGCAATAAACAAGACCTCATGACTAGGGGTACAATATGTTGCGGTTTTTATATACTCGTATATAAGGGATACATTTTTATGAAGTTACATGCTTGGGAATTGTCTAGACATTTATATTACATTAACTTTAATATGTTTTACTGTTTATAAAAGTAGCCCTGGATAAAAAACAAAAACAAAACCATAACCAAATATGGAATCACTGTTTCTTCCGAAGTTTTACACAAAACACAAAGTACAATGTAAATGAGTCTTCGCCACATTCTATTTGGTATTGTTTTGTTTTTTTGTGTATGTGTGTGAATAGGCTTACTTTGCAGTCTCTTTTCATTTTTAACTTGAATGTCTTTCACGTATTTCTGCATTATTAAAGGTAGGCCCTATGTCTTTTACGAAATATGTTCAATTGGCGAGTACATTACAGTTTACAATTTGTTTTTGAATAGTGGTTACTATGGTACTTAACAAATTAAGTGAAACTTACATCTGTTTTCGTCAAAGTGGACGGTTTTTTTTCTTCTTATACATGAAATTTACAATTAATTATAAAGTAAACAAGCATTTATTTTATTTATTTATTTATTTATATATTAAACAAGCTATTTATTTATTTTATTTATTTTTGGTTTTGTTGAAAAGTTCGTTATTTAATATTGAGGTGTGGCCTCTATATTAAATATGCTTTTATGGCAGTTGTTTGGCTTCAATAGGGATATCGAAGTCAGTAAGATTAGAATATTATTATTGACTTCCATTCTAATTGAAAGTAGAGTTCAATTGATTTCTGTCAAAATGATTTCGTTAGTAGCGATTGCAAAATATGTAAATGAAAAAAAAAAAAAATTAAAAGTCGTTATGATTGCGCGCACTAAATTTGAACATCCCCATTATGTCGACTAATGTCATAATTAGGCCTAAGTATACAAAGATAAAATCGTTATTTGATGACGATTAGTAAATAACTGTATTACGTAAAAGATAAAAATTCAAAATTGTATTAAATCGATAATGACCATAAAAATATCAAGAATGATTATAGTATACCTTTAAAAAAATGCATTTGGAAACGGATTTTTACCAATCAAACTTGTACAGAAACATAATGTATGAATTCATTATTCCAAACATCTATAAGTGAAAAATATGAAAGGACCAATGTAAGATACATGTAGGTGTTAACGTTGAGAGTTACGCGGTATGCCAAGTGGACAGCAATTGGTAATAATTGATTTTCCTCATGTTTTATTTGGGAATGTGTACATTCTTTTTTGCTATTATAAAATGTTGATTGTGTAATTTGCGTTTTGTGTTTTAAAACCAAGCGCGCCATATACTAAGCCTAACCAATTAAGTAAATAATATTTTTAACTTTGAAATTTTTTTAGTGTAACAGATTGTGTTGCACTAACACCAACTGTTTATTTGGAGTAAGTCCATGACAACTGTAGGGCCTACACTAAGCCAGTCTTAAGGGATTTAATAAGTACACAAGCGACTTTGAACTGTGTGCCAAGCTTGGCGTCATTTAATAGAAAAAACATTGTGACGACAGTCCAGCGACCTTAGTCTTTATTTTGTCTCGAAAAGTTGTTCAAAAGTCGACTGTGTGTCTAGGCCCTAAGTTTGCATTTGCCACACATCTACGAGGCAAGAGTAGATTATCGCTATTTGAAAAAATATAATTATTTCGAATAAAAAAAGGCATTATGAGGTTTAGGAATAAAGGTAACTTTATCGTTTAGTACCTGTAAGATGAGTGCTGGTTCGAAAATGGCCATGTCTCCAACGGTAAGGTTAACTGGTTGTTTTCGAAATTTGTTTATATATAAGATGGTCAGATCGATACTCTTAATTTTATTGAATATAAAAGTAAAATTCTTTAAAAATTGCAACAACAAAAAAGGAAACAAAAAACCCGCATTATAATACGTGTCGTATTTCAACTTACGGATTCCAGTTGATCGGAATAAGTATTGGAATAGATTTCTTTGTCGTTTGCACCTGGAAAATTGACGAGCAAATCGTACACCTGAAATGTTTTAGTGGTTTATTATTGATACTGTATACAAAAAGTTCCAAAAAAGATGTTTCCACACTTTGGTTGTTATTAACTGTTGTGTTTGTTTTAATAAATTTTATAATTAAGAGTAACTATTACAATAAAGAATTAGATACAAAAGTATTAACGTGTTTTTTGTTTGCATTATCTTAATATTGGAAAATGTCATTAATTCTCGTCACAAGGCATTGGTTAACATTGGTGAGAAACTCATCTTGTATTTTTGCGACAATTCTCTTCGATTTTTTTTTTGCCATAATTGAATAAACGACAAGAAATTAAAGAGAATTGTTGCACAAATACAAAGAGATACGTTAATTGATGTTTGCAGTTTCTCGGCAATGTCAGCAATGAGAATGGGTGACATTTTTGAATTCTTAAGATAAGGCATCATTTAAACGTAAAACTAAGAATGCTTTTATATCTAATATTTATTGTAACATTTACTCTTAATTATAAAATTATTAAATTAAATTTAAGAAAATAAACATGACAGTTATTAATAATAAAAGTTTGTATGCTATTGAGATTTTTTGTTTGTTTGATGAAATCATGTTGACTGATATGTTTTCCTTGAAGAAGAAAACATTCTAATTTTTACTGTTTTTGAAAATAAATAATTTTCATAATTTCTTTTGTATTTATGTGTATTAAAATACAACAATGGGATGCATCATTTGAAAAGATTTCAAATGGTTTTTTTTTATTTAACTTACCTTATGGTTAACAATAGATCCAAGGATTATTATAAGCAATGCACAACAAAATGCTGAAAACACTGCTGGCAACATAATAAGAAATATATTAGATGCAGCTACTCCTCGGACAAATATGCAAAATAGAAAAATTCCAGCAGTAAACGACAGTTTGAAAAAATTGCCAGTTATTTCATTGCTCATCTCAATTAATCGTACTACTTTGGTATGTTTCCGTTGAAACTTAAGTAGTTTGTCGGGAACGGATGTGGACTGTTGAAGGGCATTTACTCTCTTAAGTTCGTCCAAACACAAAGATATAATGTAGAATGTGTGACTGTAAATGCCAGCATAAGCTGTGATTTTGCATCTGGTGAATAACATTGGAATAAAGATAATGAAAATGTGCAAATGTCTTAGTTTTGTTGCAGCATATAGTTCAGAATGCATAGATGCAAGATTGTCATTCTCGTCTTCGGAAGATTTGTTTCTGTAGTGTATACTGCAATCATATTAAATAATGTACTTAAACCAATTATGAAGACTATTCTGAATATAAATTTTCTACTTTTTGTTTGGATGTCCATTATTTGGTTTTGATTGTACGATTGCATAATGTGACAATAAAGTGAATTGAGAAAATCGGTTAACTTTTTCTCTTGACTTGCTCCCATTTGCGCCCAAACGACACCAGAAACCCAAATTAAAAATGAAAGCAAGCCAAATGTGGCGTTTCGAATGTTGTTTTTTCGATAAAATTCGATGACATAAAATTTCAATAGTAATATCGCAACTGTTAATTCCAGTAGAAGTTGCATGAATTTGTAGATCCTAAAGAAGGTTGTTTTCCACTTTGATTCTTTTATAGTTGAAAAATGTAAACGAAATCCAAGAAATTTGAGAAAAATCAGCAAAGGAAACATGCGATAAATGGTATAGACTTTTTTTTCTTGGGAAATTTGAAATTCTTTCTTGCTATCTTCGATTTTTGCTTCAATATCTTTCACATACAGCTCCATTATGAAGTTAAACATGAAATAAAAACTAAAACTATTATGTCTGTTATTACAGGAGTTAGGTGCCTCAGAATTTTCTAAGGCCTGACTTTCTCACTATCTCCCCTTCCTCTCTTTGTGAACTGAATGTTCGTAGAAGAAACTATTGTGACAACCACCCACATGCGCGCGTACCAATTGACACGTGTGTTAGTGACGTCGCATGCTGTTAAAAGCCCTGAAGGTGGTACAGTCTTGTTTGGGCTTGTTAAAAAGAGAAAAATAATTGGCAAAGAGAAGTTAAAGAACTTCTTGACAATTACAGTATTTCGTTTCTAAAGTCTTTTGAAAATTGTTTCGTGTGATACCACCCACGCATGTCCATCCAGCACACATGTGTGAGTGACTTCACATTCCTAGCCACCCTGATGTATGGTGCCCAGGTGGCCCTAGAAATATGGCGAAAAGTTTCTCACGGCTTGTGGCAGATAATAATTCAGGAAATATTCCCCAAAATTATTTGCATAAATCTAAGAAATTAGTTCCAAAAATGGAAATGTTTTGGAGCCAGAGTCAATTATTGGTCAGTTTGATCTATGATTGAGCCCTAGTTGACAGTGGCCCCTTCCAAGGTCCAAAAGAATTAAACTGGCATGCAAGGTGACCTCAAGGCAGCCTGTATGTGAATGAATGAGATCAATAAACACACCCTGTTTAACAATTTACCTGTGTAACATAAGAGGTTTGTATGTTATTTCTTCATGGGAACAATGGTTTCTATACACTTTAATTTAATGGTTACCAATTTTCTTCAACCACTTTTCTTATACAGATTGGGCTAATTGACAATAGTCAGGGTTTTTGAAAATAAATTGAAATACAAAACTAATAAAATTGTTAATATAAATAATAAAATTGTGTTCATGCGATATGTTGCCGATCATTGACATTGTTGTGACCGACACCCACCAACTTCATTTTCAGCATGCCATTAATTTTCTACTGAGGCACGTATGTAATGAATAGGCGGCAAAAATAATATCTGTAACATAAATAATACCATAAATGGTAAATTTCACACACATACATACACACACCAAAGAAATTGCAAAAGACTTAGCATCTCATTGAAAAATATAAACTATTCAACTTATATGCCCTACTGTGTATAGGTTAATTACAATAAAGTAAAAACCATCTGTTAGACATTATGCTTTGACAATATTTTATATTATGTCGTTTGTTTCGGTTAATGTTATATGTAAAACTGATTATAACAACACGAAATTTTTATTCAATTAGTCAAGTGTTAAGTGTAAAATCCAAAATTTGGCTTAATGGTTAACAATTGTTAAGAATAGTTATTATTCCTTTGAATTAAATATTTGAATGGGATATTTTTACCAATCAAATTCGTATAGAAACATGATGTATGAATTCAGTAGTCCAAGTATCTAAATGAAAAAAAAAATGTAAAATTATATATCAATCTTTATATTAACAAACAATGGCAACTTTATTGATTAGTACCTCAAAGATTAGTACTGGTTCAAAAATGGCCATGTCGCCAATGGTAAGGTTAACTGGTTGTATTCGAAATTTGTTTATGTATAAGATGGTCAGATCGATACTCTTAGTTTTTTTATGAATGTTGAAAGAAAATTAGTTAAAATTTCAAAAAAAAACCACATTATGTATTTTAACACACCAATTCCAGTTGATCAGAATAGTTATGAGAATAGATTTCTTTGTTGTTTGCACCCGGGAAAATGACAAGGGAATCATGCACCTGAAATGTTTTAAAGTGGTTTTATTATTGGTTTTGTACATATATTTTTTAACTTTTAAATGGAAAATTGAAAAAAATTGACAACAAAAATCGTAGAATTTTATTTTCAAAATCAGAACTCAATTATTCTCATACACAAAAGACCTTACGGATGCTATTTCAATGTCATTTTTGGCGTATCATAAATTTGAGTATTATTCACCAGCATCAATTGCTCCACCTCAGGTGCACTATCTGGTGTAGCTGTTATGTCTAAGAGGGTCATTGGACCTTACTTTGAGAATCAAAATGGTACTATAGTGATGGTCACTGTTGAGCGATATCTATTGCTACAGTCAGGAAGGTGCTGTTATGGAAAATGCTGTGGAACGAGCCCATATTTGCAAAGCCAAAATTAAAAAAAAATCTCCATTCGTAAATTTTATTATGAAAAAAAAAATTATTAATAAACAAAAAATTCTATGGTAAACCACTTTGTGGCTAATGGCCTACCCTGTATTTGTCTTATTTGTTTAACTTTATAGTTAACATTATATCCAAGAAGTACTATGAGAATTCCACCGCCGAATGCTGCTATCACTGCTGGTAAAAGCATAAGAAAATCATCACTTGCAGCTACTCCTCTGACAAAGGTGCAAAGTAAAAGAATTCCGACAAAAAATGAAAGTCTAAAGAAACCACCAGTTATTTTATTAATCATCTCAACTAGTTCTACTACGCTGGCATGTTTTCGTTGAAAGTTTAGTAGTTTCTTGTAAACTGACTTTGGGTGTTTGCGAATTATGTCATGCTGTGCCATAAGTTGATCAAAGCACAAAGACAGCACATAGAATATGTGAATGTAAGCTCCAGCATGAGTTACGGCTTTGCATGATGATAAATATTGGAATTGCAATGAAAATTGGTGATATTGTAAGTTTTGTAGCATTTATTATTTCAGAATGCATCGATATTGTGTTTCTCGAGTCATGGTTATCTCTCATATCTAAAATATTTATTGATATTTTGGTGAATAAAGCACAAATGGAAATAATGGCAACTAATCCTAGACCAAACATTCTACTTTTTGTTTGGATTTTAATTCTTTGGTTTCTGCTACATGTTTGCGTAATGTGAGCATATAGAGAACTTATGAAAGTGGTTAATTTTTCCTCTTGTTTTATAGATAACTGATTAACAATCATAATAATGCACCAAAATAAAAATGCAACCAAGCCAATAGTACCATTTCGAATGTCATTTTTTTGATAAAATGCTAAGACATAATATTTTAAAAATATTATTAAAGCTGTTAATCCCAATAGAAGTTGTGCTGATTTGTAGATTGACAGAAAGTTAGTTTTCCATTTCGGTTCATTCTCAGCTGTCGAAAAACGTACGCGGAAGAATATTTAGAACTAGTGGGGTAACCCGTCATAAATGACGGGAGCATCTAGTTTCTTTTTGTGTGACTGTCCGGTTGTCATGAAGCAATTCGCCTTGACCACTTGTGTTTTTTATAAGCACCTTAATATTGTTACAGGTATGTGAAGACAGGGAGATACAGTCATGTGCCCCGCCCCTTTATGACTGTCAGACCAAATATCAACCAATTGGAAATTGAAAAGAACGGGGCATGTGACGTCAGACCAAATAACAACCAATTCAAAATTGAAAAGAACGGGGCATGTGACATCAGACGACATAACAAAATAATTAAAAGTTGCTGGCCCCCATAAAAAGGCGGGGAAAACGACTGTATTTTACTGTCTTTACTTGCCTGTCCTTACTATTGTTTGGATTCTTGGATCGGGAGAGTGCAACATAAAGTTGACCATGAGAAAAAAGCAGTTCATTTAAATTTCAATCTGATTAAGTTTTTGTCCTAAAACAATTTACCCTAAAGAAACATTTGCCCTAAACGGAGATATTGCCCTAAAGGGAGATATTGCCCTAAAGGGAGATATTGCCCTAAAGGGAGATATTGCCCTAAAGGGAGATATTGCCCTAAAGGGAGATATTGCCCTAAAGGGAGATATTGCCCTAAAGGGAGATATTGCCCTAAAGGGAGATATTGCCCTAAAGGGAGATATTGCCCTAAAGGGAGATATTGCCCTAAAGGGACATTTGCCCTAAAGGGACATTTGCCCTAAAGGGACATTTGCCCTAAAGGGACATTTGACCTAAAGGGACATTTGCCCTAAAAAGACATTTTCCCTAAAAAGACATTTGCCCTAAAAAGACATTTGTCCTAAAGACATTTGCCCTAAAAAGACTTTTGCCCTAAAAAGACTTTTGCCCTAAAAAGACTTTTGCCCTAAAAAGACATTTGCCCTAAAAAGACATTTGCCCTAAAAAGACATTTGCCCTAAAAAGACATTTGCCCTAAAAAGACATTTGCCCTAAAAAGACATTTGCCCTAAAAAGACATTTGCCCTAAAAAGACATTTGCCCTAAAAGACATTTGCCCTAAAAGACATTTGCCCTAAAAAGACATTTGCCCTAAAAAGACATTTGCCCTAAAAAGACATTTGCCCTAAAAAGACATTTGCCCTAAAAAGACATTTGACCTAAAGGGACTTTTGCCCTAAAGGGACATTTTCCCTAAAGGGACATTTGCCCTAAAGGGACATTTGCCCTAAAAAAAACATTTGCCCTAAGGAGATGTCCCCCTAATGAGTAGTCTAAATATACAGTAATTGGTTTTAGGGCATATGTTCTTTGAGGGCAAATAGTTTTAGGGCAAATGTTTTTAAGGGCAAGTGGTTTTAGGGCAAGTTGTTTTAGAGCAAATGTTCTATTAGGGTAAATAGTTTTAGGGTAAATGGTTTTAGGGCAAGTGTTCCTTGAGGGCAAATAGTTTTAGGGCAAATGGTTTTAGGGCAAATGTTCTATTAGGGTAAATGGTTTTAAGAAAAATGTTCCATTAGGGTTAATTGTTTTTATGGCACAATTGCCTGTGATAAACTGTAGTTTAATTTTGCTACTATTATCCCCTCCCCTTTTTATATTTGAAATAGAAAATGTGTTTTTCATTTTCTCTGGTGTGCGCATGCGCGTCGTTTTTTTTTTTTTTTACTAATTTCATTTCAATTTTAGTCACCCCCTCCCACTTTTCCTCCCTCCACGTTTCTCTCTCGCCCCCCCCCCCCCCCCTTCTACACTTTCCATCCAACCTTTCCCCCTCTCCAATTTAATATCATGGGGTTCTTGGATGGGAAGCGTGCAACATATAGTTGACCTTGAGAAAAAAAAGCTGTTCATTTCTTCATTTATTTAAATTTATATAAATTCCGATGTGCTTCAATGGTTGTACAGCGTTATTTCAGACAGAAAGACAGACAGATACACAGACCTGGGATATTATATATATAATATTTAACAAAGGAAACATTCGATGAATGAATTTTATTTTATTTTCAGGATAACTTTGGATGTTCTTATTCTTTTCCATTTTTTCTTCAATATCTTTCAAGTTCTGTATCTTTCTTATAACGTCGTATCCAAAGGAGAACACGTAGAATACTGTATTTATATACCAGAAATGTTGTACCCGGTAGCTTATTTTGTCTTTTGTCATGGAAACACAACTCATTGACCAATTCAATTGAATGCTTTTCATTTAAATATACACCTTCAAATAATTTTTATCAAGTGTAACTTTTAGTGTAGTTAATAATTACCAGAAATCTACAATTAAATATGGGTGCTACAATTACAAACTAAAATGGTTCCTGCAGTAGTCTTATTAACATTTTTCTCCCTTTATGATACGAGTTTGTATTATTATTACTCTTATTATTATTATTATTATTATTATTATTATTATTATTATTATTATTATTATTATTATTATTATTATTATTATTATTAGTGTTGTAAAAAAACGTATTTTTTTCTTGATGTTTTTTAGAAGAAAAAAAAAGCGTTTTTCATTAAAAAAAACGTTTTTTTTTTTTGCTGCATTACCGAAAAACCGGTAATGTTGTAAGGTAACCGGTAATGGAAACCGTATTCAAAGAAAAATCAGCTTTACATGTGTGAGCACAATTTTGCTGCTCAATAGTGCCACCATTTTAGGTTCTGTTTTGTTTGAAAGTTGTGGTGTTTTTGTTAGTAAGAAGCAACTAACTTTCTACCATGCTTTTGTCAGTGCAACATGTTGTTTTCAAAATTACTTTAGGTTTGAATGTTACGCAGTTTATTACAGAACAGTAATACATGTAGTATAGGTATAATAAATTGTTATAATACTTGTTATAATGGTGATAATTTATATCATAAAATCAATTAATCAAATGTCGTTGTTATATAACTTGACATGTGTTCACGTTGATTTATAAGACAGCAGTAGTCTTTTTTTATTATTGCACAATTTAAATTTTCCAAATAGTGATTTTTTTTTACAAGTTTTCTACAACAATGCATAAAACTAATTAAGTAGTGATTAGTAAGACAGTGGTCTTTTTTATTATTATGTGATTTGAATGTTCTTAAGTGGTTATGACGTTGGAAATATTTAAACCAAGATTCACTGCATTGTGTTTTTGAATTAATTGCAGTTGTCAATGTGATAATATTCTTGCAAGACTTAAGTGGTTTCTTCCACACCAAGGACAAATTGCAGTGAATTGTGCTGTAAGTATTGCCAATGTGATCGCCGCTTTACAGAAAATAATAATCTTGCAATAAAGTTGATAAACTGTGCAAGATTCACAGCAATCTGTGACTTATTTCTTGCAAGGAATCTTGCGAGATAAAAAAAAATAGCCAGTGTGATCGTTGCTTAACAGTAATTTTGTTACAAGTTATAAGTGAAATAACAACATTAAGTAACAGCAGTAAGTAACATTAATTAAGTGGTGTTTAAAGATTCAATTTATTATTATAACAAAGGTATGCTCATAATGTCGTTGCAGTTTATTTTACCAGTCCAACTCATAGAGAAACATGGTGTAGGAATTAAGTTGATCAATTAACTAAACAGCAAAAAAAAAAATTCTGTAATTACCATCAATATAAATATCAATTTAAAAATGTGCCATTTTGGGAAAAGAAATTGTTACTTGAAAGATGAGAATTTTTTCAAAAACACACATGTCACCAATGGTAAGATAAACAGGTTGAATTCGAAAATTCTTTATGTAGAGAATGATCACGTCGATGGTCTATGTAAGAGAAGAGGAAACAATTATTATTTCACTTGTTATATTCTTCACTGAAGTTGGTATGTCACAATGGACTCACTAATTCCAATTGATTAGAGTAGGTTTTTTCAAAAATCTCCTTGTCGTTTACGCCGGCAAAATTAACAAGCGAATCGTAAACCTAGAATGTGTAAGAAGCAATTAATGTATAATTAATATTAGCATTGTACAATCTTGAATTTTTTTTAAATATCGTGATATTTATATACAAAATATTTGAAAAAAAAACTCCATTTAACTGTTTTAAAAGTTGCAAATTTTAAAAAATATTAAACATAATTAATTAAACTAGAAGTGTTAAGCAACTTTTAAGGTTGTAAATGTTTTAAATGTGTTTTAAGGGTGTAAATGCAATACATTTATATCACAGTTGGAAATAGTTTATAATGAGAAAATTTGAATGTTCAATATTGAAGTTTACAATAAAATAAATTTCTTATTTAGTTGATTTTTAAATGAAACATTTTTTTTTCTTCAGTTAATGTTTTTTTCAACTGAGGATAATAGAAGCCAAAGAATATAATTGTTAATTCTATAAAATTTTAAAAAAGTACCACATTTTATCAATAAAATGATAAAGTATATAACGAAGAATGGGTGGGGGGGGGGGGGGTTCTCAAGTATCATTTTAAATTATCATTTCAAACGATTCAATTTGCAAGAAAATTAAAAGGATTTTGTTGACGCGTGTCATATTTTATTGACTAATTCCGTGACTGATCTACTACTACCAATTCACAGTTGAAAGTTTATTTTGTGTACATGTTTCAGTAATAAACAGTAGAAATGAAGAAAACTAGTTCAGATGTTCATTTCATATTCATTTCTAAAGAATCATTTGAAATGATTATTGAAAATAACATTGCGAGAACCCAGACAGTGGGTCATATGAATAAAAGGTATTCCTCATGAGTATGAGCACATACTCCAAATAGCGAATACAGTAGAAACTCCATTATCGGAATGTTGGTTATCAGAAGCGTTGATTATCGGGACCAATTTTTTTTTACATGCGGGAATATGAGACGCGGGATCGGGATTGTCTGCCCAGATCAAAACAGAATTGCACAGGAAAGTCCCACCAAGAGTTGGAAAGATCTTTCACCAAGTAACATGAGTTTGTGACATACTTCAGTGGTGGTAGACACATAGTGATGTCACCCTCTAGTGATTAACACATGCATGAATAGGCTTCATTTCACCAGTAGGATGCGGGATTTTCCATCCGGGTGGGAAGCCTCTTGGGTTCTCATCAGTCCCGCGTCCCGCAAGCAGTTCTGGTGCGTTGTTATGGGCGGCTCCATTTCCTGCAATAATTATGTTGAATGTCTCGCGACTTACCCACTACTGCGTCCCGCTTTGGTCTGGGAGAAAAAAACCACTAAACGCAAGTGTTTTTTTTTTTAAAGCGACAATAAACACATAGCTTCTGTTACCGAATTTTGCCATATGTGTCTGAATTTTACCCTAAATTTGTAGTTAAGGCTGTGCGTGCAAATGCATTTCGAATTAGTGTTTTTTTTATTTTATGTCGCTAAAAGATTAGCTACTAATTTACAAACGATTCTAAATGAAAATATGTGGCCAATGCATGTATTATTTGGAAACATCGTAACGAACGTGACATTATGATGTGTGTTGCATATTCGATTGTCTTGATTTTGGCATTGAATTATGAAGGCATGCATAAATTAAGATATTGGGTTTTTTTTTTTTGGAATGTTATTATTTCTTCTGCAAGTTGTTTAAAAACCTTGGTAAATCGTAAATTTGCAAATGCAATACTAAAATTAGTGGTTTTATAAATTTTCTCATGAATCTTGTAGAATTTTGGATTATTTTAAATTAAAGGTGTCATATGCCACAGTAATGTATTTGCATGTCAATTCAATACTACTTGTTAGATTGTTTAAATAAGAAACCTATTTACAGGAAGTTGTATTAATATACACAGTACAGCAGAGCTAACAAGTTAATATATTTTACTTGTTTGGTTCATTTAAATAAGCTGACCAATAATCTTGAGTTGGCAAATAATTAAGGCGCTATTAAACTCGTCATGCAACATGCAAATGCTCATTATCTAACAATTTGCGTAGCAGGAATGGTGTTTTTTTACCTTTTGCTTATGCTCAGGAACAAATACTTTGTTTTATTCATACAACCCATTATTTTGGTTTTAAGGTTCGTAATGGTGTTTGCTTTGTGAACTTACCTTACTGTTAACGTTTGAACTAAGAATAATTAAGAGGACAAAAGAAAAAGATATAGCAATTACTACAGGTGCCAAGTTAACAAAATCATTGGATTGAGCTAGTGCTCTTATATAAAAGCAAATCATAACGAATAACGCTATAAACCCAAGTGTAAGCACATTTGCACTTAATTCATTAGTTATTGTCACCAGATGAGCAATACTAGAATGTTTTTGTTGAAATTCAAGCAGTCGATTTTCAATTGTCAGGTGACTTTTTAGTACAATTGGTGCCATAAGTGTATCCAAGCATAAATTCAAAACATAGATTATTTGTAGGTAGAGTCCAGCATATGATGCAGTTCCACAAAAAAGTATACACCCCGGAATATCAATAATAAAAATTGATAAAAATGGTGGATTTGTACCAATAATATTTACAGAGTGCATTAGAATAGCTTGATTTTTTTCGTCAACAGTTGTACCATGTACCTTGCTTGTTGAAGTTACTGCTATAATAATGTATGTACTAATTATAATGAATATAATAAAAGAAAATGAGAGCAAGGCAATACAAAAAAGTCCAAACCTTCTACTTTTTTTATGTATGGCCATCATTTGCTCTTTACTGCACGTTTTCATTATGTGTTCATAAAGTGAATTTATAATATCTGTTAACTGTTGTTCTTGACTTGATCCTATACGTTTTGCTGTCATGGCAAGAGCAAGAACTGAAAATGTAGCCAGACCAAGGGTACAATTTCGATAGTTGTTTTTTTGATAAAATGCAAAAACAAAATATTTAAAGTATACAGATACGAATGTTAAATCCAATAGAAATAGGGCCCATTTGTAAATACGCAAAAATATTTGTTTGTTTTTTGACATCTGTGTAGGTGAAAACGGCAAGTTAAATCCGTAAACTTTGAGAAAAACTACTACAGGAAACATTCGATGAATGAATTTATCTTTCTTTTCTTCTGAACAGTGTATTTGTTTATGATCTTCCATTTTTATTTTGATGTCTTTTGCACAAATTTCTGAACTTAAAATTAGATTATTTTTTTCTGTGACTAAGAAGTTAAGATTAGTACTTTCGAATGTGTACTGTATTTCAGAATGTTTTGAAAAGAATGGGTTAGAAATTCGTCTATTTTATCATTTCGTTTTTCCTATGAAATTGTATACTAACTATTGAATATACTGTAATTTGCAGATATTCGATGTTATTGATAAGTGCCATGGTATGATTAGTTAAAGATACTGTACCAGACTACTAACCAGACTTGCACAGTCTAGTTTGTAAGTTCTCTTGTCATAATATAGTAAAATATTAAGTTTCACAATTTTTTTCTCTCGTTGGCCTATTTTAACTACAAATACTTAGCAACAATGAATGTCACTTGCAATGTCACAAGTGTGTGACGGGGTGATATTTCACTTACCTTTTCTCGAATTGGAATCGTCCAATCATCAATACACATCTTGTACTCGCTGAGATGGATAACTATATCCATCTCCCTCTCTGTTTCCTTTCTCTGTTCTGCGTCCGCGTGAGTGTGATCTATGACATCACTTCCGCGGGATTGGAACATTCTGGAGCCTCGTGTTTGGAAACGTCCCCGTAGAATGGGGGCGTGGTCAAACACGAGGGTATAAAAGGCGCGATGTTCAAATCTCGCGGTTCTTTCTTTGCTTATATGACGCTCATGCAGACGCTCTATAAGCCGTCTACTTTCTGTCCGAGAGGACCGCTTATTTTCTACCAACAAGTGTAACTATAATCCTTAACCATCCCATGTACTCTTCCCTCTGAGGAGACACAAACTTATATATGTTTGTTTGCAGAATAAATATTTCATTTATTCTGCATTTAGTTTTCTTATTCTTCTATCTTTTCAACGACGATCGGCCATTTTATTGGGTTGCCTTCCGTGCTCTCTTGTGGCAATAATCTGAGCCCCTGAATCGAAACCCCGTACTGTCACAAGTGTCAACCACATACTAAAGTTTTCATGTCTGAAATTAGTAGCTAATCTTTCAGCTAGCTAATAAGTTAGGGATATCTTCACATGTAAACACTGCAAATTAGTAGCTAAATGAAATAATCGTTTTAAGGCTCGCCCAGACCGACACAGGATCGGGAGGGGTAGTGGAAAGAACATGGGAACGTGAGACATGAGATCGGGATTGCCTGCCCAGACCAAAACGGGATTGCACAGAAACGTCCCACCAAGAGTTGGAAAGATTTTTCATCAAGTAACATGAGTTTGTGACATACTTCAGTGGTGGTGGACACATAGTGATGTCACCCTCTAGCGATTAACACATGCATGAACCTTGAATAGGCTCCCTTTTACCAGTGGGATGCGGGATTTTCCATCCGGGCGGGAAGCCTCTTGGGTTCTCATCTGTCCCGCGTTCCGCTAGCAGTTCTGGTGCGTTGTTGTTGGCGGCTCCATTTCCTCCCATAATTATGTTGAATGTCTGGCGACTTACCCACTACCGCGTCCCGCTTTGGTTTGGGAGAGCCTTTAAAACTAGTCCACTAAACGCAAGTTGTTTTTTAAAGCGATAATAAACATAGCTTCTGTTACCGAATTTTGTTATGTGTCGGAATTTTATCCTAAATTTGTAGGCAAGGGCTGTGCGTGTAAATGCATCGCATATTAGTGTTTTTAATTTTATGTTGCTAAAAGATTAGCTACTAATTTACAAACGATTCAAACTAAATATGTGGCTGATGCATGTATCGTTTGGAAACATCGTAACAAACGTGACGTAATGATATTCGATTGTCTTGATTTTGGCTTAAATTATGGAGTGAATAAATTAAGATATTTTTTTGGCATGTTATTCTTGTTTCTGCAAGTTGTTTAAAAACCTTCGTAAATCGTAAATTTGCAAATGCTATACTAAAATTAGTGGTTTTATAAATTTTCTCATGAATCTTGTAGAATTTTGGATTATTTTAAATTAAAGGTGTCATATGCTAATGTGCATATAAATGCAACGTTATTTGTTAGCTTATTTAAATGAGCTGACCAATAATCTTTAATTGGCAAATAACTAGGGCACTATTAAACTCGTCGTGCAATGTGCAAATGCTCATTCTCCAACCATTTGCATACTAGGAATAATGGTGTTTTTGACCTTTATTGCTCTTTAGAGCAATGGAACATTCGTCAAAAATGTGGCGAGCAGTCGTCGAAAACGTGGCGAACATTCGTCAAAAATTTTCGCGCACATTCGTCAAAAATTTTCGCGCACATTCGTCAAAACTTTTCGCGCACATGTGTACATGTGCATACGCAATGAAAGAAAATTGGTTTGATATATGAAAGCGTATATTAAAGCAATGGAGGTCTACAGGGTTCCTTGAATCCCTTGTTTCTACCTTTTGGTTGTGCTCAGGAGCAATTACTTTGTGTTATTCATACAACCTATTGTTTTTGCTTCTAAGGTCCTCAATGGTGTCTGCTTGTGAACTTACCTTACTGTTAACGTTTGAACCAAGAAGAATTAAGACGACAATAGAAAAAGATACAGCGATTGTTAAAGGTGCTAAGTTAAGAAAATCATTGGATTGAGCTAGTCCTCTGATAAAAAAGCAAATCATAATAAATAATGCTAGAAACCCAATAGTAAACACATTTGCACTTAATTTATTAGTCATTGTCACTAGATGAGCAATACTAGAATGTTTTTGTTGAAATTCTAGCAATCGGTTTTCAACTGTCGGGTGACTTTCTAGTACATTTGGTGCCATAAGTGTATCCAAGCACAAATCTAAGACATAAATTATTTGTAGGTAGACTCCAGCATGTGTTGCAGTTCCACACAAGAATAAACATATCGGAATATCAATAATAAAAATTGCTAAAAATGACGGTTTTGTACCAAGAACTTGTGTAGAGTGCATGTGAATAAAGTGTTTTTCTTCAACATTTGTACCATCAAAGTTGCTTGTTGAAGTTATTGTTAGAATAATGTAGGCACTATAATATAAGAAAATGCGACCATGGCAATAAAACCAAGTCCAAACCTTCTGCTTTTTGTTTGTATGGTCATCATTTGCTCTTTACTGCACGTTTTTATTAAGTGTTTATAGAGTGAATTTACAAAATCTGGTAACTGTTGTTCTTGAATTGATAATAAATGTTTTGCGGTCAGTGCAAGAGCAAGAAATAAAAATGCAGCCAAACCAAAGGTACCATTTCGATAGTTATTTTTTTGATAAAATGCAATAACAAAATATTTTAAGTATACGATTGCAACTGTTGATCCCAATAGAAATTGGACCCATTTGTAAATACGCAAAAATATTTGTTTCCTTTTTGACATCTGTGAAGACGAAAACTGCAAGCGAAATCCGTAAACTTTTAGAAAAACTACTAAAGGAAACATTCGATGAATGAATTTATTTTTCTTTTCTTCTGACCAGTGTATTTGTTTATGATCTTCCATTTTTGTTTTGATGTCTTTTGCACAAATTTCTAATCTTAAAGTTAGATTATTTTTTTCTGTGACTAAGAAGTTAAGATTAGTACTTTCAAATGTGTACTGTATTTCAGAATGTTTTGAAAAGAATGTTTAGAAATTCGTCTTATTTTATTATTTCTTTTTGCCATAAAATTGAATGGTAACTAATCAATATAATTTGCAGATATTTGATATTATTGATCAGTGATAACTTATAAGATATGATTAGTTAAAGAAAATACTGACCAGACTTGCACAATTTTTAAGTTATTTGTCACCATTTAGTAAAATATTAAGTTTCATAATGTTTTCTTCACATTGGCCTACTTTAACTATATACAAATACTTAGCAACAATGAATGTCACTTGCAATGTCACAAGTGTCATTGCTATTTTGTATTTAGTAGCTAATTTTTTTAGCTAGTTAATAAGTGGGCATATCTTCACATCTATACGCTTCAAATTAGTAGCTAAATGAAATAAACGCTTTAAGGCTCACCTTGCCCGACATGGGATCGGGAGTGGGAGCAGAGTGGAAAGGTCGCAGGATCGTGGGAATAATCTTGAGTTAGCAAATAATTAGGGCACTATTAAACCCGTCATGCAACTTGAATGAAAGAAAAGCGGCTATAACTTAAGCAAAGAGTTGTATACTGGGGCCTGGGCTATATCGTTTTTTTTTCATGAGGCCATGGACTATTTTCAAGCGGACATTTGAACTTAAATTTTATTATTTTGGGCCTATTGTCATTTCTATTCACTATTGTTTTAGGTTTCTATATACATTTATTGTACTATGCTGTAAATGGAAGGAAAAAAAACTTAAATAAAATCTAAAGTATTATTTATGAAATTATATTTTGATTTGCGTTAGGCCCTACTTATTCTAACTTTTGGACCAGATTAATCGAACCTGTTTGAAACAGTAAAGTTGCAAAAGGTTATACAAATAAAAGAAAAACAAAGGTCTACTGTCTTTAGATTTTCTTTTCTTATATTTTATTTTTTGTTATGTTTTATTGCTTCAAACTTTCTTCTATACATGAAGAATGTAATTGGGTTAGTACCCTTGAAAAAATAGATAAAGAAAATGATGGAATGGTGAACGTTTTGTGGGTAGCAATTGGTTATTCAATGAGGTTTTAGAACTAAAGAGTTGTAAGGGGCTATTCTGTATAAACATGTATCAGGTATTTTTCTTGTAGTCTTTTTTATGGCAAAATACACACATAGAAAATGAATTTTTCTTTTGCGAAAACGACGTAGACCAATTTTACGCATTTCATTTTTGGTACTCTTCACTTTCTTTCATCAGCTCTATACAACACCTTCATGCGCCCCCTAGACAGGAATTTAAAATTTGCGCCTCAGTTGTATTTTGTACCATACGTGTGGATCTTCCTAATTTATTAAAATAAGTCATGTTCTGTTTTCCAAATGCATAGTCTAAAAACTAAAAACAATATAGTTGTAAGTAAATGTTGATGAGCTTAGCACTACCTTTGACTTAAAAATTAATAAGAATACGACCGACCCTAAGTGACAAAACTCAAACTACACAATTTAGTGAAACTCAGGAAATTACCTGTATTACTAATTGTTGCAATTGTTGCAGAGTCGCCTTTGCCCCCACACCTTACCTTATACAGATTAAATGCAATGAATTTATGTCACAGTTGGCAATAATTTTAATTTAAAAAAAAATGAAATTGATTTTAAATAAAACATCAATGATTTTTCAGTTAATGTTTTGAAAATTGTGTACGCATGTGTGAACTTACTTTAGTGTTAACATTTGAACTAGGACGAATTAAGAGTACGAAAGTAAAAGCTACAGTTAATTGCTAAAGGTGTTAAATGAAGAAAGTCATTGCATTTCATGTCATTGAAATTCTATCATTTTGTTTTCAACTGTCATGTGACTTTTTTGGTTACATTTGATGCCATAAATGCATCCGGATTCCAAACATAAAGATAAGGACATAGACAATTTTAATATAAAGTCCACCATGGGTTGCATGCAGCACCACACAGGATTAAACACACATTAGAATTTCAGTTAAAAGAAGTGCTGAAAGTTTTAGTTTTGTAGCAAGATATGGTCCCGAGTTCATTTGAATAATCTTTTTTATACATTAGCCTAGTACTATCATATTTTTCGTCGAATATATGCTGCTTGAGTACTGTATGTAAGAATTACTGTAACAATAAAAAAAAGAGACCACGACAATAAAATCAAGTCCAGACCTTCTGCTTTTTTGGTGTGTATGAGCTTTATTTGGTTTTTGCTGCACGTTTTCATTATGTGTCCATGAAGTGAATTTACAAAATCTGTTAATTATTGTTGTTCTTGACTTGATCCTAACTGTTTAGAAATCAATGCAAGAATAAAAAATGAAATTTCTCCCAAATGCTTGAAGGTTAAGATATAAGTACTTGTACAATGTGTATTCTTTTGGAAATGTCGTTTAGTAACTCACCTATTGTATCATTGATTTTTTTTTGTCTGGTAAATTTAATAATACCCGCTAGTAAATAAAAGTTGCACTGGCAAGTGGCATGGTATTATTAGTTACCAAAACTCCTGAATAACCAACCTTCAAAGTTGTAACTTGTATGACATTCGATACAATCCTACATTTGAAATGTTACAATTTCTTAAATGCTGCATTACTTTTTATTATTTATTGATAACTTATTATGTTTTACAACTGTTTTTTTTTTTGCCATTGGCCAATTTTATTACATGTACTTGACAAAAGTGTCACTTACAATGTCTCAAGTTTAATTACAGGTTTCATATGGTGTAAGCGCTTGTTACATTTACTAAGTTCAAAATATGTAAAATGACTACCGGGTACGTAATTTTTTTTAGGTTCCAGTTGGGACGATTTTTGTGGCGAGTCTAACTGGAACGACGCCAAAGCGTTGTAGGTGGAGGCTAGCAGTGAAGTGAAGGCAGCGAAAAAAAGAATAAACAAAACGAGCGGTTAAATAGCATATAGCATATGCATTTGGAGCGAAATGGAGCGCATAAAAATAATTTACAAATTGTAAACAATGGATTTAACTTGAAATAGTTTATTTGAACTTTGCAAAAATACTTTGAGATAAATTCGCAGTGTTTTCATCTCACTGCTCCATTTGTAAATTTTGCTTGCGCTCCGTTCCACTTCGGCTACGAATTTCTACAATTGCATATGTTTTTTTGCTATTTAATTGTTAATTTATTTAGACTTCTTTTGCTACTTGCGCTTCATTGTTAGCCTCTATCTCCTACCCCTTAATCGTTCCATCCATAATAAATGTGGAATATCGTCACATTTAGATGCTTCAAATTAGCACCTAAATGAAGTAAGTGCTTTTAAAATCAAGCGCTAAATCCAAGTGGATTTTTTGTTAAAAAAAAAGTCACAAATAGTATAGTTAACATCATTGAAGTTTGGCATGTGTCTGAAAATCAACCTAAATTAATAGGTAATAGGTGGTGGTGTTGTGCATGTATAAACACTTCAAGAATTAGCACTTTAATTTTATGTTGCTATAAAAAATGAACTGTAAGGCCTTGTTTCCACTGGGGCGAAAATTTGGGCTCTGTGAAAATTTCAACTATTAAAAAAATAACAGTTATACAACATATTATCACTAAAACATATTAGTAGAAAAGGAATTTGATACAACTAATAGCAGCACAAATGTTTATAATTTAGGTTTGCAGAATTTCAGAATATTAACTTTCTTAAAAGTAATAACTTTCAACAACAATAATGTGTAAAACTAAATAAGCACTTATTAAAAGAAACACAATTTTCTTCCTATAACAAAGGTGTGTTCATAGTATTGTTGCAGTTTATTTTACCAGTCCAAATCATAGAGAAACATGGTGTAGGAATTAATTAGCCCCACAATCTAAATATAAAAAAAATTGTAAATAGCATCAATTTAGATTTTAATGGAAAAAAAAATTGTCATTTGGAAAGATACGTCACTTTAAAGATTAGAGTAGTTTTAAAAGGAACCATGTTACCAATGGTGAGAAGGAAAGGTTGAATTTGAAACGTCTTGATGTACAGAATGCTTACGTCGATGGTCTAGAGAGACATATAAGAGAGAAGACGGAAAAAAATATTAAATTTGGCAAGTTGTACGTCATTCAAGTAGGTTTGTCACTGTGGACTCACTAATTCCAGTTGATTAGAGTAGGTTTTTTCAAAAGTCTTCTTGTTATTTGCACCGGGGAAATTGGCAAGTGAAAGGTACACCTAGAACGTGTAAAAAAAATCAATAACAATATAATTAATAGAAGTATTGTTTACACAATGTTTTGTTCATCGTTGAAAAATCAATGATATAGAAAAATTAAAATTCTATTTCTCTTTATAATAATAAGCATATATTATAACATTTTTAATTAACGTGTTTTAAAGTTTGCAATATTTACAAATATTAAAATTAATTAATTACACATGTTTAGTAACTTTTTTAAGATTGTAATTGTCAGGGTTGTAACTATAGTTGGTTTTACTCTAGACCAGGGGCCTTATTACAGTAAGACATTAAGACTTATATGACAGTAAATCGTCACGAGGTTATGACCTTGTACATTTAAGCAGTTTTATGACTAACATCGTTCACATTACAGAAGCATATTTATAGTTATAATCTAGTTATGAGTAATAAATTGTGTAACCAATAATAATGAATTCATGACAGGATAGTAACCAATGCCATTCATATGTTAATTACATAATTACCTCTTAAACTCAAAAGTCAAACATTGTCTGTCCTTCTCAACCTAGCAGATATGACAAATTTCTATTTCTTCCTATATATTTATGATAGCTGTATGCAGGTAACTATTATAGCTTATTATATTGGGTCGGGCATTTCAAGGAGGGCTATTTCAGCCTGGAAGTTGAGTGATGCAATTGAAGGCCAGAAAATGTTTAAGAAACTTAATAAATTCTTAATGTTAATTATTAGGTAGGCCTATTAGTAATGAATGTTGTCGTTTGGGGCCCGTAAAATCCAATATATTTACGGCCCTGAGAAAAGGTTGTAAAGAATGAGGGAGAATACATTTTTGACTGATTTTTTTTATTTTGGTTTTATTAAAAAATAGAATTGATTTTAAATGAAACATCTATGATTTTTCAGCTAAAGTTTTGCAGATTGTGTGTGTGTGTGTGTGTGCCATGTAAACTTACTTTACTTTTAGCATTTGAACTGAGAATAATTGTGACAATATAAAAACAACATAAAGCTATTGGTAGAGGTGTTAAACAAAGAAAATCATTGTATTTAGCGAGTCCTCTAGTAATGAAACAAACTGCAATAAATAAACAGCTAAACCCAAATATATGCACATTGGCACATAATTTATTTGTCATCTTTACTAAATGCGCCATACGGGCATGTTTTTGCTGAAATTCTAGCATTTTGTTTTGAACTGCCATGTGACTTTTGGTTACATTTGGGGCCATAAGTGCATCCAAACACAAAGAGAGGACACAGATGATTTGAAGGTAGACTCCAGCATGTATTGCAGCAGAACAATAGACAATAAACAGCGGGATTGCAATAGCAAAAATCTAAAGCAATGTTGCTTATAGCATATAAGCAAAATTGCTTTAATTTTAGTTTTGTAGCAAGGATTAGTTCAGAGCTCATTTGAATAAACTTTTTATCCGTTCCACTAGTACCGGTACCATTAGACGTCTTCATCAAATATGCTTCTTGAATAATATATGAATAAATCATTCTTAATAAAAGACAAAATGTGATCATGGCAAAAAAAAGCTAATCCAAAAATTCTACTTTTTGTTTGTATAGGACCTTCATTTGCTCTTTGCTGCAAGTTTTCAACATGTGTTCATGAAGTGATTTGGTTCATGAGGTTCTTTGGTTAATTCAAACTCTTTAACAACAATTACAATAATAGCAAATGAAAATGCGGCCAAGCCAAATGTATCATTTCGATAGTTATTTTTTTAGATAAAATGCAATGACATAATATTTTAGGAATATTGTAGCACCCGCTAAACCCATTAGAAGTTGAACCCGTTTGTATATCCACAGAATGATTCTTTTCCTTGTTAATATCTCGAAAGTTGAAAATTGCAAACGAAATTCGAAGAACTTGAGAATAGTTAATAAAGAAAACATTTGATGAATGAATTTATCTTTCTTTTCTTCTGAACGGTGAATTTTGTTGTGATCTTCCATTTCTATCTTAATATATTTTGAGTAAATTTCTAAATGGAAAGCGGATAAGATTAATATTTTTGTAACGTTCCCGTTTTCTCACAGCCCACAGAGAGATCTCTGGTGGCCATTTAAAAGTGTCAAATGAACATTGATGCTCAAGTCTATCGGTCTATTGGCACCTGTGTTGTATACTTGAACCCCGGGGACACAAGGGTCGGTACGTCAGGAGTCCAGAGGTAGAAAATAGCACTGTCGGATCGGCTTACATGTGGCTGCTAGAGACTTCTTCTGTCAGTCGAATCATTTGGTCAAGTGGCGGCTGTAATACAAAGTCCCATATCCCGAAAATAAACAAGAGTCCACACAGATCTTGATATATAACACAATCTCTTTATTGACAAAGACAGTGACTTGCTGTGGAATGAGAAGAGTGTCAGGTAGGTGATTCTACATTCGTTTCACTATCAAGACTCCTTCCAATCCACACGGTCCTGTTTATATATATTTGAGAACAATACAAACATATGATCAGTGAACAAAGGCTCCAGGTGTGTCCAAGTTTCTTGGACACAACCAGGACCTAAAATAATTACATAAAAATATAACAATAACATCTATAAGATGTAAAATAAATTAATACAATTAAGGAGGATATTCTTATATTCTTATAACTTTAAAAGATTCTCACAGACCAAGAGTTCTGCATCGTCGATTTCTCTAGGATACGTCCTATTAAAAATCGCCGATGCAGGTCTCTTGTCCTTTCTTCTCATCTTGGTGGGCAGGGAGGCATCGTCTTGATGACCTCCCAGCCACCCCAAGCATGAGGTGAGAACTTGTCGATACATTCTTTAATTTGTACAGGGTGATTCCAGAATGATAACGTGGAATTTGTTACACTTTACAATGTGTATTTTCAAAATATTCTGGAAATAATGTTTTAAAATTCATCTATTTTATTAGATCTATATTTTTTCTTGTTAAGTTTAATTAATGCTCATGAAAAATAAGCACTCAATATAATTTGCAGTTTTTTGATATTATTCATCATTAGTGTTAAGATATGACTAGTTACCAATTCACTCACTCACTGTTGAACTAACCTGTAACTTTGTAAGTTTAATATGACATATGATATGCTGAGCACTGTGTTTATAATGGAACAGTTTTTATAATGCCATAGTTTTTTTTTTTTGACAATTTAGTAAATTATTGCGTTTTACAACTTTTATTGGCATTGGTCAATTTTTTTACATATACATGTGTACATAACAACAACAAGTTTCACTTAATGCGATCGGTGCAATTGTAATATATACTAAAGTTACCTATGTGATATTAGTAGTTATTCGTTTAGTTTAATAATAAATGTTATTTCTTTAACGTGAACGTAAAAAAACGTGACCAAATGTTGTAATTTACGTGGAGGTCTTACACGTATTTTTTGGTTATGTTAACATATCCATGGGGCCTGAAAATAATTTTTAAATTAAATCATCTGGGAGCTGCGCCACCCAGGCCTCATGCAACAAGTTTAAAGTTAACCCAACTTAAACTAAGTTACATTAACCTTCTATCCTAACAATTGGAGTGTAAAACATTTTTTTCTCTATGGTCCCACCACGGACCTCAGTTTGAGAAACACTGTATACTAGGAGAATTCTTAATTTTTTTTCCTGTAGGTTGCCTAAAACCCTAGTAAATCGTAAATCTGCAGTTGTTATACGAAATTGTCGTTGTTTTTCCAATTTGTCTCATGGAACTAGTGGGGTAACCCGTGATAAATGACGGAAGCAAAATTCACAGGCAATTGTGCCAAGCATTAGAATTTCTTCTCCTCCGCCCTTTTATGACGTCAGACCAAGTAACAAACCCAATTAGAAATTGATGACGTTCATAAAAGGGCTGAGCAAAAGAAATTCTAATGCTGGGCACAATTGCCCGTGATAAACTGTAGTTTAATTTTGCTACTATTATCCCCTCCCCTTTTTATATTTGAAAGAGAAAATGAGTTTTTCATTTTCTCTGGTGTGCGCATGCGCGTCGTTTGTTCCTTTTTTACTCCTTTCATTTCAATTTCAGTCACCCCTCCCACTTTTTCCCCCTCCACGTTTCTCTCTCCCCCCTCTACACTTTCCAACGTTTTCCCCTCTAAAATTTAATATTGTGGGGTTCTTGGATGGGGACTGTGCAACATATAGTTGACATTGAGAAAAAAAGCGGTTCATTTATTCATTTAAATTGTACAACGTTAATCACTCACACACACACACACACACACACAGACCTGGCTTAATATTTATATAATAATAATTTTTAGAAATTATATTGATATCTGATGGCACAACTTGAAATTTTATCAGTTTTTTATCTATTTTTTATTTCAATCAATTCAAGGTTACTGGTTGTATTATTAATGCGCGAGCATATACAACAGGTAACAATTCAGTTAAAATATCATGATTTGTCTTATTTAAATATGGTAAACTTGTGTTGATAAATAATTAGGGCATCGTAATTTTAGTTTTAATATATAAAATTTGAAAAATAAAGAAAATTCGAAAATATTCTCATCTTTTTTATATTGATGACATTTTTTTTTTGAAAGAATTGTTTAACAAAAGAGGATTGCTTTCTGGTATCAAATGCCTTCTAGGGTCAAACAATAATAAATAATGTCAAACTTGCTGAAATTGCTTTAAGGCAAATTTGCATAAAGAAACGATCATATATTTTTTTTTTGTTTTTGTTTGAAAAAGTATTTTTGTTTACAGTACAAAAGTGGCTATAGAGGAAGAGGTTGTATTTGATGAGGCTATTCATAAATATTTTCTTGTATTTGTGGTTTTGGTTCACATTTAAACGACATTTAAAACAAACAGTTCCGGACATGTAGTTTACAAATCTAACTTGTATAAAAACATGATGTATGAACTCAGCATTCCAGTTAACTAAATAAAATTTAAATCACCAATTATTAGTTATTAAAAACAAAAGAGGGATGCATTATTTTAATTATTTACCTGAAATAGTAGAGCGGGACGAAAAACAACCATATCACCAATGGTAAGATGAACAGGTTGTATTCGAAATTTGTTTATGTAATCAGTTGTTAAAAGAATCACCTAATTTTATAGAATGAGAAAAGTTTCAGATTGCAAAGATCATTAAAAATTATAGATTATACTAATAAAGGCGGCCTCAGATGGTGCTTGTACCTGTCACATATTTCAATGTGCCGGCCCACGAGCAGGGCTGGGAAAAATGTTTTTTTATGCTCCTGAAAGCACGGGGCCCAAGGCGGTTGCCTTGCTCGCTTTGCCCTAATGCCGGGCCTGGTTTCAAGATGAAACTAGAGGACAGAGTGCACGCATCTTCTAAAGCCACCCTAAGGCCTACCAATTCCAAGTTATCCGAATAGGTATCGGAATAAATTTCGTTGTCATTTGCACCAGAGAAATTGGCGAGTGAATTGTATATCTGAAAAAGTTTTAGAAGTGTTCAGTTGGTGGCTGAATTTTTTTTCCTTCACTATTGCAGTATGTGGGTCCATATTTGCAGTGAAAACATCGCAATATTTTTAATTTTACGACTGAGAAAAATGTATGCGACAAAATGATAAAGATATTGTACTTCGTAGTAGTTATTTGTATTATTAGCTTGGCTGTTTTTTTAAATAAAAACAGCCAAAGGTAGAACCACATAAGTGAAAATGTGTTCATTATAATTTATAATTTACATACTTCACACACATATTTGTTAAAGGCAGGTTTTCATTGTCAATAAGAAAGATTCAGGATCAAGAAGGAAACGTACAACTTAAAATTCAGTTTGAGTTTTCTGAACAGGATTCCAATATAGTAAACCACTATTTTACCCGTAAAGATTGTGTTGTGGCGCGAAAATATGTAAATGATAGATGAAAAAAGACAAAATAATAGACAAAAATGAAAATCTACCTACTGGTAGCTAAATAAAAAGTCTGACTATTTTGTTGAAATTATTTTTAATACAAAAATAAAGAGCACATCACAAAGTTAACTGAACTGGACAGTTTCTAAAGCCTAGTACACATTTGGATAAAGTCGAGCGACAATGTATGAAACTGTCTAGCGACTTTTGAGATAGTTGTGAGATGTATCTAGGCAGTATTTGCACATTACCATGCGTCCACACCTAAGTTAAAAGCAAGTGATTATTATAAACATTATTTGACTGCTAAACAGGATGTGTATGTGAGTGCTAGTGTGACGAGTTCGTTATCTCGCAACACGTCCACACTATGAAATATGTTATACGCAACATTGTATCATGCTTTCCATTTCAGGTGGGGATACTTAAGACACGACCAAATGATCAACAAAAACATAAATGAATAAAGAAAATCTATAAAATTATTAAATGAATCACATTAGGTTTGTTTTTCTTCTTATGGATTGGATGGAATTGAATTTATGTTAATCTGAGCCTTTGTTCACCTGATAGGCTCAGGCAGCTGTGTCTATGCCAGAATAGTATTTTTTGAAATTATTTAAATAATTGCTCTAAACTACTTTTCATCTATTCGCTAGTCTCAGCTGTGGAACCGGAAACTTCATATAGGAAAAGCTCTTAAGTTTGTGTACACAATACACATGCCCTCCAAATGCTATAGTGGGGTTGGAATCCTGCTCAAATGATTTTGGTGAAAATTCAAGTTGTCAAGTTTCCCTTCTTAAGTTCTATTTGTTTAACTCACTTTGTGGTTGACGGTAGAACTAACTACTAGTACAAGAATTGCACCAGAAAATGTACAAAACAATGCCGGCATGCCTATAAGAAAACAATTGGCTGAAGCTACTAATGTGACAAATAAGCACAGTAACAGAATTGCAAACAAGAATAAAAGTCCAAAGAAATTTGCAGTTATTTGATTGGCCATCACCAGTAGTTGTACGATATTGGCATGTTTTCGTTGAAAGTCTAATAGTTTTTTGTGAAGTGGCATGGAATCGTTTATTATCATAATTTCATTCAAACACAAAGAGAGAAAATAAAACATTTGAATGTAAACTCCAACATGAGTTGTGACTTCACTTCTAGTGATCAACATTGGGATGTAAAAAATTAAAATATGTAAATATTTCAGTTTTGTTCCATTAATTAGTTCAGTATGTATAGTAGAATAGTTGCTTATTAAATTTTTTGTTTCCAAAAGGTATATAAGAATGATACTGAATACATCAATAAAGGTAATTGTAGTCGCTAATAGAAGTCCCAACTTTCTACTTTTTGTTTGGATGATCATGCTTTGATCTTTGTTGTACATTTGCATAATGTAATCGTAAAGAGTATTTGTGAAATCCGTTAACTTTCTTTCCTGACTTGTGGCTAACTGTTTTAAAATGAACATAAGGATCCAAAAAACAATGAACATCAAACCAATGCCGCTATTTCGGATGTCTTTTTTTCGATAAAATGGAATGACATAATAGTTTGGTAATATTATCACAATTGTTAATCCAATTAAAAAGTAGAAAAATTTGTGTATTAGCATAAAGTATTTTTTCCATTTTGATTCTTTCTCAGTTGAAAAATGCAAGAAAAAACCATTGAATTTGAGTAAAATTAATAAAGGAAACATTCGATAAATGACTTGGTCGACTTTTCGTTTTGAATTCTGAAAATTGTCATCATTTTCCATTTTGAATTCAATTTCGTTTTTGCATTTCTTCATTGTAAAATACTTGTATGAAATGAGATTGAAACTTTCAAATGCTTTAGAATTTGTATTACAACTCGTCTCGAAAATGTTCATGGAAACTAACTAAGCGTTACTTTACTGCTCATTTTTTATGCATTACCAGTTAATGTAACTGTTTCTTATAAAATACTTATTTTCTATTAAACTATAACCTGTAATTAGCTAATACGTAACAATTTCTAAAATGTTCATTATACAACATAAATGCTGTACTTGTGGTAAAACTTGAACATAACTATAGTGTTTAGTAAATTTGTAACTATATAGTGCTCAGTTACAATTTTTTTTCCTATTTTCTATTAGTAAAAACTGACATTTAATCGACCTACATTAGAGGCATGCAACTAACATTTTTTTTAGTTAACTAATAGTTGCCTAAAATATTTTTGTTAACTATTAGTCAATTATTATAGTCACCTGAATTTTTTAGTCAATTAGATTTTTCATCAACTAAAATGCATCTATAGAAGGAGCTCAACCTTGGCCTTGGCCAAAGACATAACCAATTTTGCTACCAATGTAAATTGTGAGATCAAAGGTAAACTTTCTCATAACCCACATGAGTTAGTTTTAATTTATTCTTTGAAAAAAATGTGATGCAAGCTTTTCTGGCTGCCAACTTTATATGTTCAGGGCTTCTGGTGAAATTTGATGATTTTTCACAAAAATGAGGTAAACAAGTTAAAATTGAAAATTCTAATGTGACCTACCAAGAAGTCCATCTAAAGATGTGTATACTGGTTAATTTTTACAATTCTAGAGTGTGTAGTTTTCGAAAACATTCGTGTACAAAGGGAGGGGGAGAGAGTCAGCCAGCCCTTAGCAAATTATGATATTAGATAATAATTAACATTTTGTAAGGCTGTGAAAATGGCATTCAAATTAATCACCAGTCAGAAGCCAGTGTTTAGGCATCGACCAACGCCTTAAGAAAACTTTATAAAACAAACAAGTTTGTTTGTTTCATGGGATCGATGCTTGGCTATCTTTGTACCCTTATTGCTATATGTTATAGCTCTGCTATGTTTTTACCCGTATTATGGCAACTAGGAGGTGCTAGCTTCTTTTTACATATTTCCAGTTTTCTTTACAAGTTACGCTGTTTCTTACCTCATTTGATCTGACAATTTCTGTCTCTTTCTAAACAGAATCTTGAATCTTTTTTTTTTGTAGGCTGTGTGTTGAATTCGATGAAGATAGATCTAACTTTGGCTCTCTAAACAGCAGTTTTGTCATCTATTCACTACTCTCAGCTGTGGAACCGGAAGCTCCATAGGTAAAGTTTCACGTTCGTGTATATGTTTTTTAAATTTTTGTTGTAGTGGATGTAATGCTGTGCAGAAGAAGGCGATGAATGACACGCAAGTACTATAAATAAAGTGTAATGACCCGACCATCGTCCACAATACCCCCGGGCAAATCAAACCAACTTACCTGGCTCCAGATTCTGTTTACGGGGACAGGATCGCACCCGTAACAGCCTCTCATGGTTGAATCCTGGGTAGTGCCGGCTTCCTCGGAGTCTCCCTCGATGGACATGTCGAGAATATTGTGGTGGAACTCCGTTTCCACCACGAGCCAACACAAGTACCGGCCGATAAATGACGGTATAGGATGGTGGAATCCCCAGAATGCCCCCTTCCCGTGATACTCCCCAAATAAACCGACGCGACAATTAAATATAAAAGTAGAATATATTTAATTACATTGGCTGGTTAACTCAACCAGCCAGCAACACAATATAAAAACACAGACCAACAGGTCAAAAGGCAAAACAAAAGAACAAAGCAAACAAAGAACAATGGAGGCCTCCTTGGCCTCCAGCATGGATCTTGACTAGTCTTCTGCCTACAACACACTGCCCAGAATAAATGGCTGACTAGACCATTTATACCTCCAGGCCACTCCACCTGGAGGGGATAGTAGTCACTTCTGGCCTCTCACCCATTGACTCCAATGGTGAGAGGTCTGCTGGCTCCAAGATGGCGTCTGTCCCAGCAGCCTACTGTATGCTGCCAGGCAGATCACCATAGAGAGTTCGTCTGCTCAATCAAAAATTTGATTGAGCAGACCAGGTTGCCACAAAAGCTTAATATGTTCATCTTCTTAGAAAATCAGAATATAAGGCCCTATATAGGCCTACATTGATTTAAGGTGTTATTGGCCAGAGACAAATGCAGCTCGTTCATTAGGTGAACCTAGGCGTCTGTCTAGGGCACAAAGGTGTTTGGGGGCGCATTTCAACAAAATGTAATTTTGTCTACAAAATAATTTAAATTAAATAAGCAAATAATTATAGGCGGATTTATATAGTAGTGTATAAAACTGGGGGTGCTGCATTAAAAATTGACATGTTGAACCAAAAAATAAATTCCGTTAAACAAATGCTAGTGTCTCGCATTTTATTCTTTCGATAAAATGCAATTGTATCATATTTTAGAATTATTATTACAATTGTTAAATTCAATTAAAAGTTTTACCGATTTGTATAACCATATAAAGTACAGTAGAGTCTCGATTATCCGAGATTCCGTGTTATCCGAGCCTAGTCTAGTTTTTTTTTTTTTGGCAATTCAACCACTCCGGTTATCGTTTGCCTGCACAAAGTTGTATTTTTTTTTAACATAAAAGCTAAATGATTATTTAAAGAGTTGTTTATGTTTTGTATGTATGAGTGCAATGAAAAAAAATTTCTGAAAGTTCCGTGTTAACCGAGGTTGGCCATATCCGAGCTGTTCTTGGCACACATTAGCTCTGATAATCAAGATCCTGCCGTATTTCTTCTATTTGGATTCCTTGCAAATGGAGAATTGCGAGCGGAAACCATTTAGTTTCAGTAAAATTAACAAAGGATACATTCGATGAATGAATTGCACGTTTTGTTGTTTCTCCATTGTAAAAGTTAAACTAAGAAGGAAACATTCAAAATGCCTTAGTGTGTGTGCGTGTGTTTGTATTACAAATGGTAGAATGTTCCGGGCGACTTAACTAAACATTATTTACTGTTGAGTTTTCAATATAACAGCAAGGTATTTTTCTTTTTTTTTTGGGGGGTGGGGGGGGGGGGGGTTTAAACCAACTTAACCAACCTACAATTAGCTAAATATGTTACAATTTATTTAATGTTCATAACACAATAAAATATTGCACTTAATTGTAGTGGTGAAACTTTGAATATTATATAGGCCTACAGTAGTTAAGACGGTTTTTTTTTTTCTTCGTATTTTCTAATAGTGAAACTAGATATTTTTATTGACATACATAAAATTCTACTTCTAATGTTTACTATTTGGAAACTAGTGGGGTAACCCGTCATAAATGACGGGAGCAAAATTCACAGACATGAATTAGAATTTGCCTGCACCTGCATTAGAATTTCTTTTCCTCCGCCCTTTTATGACATCAGACCAAGTAACAACCCAATTAGAAATTGATGACATTCATTAAAAGGGCTGAGCAAAAGATATTCTAATGCTGGGCACAATTGCCCGTGATAAACTGTAGTTTAATTTTGCTATTATTATCCCGTCCCCTTTTTATATTTGAAAGAGAAAGTGACTTTTTCATTTTTTTTTCTGGTGTGCGCATGCGCGTCGGTTGTACTTTTTTTTACTCCTTTCATTTCAATTTCAGTCACCCCTCCCACTTTTTCCCCCTCCACGTTTCTCTCTCTCTCTCTCTCTCCGCCCTACCCTTTTCAACCTTTTCCCCTCTCCAATTTAATATCATGGGGTTCTTGGATTGGGAGAGTGCAACATACAGTTGACCTTGAGAAAAAAAAGCGGTTCATTTATTCATTTAAATTTAAATAAATTCCGACGTGCTTCAAGGTTTGTACAGTGTTAAACACACACACACACACACAGACCTGGCTTAATATACATATATATATATATATATATATATATATATATATATATATATATATATATATATATATATATAATTTTATCAATTTGTGACACCCTGTAGAAACAGAAGGTGAAACACAGTCAAAATTCAGTTTTGACAGTAAGGCACCCCTTGGTGCACAGATGTTCGGACATGGGTGGCCCGAATTCTAGAGAATTCGTGGAACCAAGTCCGACCGTGAGAAAATTGGAAATAAGTTCCAAGAATATTTCTGATTATGATTTAATATCCCCGGCCCAGGGCAATGATTGGCCCAGTTGGTCAATCATTACGCCCTGAGATGACAGTTGCCCCTCCCAGGAGACCGGACAAGTGAGCCTGAGACTTGTGTGTGAGGACAGTCAGTCTTGAGAGTTCAAAGAGTGAACTTGGCAGTCAGAGTTTAGACACCAAACTAGAGAGTTGGTCTAGAGAGTTCAAGAAGTACACTGAACCAGAGCCAGAGTTCAGAGAGTAAAGATCTGACTTAGAAAATATTATTATGTAAAAGCAATAATAATTATGTAATCAAGAGCAAGTAAAGAGTTTTGTCCAGAATACATCAACCAGTGTCATATTGTGTATTTTGGATCGTGTTGAGTTCCTGTACTCCTAAAATAGAGGAGTATCCAGCAGAAGGTACTCAGACACAGCCTGAGTCCCTCTGCCTGGAGCCTCCAGCAACTCAACCAAAGAGGACTAGAGTTTCTTCGGCATCGTCACGCCTATACCAAAGATTCCTAGGAGAGACGGTCTTTTTGTGGGCCGTGCCAGGCAAGGCAAGTAAATGTCGCGCCCGGTGAACCCAACCCCCAGAGGTTCAACAGCAATAGAGGCTGGTCCGCAGCAGTCGACAACAGAGTCGACCCCGGCACCACCGACCCAGCAGAGGGAACAACGTCGTCAACGAGGACAAAGTTCCTCCCGCATCGTCGGCAAGGGAGCCAAAGGTACGAGAGGTGGGCCAGTAGTGTCACAAAATGGTGGAGGTGCGGGGTATAGTGCCAATAACGACACCGAAGACGAAGATGAAGCTACTGGAGGAGCTTCAGTCACACCGAGATCTGCAAAGAGGACGCCAAGAGTAACGTCCGAAGAGGTCCTGAAGTTAACTGCCCAGATGAAGAAGCAAGTCGCCACAGAGTACCTGGCCAGCCTACGGACCAAGAAGCAGAAGGAGTCCATGCTCAACGTGTTTGGATTCACCAGTAAAGCGGACACAACCCAAACGAGTGAGTTTGCATCCGTTTATGATATTCAAAGCGAATTTCAAGAGGCGCGCCCAAGAGCAAGGGACACGCCTAACCCAGAGTCAAGCATGAACATTCAAGCCATCACGTTAGATGACAACGCTGACGTGCCATCATGCCAAGAGTTAGTTAAAAGATATCATGGTCGCCATCCGCTCGAAACGCTCCAACGTTTCGATGGCATCATGTCAGTGCACGAGTTTCTGCAACGTTTCGAGGACATTGCAGATATACAAGAGTGGAACGACGTACATAGACTGTACTTCGCCAAGACCGCGTTCATAGGCTACGCCCAGGAGTGTTTAGCTGGTTTCTCGAGAGAGCACAAGAAACCAACGTGGACAGAGCTGCGCCGAGCGTTAGTAGACGCGTTCGGAAAAGCAGATGACGCAGTTCGAATTCAAGGAGAATTCGAAAGGATGAGACAACGAAAGGGTGAGAATTCAGCAGTTTATATGCGAAATTACTTGCGCATGTCATACCTGTTATGCCCTAACATCCCAGAGCCAGTTAGAGTGTCGAATTTGCGCAAAACCTTGCACCCAATTATTCGACAGCACACCAAGACGTGTCCAATCGCGGACACAAAAGAGTTCGTCCAATTTATAAATCGAGTCGAATCAATTTTAATTATGGATGAAGAGTGGGAGATCGTGGAGCAAAGCGCGCTTCAATCCTTCCAACCCCAAAAGCAGTCTGGTCAGCAGAACCAGAGTAATAAGAGTAGAAAGAACCAAGCGAAAGGAGCTTACGACGACAGAGTATACGCCGTCGTTGCGCAGAGCAACGCTCCGAATTCTGGCCAACAGCAATTGCAATCTCAGCAGAAGAAGCAACAGGGCCAGAGATCTCAGAGAAATAGACAGAGATCACCGAGAAATAGAGGGCAGAAGCCTAAAGTACCTTTAGAGGAGGTCATTTGCTATAACTGCCGCCAAAAAGGTCATTTTGGTAGAAATTGCCCACAGCCCGATAGACGACAGGCATCTATAGTCGGCAATATAACGAGTCAAGAGTCAGCTGTTTCCACAGGGCCTGATGGAAAACAGTACGTAGCCGTTTTAGTCAATGGACAGACGACCTATTTCCCCGTCGAAGCCCAACAACAACATTTAAACTAATGAGGGCGGCGGTGAAAAGGGGCCCACCGCCCTTCACGAAGAGAATACCTTCGAAGAAGAGTAAGGTCGATTCCCCGGTCGAAGAAGATGCTCAGAAGACAGCATCTAAGAGCAATGAAAAAGATGTTCAGAAGACAACATCTAAGAGCAACAAGAGCGATGTTCAGAAGTCAGCATCGAAGAGCTACAGCGGAGATGTCCAGAAAGAGGCATCCACCCGAATCAAGCGAGATGTTCAGCAAGCAGCATCCAGAAGTAAAGAGAGAGATGTCCATCACGAAGTATCCACAAACGTGAAGAAGAAACCGAAGACATCCAAAAGGGTTAGCGAGTATCACAAATACTTACCTGAACTTTCAACAGCAGAGAACGACGACTCATCGTTCAATAGAGGTGTTGAAGACGACGATGACGTCATAGGCTACATAAGTGAACGAGAGATAGATGAAGTTTTAGAGGGTGTAGACGACGCCATAGAGAAGCCTATCAAACCAACTTATGAGCAAAATTCTAACATGAGTCATAGAGGTATCAATTCGCAAAGAAAACACAAACGCAGAATTGAAACAAGAGAAATGTTTTTATTAAACAAGAGGTTTACAAAGCCCACCCACAAGGCAATAAAAACAACAATGTATACAGAAGTTATACACGACGAGGCCAGAGGTCAAGCCGACTCTGATTTTCAAGAAAGAGTAGCCGTCACCACTTGCAGCAAAGGCAGACGAAAGCCCCAAGAAGGGACGGGCAGAAGAGTCAGACGTCAATTGACACCTTCTGACAATAGGAACCAAGATTTAGGACGAAGTTCCATTAGACAGGTCGGAGTTCAGATAACTGCCACCTTAGTAAAGATGGAGGAGAAACAATCCTTCGTCTCTGTTAAAGTAAATAAACAGAAAAATGGAAACAGGACCCCCGAAAATGGTCATCTGACCACAACAGGGCGAGAGACACATTTTCCCAATGAGAAGAGAAATTCAATAAATATCGTCACCTTGGTTCTCATTCTTTTAATCGTACTCACCATTATCGGAGTGAAAGTCTTGAAAGAATTAAGTCGAATTGTCAAGATCGGTTTAAGCAGCCTCACGAAGAACACAACCGAGAAGAGTGGTAGTCTATCCGTCCATAGGCTACCACCAGAAGTGCAAGCGATGGAACAAAGGGCCGTTCCATCCCAGAAAGAGCCTTCTTGTCCACCAGGAACTAGAGAAAGGGGACAAGAAGAGGAAGAGGAGGAAGGAGGACAAAGAACGATGCTGGTGTCCTCGGCCAAGGAGCAGCAACCACAAGAGGGGGGTAGACACCATCCAAGTGACCCCGAATCCTGGCCACTACCTCCTCAGTCCCGAACGAACCGCCCCGAACGACCGCCAGTCCCGGCCGACCGGAGCAGGACGTCGGAGAGGGCTACCATCATCGTCCCCGACACTCGAAGGGACGACAGAGGGCAGAGAGAGCCGGGAGCCTCCCGAGACCAAGAGAGAGACATAGAGGCATCCAGCCAGAGGCGGGTGAGATTCAACCCAGCCGTGCAAATCCGCAAGATCGGACTGCCACTCCCGCTACCGGAGAGTCTCCGGGCGGAAGTTGGGGCTCGTCCGAGAACGAGAAGTGGTGAGCGGCTGGAGAGCGCAACCTATGCCATGCAGCGGAGAGCGGAGGAACCAGTGGTTGCAAGTAGCGGCCACCAAGAGAGAGCGAGAGAGATTCGTCCGCCAGTTCCTCCGAGGCCGGCAGAAGTCCCGGACTACCGATTTAGTCCCGCTGGAAGAGACGCAGAGGAGAGTAGACAGAGGAGCGTGAGAGAAGACCCAGGAGTTGAGATGGGTCCGGTCCTCCTGAACAACCTTATCGTGCGCTGGTACCGACACCAGGCACCCAGGTCAGTCCAGTACCTGGGGTGCTTCACGCCACGTCATGGGATGCCGCATGTCGCCCTATCGACCACATGCCGCCATTACCTCCTCACAGCGAAGACAAGAGGGGACGTCGCCCTCGTCATAATTAAGAGAACGACGCTAGAATGCCGAATCTACTACTATAGGGGAGGGTGGAACGTGCCAAGAGAAAGAGGGAACGTAAGATGCTTCCTGCACCAACTACTCCAACCTGGACCGACCCACGAGATAGACATTAGCTACGGCGAGTTTCGGTTCACAGGTGGGCGCACCGAAAGAGTGGTGCTACTGTATGATGCAGTGGTCCATGCGATCATGGGCGACCTGCCCCAGCTAGAGGTCCTCGGAAGGGAATGTCTGATTGAGACGACACTCCGAATGATCATGAGGGCAGCAGAGGCGCCCCACCGTGGATGGGCTGATGTGCGCGATCCCTACCCATAGTTAAAAATGTGCTTCGCATTCAAGAGTTAACGGGTTTACATCACGGTTCAACCGTAATAGTCACAGAGGAAAAAGAGCGAAGGGCACTAGACCAGCCAACTTGGCACGTCTAGTCCCGAAGTGCCAGAGTGTGTGAAGTGTTTTTCGCGTTCAGAAGCCCCTTCGGAACTACTTCGCATTTTTCCGAAGGTGAGACTCTTCTTTAATGGATTGTGAGATACATCGATCGCCAGCGAGCACTAGTGAGTTTAAAAGAGAACATTCTCATCAAGAGAACATTTTAATTTTAAGTTCTTCTTAATTTTAAGTTCCTTTTCGAGCATGCGTAATTAGAGAATCCTTTCGTGGATCCGCATGAGTAGAGGTAGAGTTCGTTACCTCTTAAAGAGATTAAAAATTTAGTATTTTTATCAAGTGCCAAAAATTTTTTTATGTAGAATCAAAATTTTTGTTAAGGAGTGTTTTAATATTTTAGTAATATTTTTCTTTAAGAGTTTTCAGAGATAGAGTTCTTTCGAGAAGTTTAGTTTTGTATTTTTATACATGTAATAATATTTGTGTAATATTTTTATCAGTTGATATTTTAATAATACTCATAAAGAGCTTCGTATTATTTTTATATTTTAATTTACAGCTTAAGCCAAAGAGGTGGCATAGTCCAAGCTTGTCCTAGCTTTCGCCACATAGTAGGGACCAGTAGAGTCCATAGAAGCATGCAAAATTGAGTATTTTGTTTTTATTTTATTTCTTTTATATAAAGATTTCGTTTTAGGCTTAAACCAAAGAAGCGGTGTTCAGTGAGCTCTGCGTAGCTCCGCCGCATAGACAGAATCAGTCGTATTCTAGTTAACGATCAAAATTAAGTATTTTGTTTTAATTTCGTTTTAAGAGTTTTGTTTCTATCATTTGTTGTAATGATTGGAAACACACACAAGTCTCACGTGTACGTTCCGAGGTCCCGTAGGCAGAGGAAGGCTAAGGGAAAGGGGGTTTAAAAGAGTCAAAATTTAGAGGCCCAGCGACGTGCCTCCTTCAAAGAAGGGGGGTGTGTGACACCCTGTAGAAACAGAAGGTGAAACACTTAAAGTCAAAATTCAGTTTTGACAGTAAGGCACCCCTTGGTGCACAGATGTTCGGACATGGGTGGCCCAAATTCTAGAGAATTCGTGGAACCAAGTCCGACCGTGAGAAAATTGGAAATAAGTTCCAAGAATATTTCTGATTATGATTTAATATCCCCGGCCCAGGGCAATGATTGGCCCAGTTGGTCAATCATTACGCCCTGAGATGACAGTTGCCCCTCCCAGGAGACCGGACAAGTGAGCCTGAGACTTGTGTGTGAGGACAGTCAGTCTTGAGAGTTCAAAGAGTGAACTTGGCAGTCAGAGTTTAGACACCAAACTAGAGAGTTGGTCTAGAGAGTTCAAGAAGTACACTGAACCAGAGCCAGAGTTCAGAGAGTAAAGATCTGACTTAGAAAATATTATTATGTAAAAGCAATAATAATTATGTAATCAAGAGCAAGTAAAGAGTTTTGTCCAGAATACATCAACCAGTGTCATATTGTGTATTTTGGATCGTGTTGAGTTCCTGTACTCCTAAAATAGAGGAGTATCCAGCAGAAGGTACTCAGACACAGCCTGAGTCCCTCTGCCTGGAGCCTCCAGCAACTCAACCAAAGAGGACTAGAGTTTCTTCGGCATCGTCACGCCTATACCAAAGATTCCTAGGAGAGACGGTCTTTTTGTGGGCCGTGCCAGGCAAGGCAAGTAAATGTCGCGCCCGGTGAACCCAACCCCCAGAGGTTCAACAGCAATAGAGGCTGGTCCGCAGCAGTCGACAACAGAGTCGACCCCGGCACCACCGACCCAGCAGAGGGAACAACGTCGTCAACGAGGACAAAGTTCCTCCCGCATCGTCGGCAAGGGAGCCAAAGGTACGAGAGGTGGGCCAGTAGTGTCACAAATTTAACTTGCAGTATAACTAGGAGGTCCTACTAGGGAATTCTTGTTTTTAGCCATTAAGTGTGGAAGACATTCGAAAAAAAGTACAGGGAAGTGAGGAATGAGAGAGGGCCCTACAAAATGCTTTGGACCTGGTCTAACCTTGTTAGCCTCTGAGCAGGGTTCAGACTTCCACATAAGAAAATACTTTCATGTTTTTCCTAAAGTTGTTTTCAAAACGAAGAAAGTGCGAGTTATGATGCCCTTTGTCGAGAATTAACTCTTAAGACATTTTTCTTCGCTTTAAAGGTTATTTTTATTGTTTTTCTAGTTAATGTGGGCTATCTGTTTGGATTTGAAATATTATTTTCTTTATTGGAAGAGACACCTTTATGTGTGTAACTCTTTTAATCTGATAAATCGAAAATCCATGATCCATGCTATAAATTGCCAATATAAGTATAGAAGTTTCATTTATTTAACAAGACTCGATTGTATGGTAGAAAGTTTAGTTTTATTTATTTCTTAGTTGCAAAAAAGAAAAATATTTTATGTGCTTATTAATTATGTAGTCGCATTTTGGTGTTCTTGTTTTCAACTCAAATCTTTTATGATAAAGATGTGTACAATAGATCTAGCACGTTTCTGTACATTTTTGCCCCGTTTTCTCACAATTTTGCCGCTAGTTTGCAATTTTGGCCTTTTGGGTCACAATTTTGGTTCTTTGGCTCGCAAGTTTGGCCCTCTGGCTAGCTTTCTTTGTATCTGTCATTTTGTCACCTTGCCCTTGATTTGCTATTTTATTTTTTTGTCATGCCATTTTGTTTTTTGGCTGGAGATTTTTGCCCCTTTTCACTATTAAGTTGGGTATGATAGATGGTGGTGAGGCCACGAATTTATACAACGGCGATACCGAACGAACGGCGGCAAGTTGGAGCTAACTCCACTTGAAGTATTTTTATGAAACATTTGTTTCGATTTTTTTTTAGCTACTGGGTTAGCATTATGAATAAAAGATTGCGGTTTTTTATTTTCGTTTATGAACTTCTACGGCATTCTATGTATGAGATATTAAAAGCAAATACATATATCTAGCTTGTCTTTTTTTTCTCTCGTTATTTGTGGGGCAGATTTTCATCTAGTAAACGTTTATTAGATCTAGAAGGCTGGTACTACTGTGTATGAGAAAAGAACATTAATGGTCGTCATTTTAAATAGACATTTCAAGGTGGCTCTAAAATCATTTTTAGATTTTATTTCTTTTTGTACGAACAGAAAAGTTCAAAAGTTTAAATGTTTTTGTCACAAATATTTTCATAATGACATTTTTTTAACAAAAAAATTTTTTTATGATTATTTAAAATAATGAAATTTTATGGCCGTTTCAAAATGATCAAATTTTATGTTTTTATAATACATACAGAAATATGTTTTTTTTAAAATTATCATAAAAATGTTATTTTTAAACCTAATTTAGTGCAAATATTTTTAAGATAACCGTCCATTAAGACCTATTAGAATAGCACACATTTTTTGGGTTTTGTTTGGTCCAAAAACAGCTGTGTGCATTTGAGAATGCCTATCTTTATTGTCTTGCTAGAAACATTGTTGGAGGCTAGTTGTTTCTACATAAATCAACACTTAGAATATACTAATATGCCAAAAAAAATGACAGCAACACAAACGCCACAGTGGCGTGCGTAGCCATGATTTTTTATGAAGGGAGTTCAAAATTCTTTCTTCAGAATAAAGTAAGTCGCCCACTATGACGTACAGTGCCACAACGCACCGCTCCACCTAGAAGTACTTTCCATTGTATGCATCATAATGAAATCATATGGTGCAACGTCCGCTATAAGGCAGCGTGCTGTGACATGCAAAACTGGCTTCTATGCCAGAAGTCTTGAGGAGAACCGAGAAGAACTTTTTCCTTTCGCGATGGCGAAAGAATCAGCACAGGTGAGAAGCGTGCTCAAGTGACATTCGGACATCACTCGGGTGTCTTCGTTTGCCAGCATACCTCGTTATAAACAACAACACGTGTTCATTTGTATTGTCAAGTGTGAGCATTTAAGTTGTCTTCAACATGTAGCAGAGTCGTGGTGGCGCGTTTATATGGGTGGAGTCTCAGATAAAATGTTCCACATGTCGGTTTGGGGCAGCACAGAGCAGTGCGCCATAGTGCGCAAGTAGCTTAAAAATTGCTTAGTTGAGCACCTATCATGGTGGCGGGACATAAAAGTGAGTTTTATAGGTAAAGGTTAAGAGAATGAAAGAGAGAAAAAAACTATCACATGTAAACACAGCTCTTTTTGGTATGTACATAGAATTTTGGGAGCCGGGGTTCGGAACCATGAACCCCCCAACTCTTGGCTACGCCACTGATAGGCATAGCACCTTGAATTTTATTTGGCTATTGCACATGACGTATTCCGGCAGTAGCCAATCATAGTGTTACAGTGTTACGGATGATCTGTCTGTTCAAACCAAATTTTTATATTAGAATTGTGTTTTAGCAAATTTACTGGTGAATTGTCATTTAAAGAATTTTCATTTGAGGCACCAAAGTTAACTTTTATAATGTATAGGGTGGTCTCAAGTGAGCAAACCACTTTGTTACTACTTGAGCTCACACTTTATTATGTAAAAAAAATAGCCCTTTCCTATCTACATAGATATTGAAGCTATATATATACCCCAACATAAATTTCTATGAGCCGTGAAAGGTAAAAAGTCTTCTTGATATAATGACACTCATATGATGTTTTTTATTGGCCTAAATATCTTTCATTTTTTTGGCTTCATACACACACACACACATATATACACACATAGAACCTTTCCTTCAAATGTGAAATTGCTGCTGCTCATGAAATGAATTTAGCGTGAAATTCCGTCAGCCTTTTAATATTTCATACTTTTCTCTTTTTTTTTTTCATTTGGCGCTTAGAATTTAGGTCAGTAGATGGAAACGTTGATCAAGAAAAAGGCTTTGGGTGTGATAGTGAGAGAGAGAGAAAAAAAATGTCATTTCTAGTACAACTACCATGTACATGTATAATGTAAAGAGAGATGACATAAAATGGAATATATATATAGAATGTCATTATGAGAATCAATATGCATAAAATTTTAGACCTTGTGTTTGAATTTATTTTCAAGGGGGCGCTCTTTTACACAAGTAATTTTTTTGGATACACACAGTTCATCAAAAGATGTACATGTATATTATATATGCAAAAATAAATTCACAAGTAACATTAAGAAAAAAAAAACTTATAAAAGTTTTTTTTTAAACTAGAATATAGTAGATGAATGCGTTAAAGTATTTTTTATGGCGATGATGATGTCTTTGAAAATAAAATTATACAAATTTGAAAGTCTTTCCAGAGATTCAAGATAAATTTAAAATAAAATCGTTTTCAGTTTTCCATTTAAATAGTTTATTTATAGCCAAATTTGAACATTTTTTGGTTACTAGACAAGAGATTTAAATAATTTTTTTATCATTAATACAATGGTTCAAAATTTAAATTCTCTAACATTGTTCAGATACAAATTTTACTTTATATAGAGAAGCAACTCTTAAGAAGAAAAAAAAATCGAAGATTTTGTTTCATGGCTAGGCCTATACTTTTTATGGCAAATTTGAGACTTAGGATTTCGTGTTGGACAAATTACTTTTCAAAAATAATAGTCCTGTATAACAATTACTAATTGTATCAGAGAGAAAACAATAATAATAATCGTAATTACTAAATTTTAAAAAGAAATCAATTGCAATTACTCATTTTACCAAAATATTTGAATTAGGGCCTACTTTCCAATTACAAATCAGGTGTCAGATTATAAAGTGTGACAGCACTAAAGGGAAAATCCCAGTAAAAAACCCCAGTAAAAATCCCCTGTATAAATCAGAAAGTACAAAAACAAAAGCAATATAAAATTAATTAAAATGTATAATTGCATTTTACATTAGAAAAGGTAGTTAATTCCATTTACAAGTAATGTGGTGACTTATTTTAATGACTTGAAAAAGTAATTTAATTTCAGTAATTTATTACTTTTGGCAAATTACTTCTCAATACTTGTTTGCTTCTGACAAAAATTCTTAATTAGAAAATTTATTATATTTTCTAAAAAATATTATTGTTTTAATTGTATTGTAGAGTGTTGCAGGTTTCTAATCGGTTTTCAGCGCTGAATCGCGATATCTGTAAATGTTTATTATCAACGTAAAACATACCCTATAGTAAAAGCAACTCCTTTTAGGATTCGGGTTTTTTTTTTTTGCATTTCCTGAACAATTTGTGTGACGGGACGTGGGATGTTTTTTGGGAGAAAAAAATAGCTTCTCATATGGGGAATTAATAATGAGATTGTTATATTAATAATTTATCAACATTCATTCTTTTGACCTTTTTTGAAGAAGAAGAAAAATTGTACCGTATACAAAATTTTTGTTAAGTTTTTTTTTGTTGTTAAGGTTTACAACTGATTTCTGATTCAGAAATACTATTTTTTGGGAGAAAAAAAAAAGAAAGAAGCTGTGTTTGAATCGTGTCTTCTCTATTTCATGACGTTATAGGAAGTGAATATTTGATGGATAGATTGCTCAAAACGTCCATGAAATTGAAGTCTACCTTTGGGAATATAATCTGTATAGAAAAGACTTTTTATACAATAGTAAAGAAATCTATTGTTACTTATGGACGTTTCTTTTCCCAATTACAATTCTGTGCCAGTTTTTTTTCTTCTAACTCGCAATCTCTCTCTCCTTCATTTCTGTCACATTTCCTTTGAGAATTACCTTTTGAACTTTAAGAGTTAATTTGTGACGTTTTTGTGTGTTTGTTGTTGTAATTTTTTTTTTTTGAAAATGTTTTTATTCTTTGTTAAAGAATGGTATTAGATGTTTTATTTTTTAGTGTTCTTGTGTGCACTTAGAGGAAATGTGTAACATGGTCATCATATAATAGAGGGCGGGGGGGGGGGGGGTCTTAAGATGAAGTTGAGTGTGGTGAGTGAGACTTTTGTTGTTTGGGGCTGTAGAAATTGGTCTCTTGTCAACAGTTTTTAGTGGGTTTATTAATAAAACAGTACCTATGAGTATAACACAAAAAGAAGAAAAAATGTTTTAAGGTGGCTGAATAGATATTTATTTTATTTTTGTCCTTCGAGGCGGCGTCACTGCAGCAGCTAATGCTCTAATCTCCGAAAGATGTTTTTTGTAAAAAAAAAAAGTGTACGCAAAAACGTCAAGCGAACTTTTTTTGAAAATAACATTAAGAAAAAAATTCAAACTGTTTTTTTAAAACTAGAATGGTAAAGATTATGCTAAAAGTTTTTTATGGTAATATCTTTTAAAAAAAATAAACATTTTAATTGCAGTTTGAAAATGACCCGTTTTTAAGTTTTTTTCATTAAAATTTCACACAAAAAAAATATTAGTTTCACATTTTTAAACTGTCATAAAAAAGTTTATTTTTTTAAAGATATCATTATAATAATTAAAAAAAAACTTTTGGCATCATCACCAATTATTCTAGTTTCTAAAACATGAAATAATAAATAAATTGAAATACGTTCGCTCGAAAAACATAAATTTTCTTATAACCGCGGGTCGAGGTGGGAAAGAGACCTTCTATAGAACATATTGCCACTACAGTGGCACCATTTCTGAGAGATAAAAACAAAATAAATATCTATTCAGCCCATATAAATTTTAAGAATTGTATGATATTTTTTTGGCCACAAAATGTTTATACATCTGTAGGAGTCGTTAAAATGATGTCAAGAGATTTATTTGTTAATATTAAAGCTCAGATTTTTAAGCAGTATCTAGCAAATGTTTTGTTTTTTTAAATCTGTGGCCCAAGTGCCAATTGTGAATTAAAAATCCCGTTTAGATCAACCAATAATATTTATTACTAGTGGGGGTAACTCGTCATAAATGACGGGAGCAAAATTCACAGGCGCATGCGCGTCGTTTGTTTCTTTTTTACTCCTTTCATTTCAATTTCAGTTTCTCCCTCCCCCTTTTTTCACCTCCACGTTTCTCTCCCTCCCGCCTTCTACACTTTCCAACCTTTTCCCCGCTCCAATTTAATATCATGGGGTTCTTGGATGTGCAACATATAGTTGACATTGAGAAACAAAGCAGTTCATTTATTCAAATTTATAGAAATTCCGACGTGCTTCAAGGTTTGTACAGCGTTATTACAGACAGATACACAAGCACACAGACCTGGCTTAATATATATATATATATATATATATATATATATATATATATATATATAATGTTTTTTTTTTCAATCAAAAACACTGTTTAGAGGTTAGAACTCTAGTAGGCAACTGCTAATGAGCAGACATCTAGCATATAAGCAGCCTTTTTGATTAGGAAAGGCATATTTGTAATTGCTCTAATGATGATGATGATGTTGATGATGATGATAATTACTTTACATTTGTAACTTGGGTCAAACACTGAGAAACATTTACTTGTTATTGTATAAAAATTCGAGCCCTAATTTTTTTTTTTCTGTTCCGGTAGGTGTATACATTTTAGGAAAAATGGAAATTTTCATAAGATTAGGTTGAGTAGTAGTGGTGTGTTGTGTGGTACCCAAGAGGTAGGTTGGTGGCACCCCGCAAACGTATGTGTCTTGTCTGTATGTCTATACATCTTCTTCTTCTTCTTCTTAAGATTGCAATTGAATACAGAGCAAATAAAAGAAAACAGAAAGCAAACAATCTTGACAATCTTGAACAAGAAAGAAGAAGAAGAAGAAAAGAAATAGAAAAATAAAAAAGAAACACCTAAGTAAAAGATTGATGTTATGGTGGTTGCAACTATTGATGAGAAGAAAATCACAGGGAAAAAAGAAGAAAAATGCTTTTTCTGTTTGCAAACACATCTGTATATTGATGACGACCACGATGTGTTTAAAAAGGAGTTCAGGAACAAAGCATTTTGTGTGTTACTATTTGGCGTCATATCTTAAGTACAAGGTGTAACAAATCTATAAGACATGATGAGACCATGCTGATGACATACGAGTGTTTTCATTGATGCCTGCGTCGATGGCAACTCGAATCGTCTCTGCGGTGGTGGTGGTTGTATTGCGATGGCTGTTTTCGGATTTGTTTGTTGTAGTCGGCATAATATTGTGTGTCTTTGGTGTTTGTGTGTGTGTATGTTTGATTGTATTTATGTTGGTTTTTATATATCTTGTGGTTGGTTGGGTCTGTGGTGGTTGTGTTAGTCTGTAGTCGTTGTGTGGCTCTGTAGTGGTTGGGTCTGTGGCGGTTGTGTCGGTATCTGTTATGGTTGTATGGGTCTGAGATAGTTTAAGTATTTCTTTAGCAGTTTATTTGTCTGTTTCGGTTAGCTGTGTTGTGTTAGTTAAATGTCTTTTTGACGTTTTGAGTGTTTCTGTGTTAGTTACGTCTGTGTCTCTGTGTCTGTGCCACTCTGTGGGTAGTTGTGTGGGTCTTGCTGTCATTGTGTGGGTGTGTCTGTTTTGCTTTTATGTTGTTAGTGTGAAATTAGGTTTTAGAGGCGCTTCACACGAGAAAACAATGCGAATGCTGTCTGTGCATTCCACTGGAACGACCTTGATCACCTTTGACAAAACGTGGATTGTATGCCACTCGTGGCTGAATTTGAACACTTACCGCCACGGTGGTTCAAAAATAATAAGTGTGCGGTGTCTTGTTGAGGGGATATGCTCCTAGTAATCAATGATCTGCTAAAAGCAAACACTTTTTGAGGTGACACAAAGTGTTCCTTGTGAAGCTGGCTGTTAGATTTTGGCAACCCACTAGCCAGTTCAGAAGCATATTATAATTACATTTACAAAAAAAAATACTCTGCAAGCAGCTCGTTGGCCTATGGCAGAGGGATCTTAAGATCCAAGTGTAGCAAGATGCATTGTCAATATATAATTACAAAATTATAACCTGCATTGCAAATATAAATGCAGTCATGGAAATTTAAACCCACAATTCATTAGTGACATCATTAATAGCCTGTTTAGGATGAGCATTGCCAGAAATCCGAAAATTATACGTTTCAGATTTAAATCTATATTTATTTGCAACACCTTGTAAAAAAAATTTTTTTTTCTTTCTCTCTATCTCTCTTTCTCTCGTTTTCTGTCTTTCTTTTCTTGGTGTTTATGCGCATTGACTTTAATATCCACATATCGAGCGCCACCCTCCGGCCTTAGGTTCACTCTTTTTTGAATCAGAAGCAACAGATGCTGCTTGCTGCCTTGCAAAACCCACTCTGCAGTTGAAACAGAAAGCTCTATTGCAATTGGCCGCGTCTTCGTCTTAAAAGACATAGATCTATTCTATTCTATTTTTTTTTTCTTCTTCTTCTTCTTCTCTACTATCTTCAGCCCCCACCCCAATCCACTCTTAATGTACAGAGACTTGAGGGGCCGGCTGTATAGAAAGAAAGAGAGAAAGAGACATAGCGTAAAAGCAGAAGAAGAGGAGGAGGAGGCATTTACCTCTCTCTTCTTACCTCTCTGAAACATCGAACAGATGAGATTTATGATTTTCTATTATGTTGACAAAAACAATGTCCATGTTTGTACATTTTCTTATATAAGAAGCATCAATCTGGATTCTTATTTGGTGGAAACAAAAAGATTTTAACAATTTTTTTTTTTTGGTTCATTCATAGTGTAGAAGTTGGGTGGTGTTTTTGTTTAAATAATTGTTGAACGTCATTTTCTCGCTGTCTATTAATAATAATGGCAAACCGGTATGTTAGATGTATTGTTATATCTATATATTTTAAATGTTGTTGTCTAAATGTGTTTTTTTTTTCTTTTTGTAAAAAAAAAGGTAGAAAATATGAGTGAATATTATTTAAATGTGTGTTTGTGTTTGGTGTCGATGGAGATTTTGAATTGTTGTTGCCGAGTTTGTGTTGGTATTTGCGGCATCGACTTAAACGAAATTCTCGGTTGACACAAAAAATAAGACTGATTGACTACCTGTTGCAAACAAAACTGGAAACTTACTTTTGGTTGTTTGTATTTTCATAATGATGATGATGATTATGTTGATTAGTAATCAGCAATAATTATCATTCTCAATGCTATCATTAAATCAATGTAATCAATGATTGCTTTTTGCGTTTTTTGCAATTAATTATAATGTGTATCGGTTTAATGTCAACGTATCCGATGAATATCGTGGAAAGCAGTTTTATTGTTTGAAATATGTTTTTGTGGTTTAGGTTTTAAAATATGGTAGTAAAATTTTAATTTCTTTTTTTTAATTTCTCTTTCATAAGTTTTAAAATTTAATGATTTTTTTTTTAAAGTTTGGTTTTAGAAACAAACAGAATAAAGAAGAAAAAAAAACATGAAAAAAGTGTTTTAAAAGCTAGAATAGTAACTAAATGACGTAAGACTTGATTTCATTTGATATGTTTTTATCAGTTTGTTTAAACAATTATCAGAGGACACTATTATCAGAACCAACTCGAAGTGAAAAACACGAAAATCGAAAAATTCTCGAAATTGCCGTAAAAAGTTTATTTTTGACAATATGATTATTAAAAAAAAATATCTAAAAATGATTTATTTACTTTTCTAGTTTCTGTAACACTTTAAGTTTCTTCATAAAGTTACTTCTGAAAGGGTTATAATAATAATCAAGAGTTCGATTCTATTGTTTCTCGTTCTTCATTTGTATATTTTGTAATGGCTGCTTGCTTGTAAGCCGAATTTTAATGGTCGCATCTTTTAAAGAAGAAATAATTAAAGTGAGTTTAATGTGATGATCAAATATGTGTTAACATATGCTAAGATATTTTATGAACAGCTGATTTATGAAATCTATAGTTATTCGGAGTTTAAATAGCCAACACTAAAGGAGAAATTGAAAGTGTGTTAGAAACTAGAACGGTTGCAACTTGATAGTATTTTATCATGTTGAGATATTTTAAAATAAACGTTTTATAGACAAATGTCGTCTTCTAATTAAGCATCTGTTTAAAGTTGGACCATTTTTCAAACTCACATAAAAAGCTTAATTTGAAAGATATCGACATGAAAATACCCGTAAGTGATTGAACTACCTTTTTTTCTAGTTTCTAAGACACCTTTAAGTTTTCTATTAATTTTGATTCTGAAAGACAAGAATAATATGAATTCGAGGGGCGTTTGTTTATTATTTTAAAAACAGCTTGAGTGTCTTTAATTTAAAAAAAACTGACATTTTTAATATTTAAAAAGGGTGTTAAAGTATGACTTTAAACAAGCACCATATGTTAACATATATTATGTAATTGCTTACAGTATACATTGAAGATCTTATAATATTTAATGTTAATTTGACCTCACTATTATTAAACGTTGCTTAAAATGTGTGTAGTGTGTTTAGCAAAGACAGTAAGTTCATGGAGTTTTAAAATTATGCTTTGTTTTAAGCATAACTTTTATTTTAAAGGCTATGGATTTTATACATTTATTTTTGCGAATTAATTTTTATATTAATTAGTTATTAACTTATTATTATTATTATGATTATGTTAATTTTACTTTTTAAAAGCGGTATTGTGAGAGAACCACAAAATGTTGTGTTCACAAAATCTTTCAAAGAAAAAGCTCGACTTTTCAAAGGTTTGAACACTTAGCTTAGCCTTTGAGCACATTATGTAAGATAAAGTGAATTCAAACATCAAGATGGCGAGAAAATATTTATTTTTGGGCTTTTTGATTTAAATACAATGGTTGGCCCCTACAGACACAGGGTTAGTATTTATTCTAAGCACGTTTTTTTTTTATTTGAGGGGAGGTTTTCTGAACAGCTGATTTTTTTTAAAACTATGCTAACTAAGAAAAAAAAATTGAAAGTGTGTTAGAAACTAGAACGGTAGCTGATTCACTTAATAATATTTCATGTTTTTATGCCTTTCAAGATATACTTTTTATAGGCAAAAATTAAAAATAATCGTCTGTTTAAAGTTGGGTTATCTACAAATTTCTAAAACACTTTCATGTTTCTCTTTAAAGGCAAATTATAATAACCTGAGTTTGAGGTAGCGTTTACTCTTTTAAACCGTCTTAATACTTATTTAAAAATATATTTCGAAGCGCATTTTAAGTGATTTTAGAAGAAATTTTAAATTATAAATCGGTAACTAAAGAAACAATAGAATATTAATGTAAAATTAAATTTTATGATAATAATAATTTTGAAAATAACCGTTTTGGGGAATATCCAAAGATGGCGATTTATGTAATTCGTAAATGTAAAACATTTATTTTGAATGATGACACAAGTAACATCATGAAATTGCTTTAAATGTTTCCTTACTCCTCGAACGAATTTGGAACAAACATGTAATTTATTCAAGAATCACTTCTAAACATACCATTGTATATTATTAATGTATAAAATAAGACTCAACGTAAGACGACATTACGGCCCGAAATTCAAGAATAAAACTGTTACTTCAACAAACATGGGAATATCTTGATTTATTGAGAATAATTTAAGGTGGTTTTAAAATGTAAAAAACGCCCTTCGAACTCTGATGATTCTGTTTTACAAAATACATAGATACAAGATACACCTAATTTTCGTTTTGATATCTTTCAAAATATGCTTTTTATGTGAGTTTGAATTGAAAATCACATAACTTTATATAAACGATATTTTAAAAAAAAAAGTTTATTTTGGAATATATTTGTATGAAAATGCCCCTAAGTGATTGAACTACTCTTCTAGTTTCTAAAACACTTTCATGTGAGAAGGTTTCTTATTGAATTTAGGCATAAATATTTCTAGTAGTGCAAGCATAGTGGAGTGATATAAATCAGTTCCACAGTTTCTTTTCATTAAATCTGATTTAAATCACCTTATTCTTTCTTTTTCTTAATGAAGTGCATTTTTTTTTTGCCTTTTATGAAATTAATTTCTTATAAAATTGTGCTTCGAAGTTGATTAAACAGATTGAACCTTTTGTCATACATAACATCTTCAATTAATAAAAAAGCAATTTTATGAAATTAAAAAAAAAATGAAAAAAAAAAAATGAAAAAAAAAAATGATTTAAAATAAATAAATCCTAATTTTTTTTGTTTTGTAACAGAAAATCTATGATTTTCATCCACAATGAGTGCAAAATAGGATTTGTGACGTTATTGCGGGTATTTTCTAAGCGGTAGTAGAGGCTAAAAAATGTATAGGGTGCATTGCGGATTGCGGTTTCAAATTTTATTCGCGGATTTTGTTTGATTTGCGGATAGTTAAATGAAACGTGGAGTTTGTTTTTCTACCTATCTCTACATACGCGATTAAATACATTTTCTAAATTTAATGAGGCAGTTGAGTCTTTTGTGTGTTTTTGAAAAATAAAAACCATACAAAACATATACACATATACACATATATATTGAATTACATATATGTTGTATATATATGTTGAAATTATATTGAAATATCGTATTATGTTTTCACATAATCAATTATCTCGTTTAGATTTTTAAGAGATAAAAATACGTTCAAAAAAAATTTTTTTAAAAAAGTTGTTTTTATCGATTTTTCTCTTTCTCTCTTTGTGTTCTATCTACTTTTGTGACCTTTCCCTGTATTCATTTGATTATGCTACGATTATTATTGGCATTATTAGAAGAAAATTACAGACAGAAATTGATATAACGTTTATCAAAATAAAGAGTATATAAAATAGCATTACATTTCGCTCGAAGGAGATACGAGAGAAAGAAAGGTTGTGATGGGAACTAAAATAGAGAGGGGGGGGTTGTTTGTGTGGGCCAAATTGTATCATGTACACACGTCTACATGTATTTGCTTTTGTTTTTCATCTCTTCATTTGATTAGAGGTTTCAAAAAGAAGGAGGAGGAGGCGGGGCGGAGATTGTATCTTGTTTCTGGCTGCAAAATTCAGATAATAAAATATTTTTAAACTGTTAAAAGAACCTTGATTAGAAAATATGCTATGATTTTCGCAACATTTTTGTGCTCATGAGAGATCTAATTTGCACGGGTTTTAATTTTTATACTTAGTAAATCCGTCGTGGTGCAACAACGAAAGGCAAGGAACCCCCCACCTGGAAATGTTCTGCAGAATTTTTATAAAAAAAAATTATTGTTTTTCTGCAAAAAATCTGCAGATGAAAACTGCAGTTTTCTACAGAATTTCCATGAAAAATTGGCACCTCTAATCTGCAATATTGGACAATATGGATATTTCCAATTAATATTTCCACATATTTTAAAGGCTTTAATTATAATCTATATTAACATTTAATTTTCACTTTGCCTAAAAGTCTAGTTGTTTTGTAGATCGCCTATCAAATTGGTGGTTCGATCTTTTTAAATTATTAAAAAACTATAATGAATCTGCCTAATTAACATTGCGTGATTTTGCACATTAATTTTACATAGAATGTTAACGAGAAACAATTTCATCACAAATTATTCATTTAAAGATTGCATGTGCAATTAAATGCTGGACATTTATATATACTGCCTTTTTTTGTAGATTACATTTGATATATATTTTTTGGAATTTTCATCACAAATTATTTATATAAATACTGTAGAAATTTTGCAGTTCTGTAAACTGCAGTATTGAACTTCGAATAATCTGTAGAAAATTTGCAGATTTACAAAAAATCTGTATAATTTTTACAGATTTCTTCAAAAGTTCTGCAGACCATTTCCAGCTGGGACTATAACTTAAGCAAAGTGTTGTATACTGGGTTACATGTACTGTATATGCAAAACTACTTACTATAAAGAATATAGACTTCGTCGGTTAAGAAGTGATACCACGTAACTAACAAAATAAAAAAAAATTTACAAGAGGAACATAAAAACGTTATAATGCAAATTTAAAGTTGTTGTTACACAATGTTTTTGCTAGTAAAATTATTTGTACTTTTTTTTATCCTTAATTAATATATAATCTAATTATTCTCAAAATCTCATTAAATGGAAAATAAACACTCTCTATCAGATGTCTCTACCAGTCAATATATTTTAAAATAAATTTTTGTTTATTTTGCTACATTTTCCGAACGATTTTTTTTTTATGATTTTTTTATGCCAAAACCTCAAAAGCACCAAAAATGTCAATTACATCGCATCACTTCTTAAACGACTTAGTGTTCCTTGTATAGGCGCAATTGAAATTTCCCTACACCTATTAAAATGGTAGATTTTACTTGTATTTGTTAACTACAGATACTTATTATATTGGGATTTGTAGATGCTAAAAAGGCACTAGCATTTGCTAAACTTAATTAACAAAATTCATGTTAAGCACAAAAATAAACATTTGTTTTGATTTTATTAAAAATATGAAAAGTGAGGTGAGCCTCTTCTAAGTTTAAACAGTTGCCTAGCTGAGCTGAGCTGAGCTGAGCTGAGCTGAGCCAGTGCTCGTCTCTAAGCACTCATTAACAACAATAGTTTTGATTGTATTATCTTACAGTTAACAATGATTAAGAATACGACCCGACCTCCGTGAACAAAATTAATCGTTTTATGAACCCACCCCTTCCCCCCTCCAAAAAAAAGTACTATAAAGAGCCATTTTGATAAGTTTTGTGTGGCTCGCGTGTCACATACGGATTATTTTTACTTTAAATTAAAATGGTCCCCCTCCCCTTTCTTAAGAATGAGTTTTTTTTTGTTTGTCTATCCATTTTTAATGATTACAAAATGTGTTTTTTTTCTTCTCCTTGTGTTGTTTCCATGGTCTCAAACTCTCAAATCCAACTTATATTTCTATATTTTCTTTGAGAGCCCCCCTACCAGGTACAATTTTTTTAACTTGAATGAATAGAGGCTACATGCTGTGTTTAATTGAAAAATGGGACGAGGTCGTTTTAAGTTCATACACGTAGCAGCAGCAGCAGCACCCTTCAAAAGAAAAAATCCTCCCACAAGAAGAAAGAATAAAAGAAATGTTTAATGTTGTATTCAACGGTTTTAATATAAAAAAACGCATCGAACGCTTTTGATTGGATATGGGGTTGGTAGGTCTTTTTCTCCATCTCTTCTTTCCTTCGCAACTCCTTGAAAGCGGGCAATCACTGCTAGCTTGTATCTTGTCTTAAAATATACAACGTAGGGGCCTATAGGACTTGTATACATTATAATGCTTTAGATGCGCTTTGAAGTTACATTCTTTAAAAAAAAAAAGACGACGAGAGAGAGAGAGAGAAAAAAAAACATTATCAATTTACGTTTAAGGCTTAAGCTGTTGATGTCTTAACAATGAGTTTGCCACTTCTTAAAGGCTTATTCGTACTACCTATTTTTTTTAAAAAAAAAGCTTTTGAGCGCTTTATTTATAGACATAAAAAAAAGAAACTTAAGCTGTATAAAAGCCGCAGATGGCTTTTTATAATTTTATTAAGTGTATAAATAATTTATATCATGTCAGTTTTTTAAAAAAATTTTAATCGGTCAAAAGGTGAAGATTAGGTCCATATAACGCGTTGTTTAAACTTTGTGGTTAAGGTGGTTTGAAAGTGTAAACGCTCCTCGAACTCTTGATGATTCTTTCAGATGCAAACTGAAGAGAAGACGACGCTCTTAGCAGACGATATATTTTTTTAAAAAATTATTGTCTTTTAAGCCGGCTGAATAAATATTTAATTTGCTTTTGTCTCCAGTCTTGGACGCAGTGGCTAATGCTATGCTCCATTGACGTTTTTGTAAAAATTGGACACAAAAACGTCAAGCGAACGTTTTTTTTAGACAACAAAACTTAAGAATTGTTCTGGTCGATAATTGTAAGCCTGTAGATCATTGAAATGAACGCGACCAGAGTGATTTAATTTTCGTCTGACCCTACCTTTAAGCTTACATTCGCTCATTAATACAACTTTACGGGAAAAAAATGACCTCCTTATTTAAATAACGCAACCTGTAATCTTGAGTTTACAAATAGCATATAGAGTGAAAATTTTAGTTAACTGATTCTTATTATCTTGTTAAAACATTCAATTCGTAGGTACACGTAGAGTTTTTTATTTGTTAACTCAAGAAAGCTGATTGGATTAGGCCTATTTTATATTTAAATAAATGACGTATCTTTTTAAAAAAGAAATCATCTGATCTTCCAAATGATGTCCGGTCTAAACGTTACAACTTTGAAATGAAATTCTCACTAAATTAAGTTGACTAATACCTTGGACACACATGAATTAAATGAATTCAAATTAAATGTGTTTAAGTGAATTATACGGAATCCAATTAAGGACATGAACCCAAATAAAAATTGACATAATTCTTAATATTTTAAATTGAACTACTAAACTACTTAATACTTAATAACTAAATATAAATTGTATTCAACATATTGTTTGTTTGTCCTTCACAGGGCTCTCTGTAGAAGACGTTTATTATTTAAATGCATTTAAATTATCAGGTGTGTACTAAGTATAAGAAAGAGTTGACATCATTTGTATGTATACATTTTATTTACTCTAGAACCCAAGTAGATCTAAATAATTATAAATATCTGCATAAAAAGTTGCAAAAATAATAATTAATGTTAAAATATCTCCAGGTTAAATGACTTCACATAAGCTGTTAGAAATTATGCAAAAATGGATTCTGTAAATGGGTAATTTTCATAGTTCCTACATATAATATACAGAATGACTCGATTTCTGTGAAAAATATATGCAGAATATTTTCTTTTATTAGGGAAATCTTGAATTAACACAGGTTTTAAATAAATGAGTAATGTCGGTGTCAAAAAATGTTTTAAATAATTAATTAGATTGTATTTTGTTGTTGTTATATTTCAGGTCTCGTGGTGGGTTTCATGACATCCGTCATCCGAGCAGCTTAGGAGAGTTTTCGTTCACAGATCGACTTTCTCGCCATTGGAATACCCCATCAGCTTCACCTCAGTTGCCTCCATTTCCTTCATTTTCTACTCTTGCGCCTCCTCCACCCGCTTCAGCTTTTACACTTCGCGTCCCTTCGCCGTCAAGCTTTAACTCAGCCTCTTTTTCTTATTCTTGTGGTGCTGTAAGCAGTGGTTCTGTGGTTACCGGTTCTAGTGGTAGTAGTGGTTGCGGTGGTGGTAACGGTATTGTTGGTGTCGGTTGTGGTGGTGGTGGTGGTGTTAATGTTGGTGGTGGTGTTCTCAACAATGTGGGTGATTTAAGTCCGTATCCGTCTTCATATCCGCCTTCGCTGTATCCTCTCTCGCCACGCTTGTCACCTAATTCCGCTTCTGCTTCCGCCCGCTCGTTGCCCATGCCTGCCATAGACATGTTCAAATTCAAACAGGCGCCACAACATGTACTGGACAGCAATCCCATCATGCAACAGTACGAAATTGGACGTCAGGTGGGATCAGCTGGACCGGAAATGGTTTGGAAGATTTATGATGCGGTTAGGAGAAATGATAAAAAGGTCAGCAACAACGCCTTTTCTCTTTTTTTTTTATGAAAAGCTGATTGAAAAAAATATTATCGTTTCCGCTGGGGGGGGTCAGTTTGTTAAAATTGTCGCCCTAGTGGAAACAAGGCTTTACAGATAATTGAAATCTAAATAATTGATTTCATTAAAAAAAAGTAGAAATAAATAAATTAAACTTAGATAATTGAATTGCATAAAAATAGATTTATATAAAAAAAAGGATTTTTGACAAAAGAAAAATAAAAAGATTGGATTTTAATTAAAAAAATCATATATTTTTAATGATTTTTTTAATGGTGGTGGGCATATTAGGGTCCTTTTTTTAAGGAGCTTTCGTTTTAAATGTGAGTGGCCCTCCATTTTCTATAAGTTGGGCAACTTGTATTGATATATTTGGTTTCATGGTAAAATGAGACAGGATTTTGAGTTTATGTCATTTTGAAAATATGATGGGATTGGATGCGAAATTTTCTTCTTCTTGTATTTTTCTTCTGCTTCTTCTTTTTCTATGTATTTTTGCTTCTATATTTAGAAAAGTAGAATGTTCTTTCTTTCACTGTTGTATGTGTGTGTGTATATTGGATATTTTGCTGCCATGTACAACCAATAATAATGATTATATATTTTTTCTTCTTCGATTATTGTGTAGCAGTATAGAGAGTCACGTGATCACACTTGGGCGATATATGAATATGAAATATGTATTCTAAGAGAGAAAGAAGTCTATCTTCTTCAAAATCCACTCACAATCTCTCTTTCTCTCTATTCTCAATATGAAGAAACAAAACCGCGTCCTCCCCCCCCCCCTTATACATTATATAAGTAGAAACAAAGAGAAAGAATCATTGTTTTTATTTTTGTTTGTTTTTGTTATTATTAGAAATTATGGCGAATCAAACTCAATCAAAAACACATCAGTTTATCAAGAGTTTACTAAATGGTTCTTATTTGCACATTATTTTTTTTTTCTTCTTCTTCTTCATTGCAAGTTTACTTGTCTAGAGAGTTTCTTAATTAGTAAGGCAAAAAAAATTATAATGGTTTTTTTTTGCAATTAAATACTTACTGTTTTAATTTTTGTCTGGAAAAAAAAGGTTATTTTGAAAGATATCAACATGAAAAAAAATCCTTAATTGATTGTGCTACTCTTCTAGTTTTGAAAACACTTTCTAGTTTATTTTAATTATGCTTTTGAAAGACAGAATAATCATTTTGAAAATAAGCTGTTCATTAAAAAAATAGAAATTCATAAGTAAACAAAAATTGCGTTTTTCAGTTACAGAATCTGGTTAGAGGCTAGAATTAAAAAAGGCGAAACCAGCATCTAGTCTTATAAAGACTCAGTTATTTTTTTATTTTACTACAAGTGCATTTTTTTTCTGGTTGCTTTACTAATTAACACTCTCTTAACATTGGGCACCCCCCTCACCACAGTTGCGGGGTCTGCGGGCCCCAAAAGCACAGGAAGGATCTTGAAAGAAAATATAGGCAGTCCTTAAGCAAAATGAAAATATTCAAACCAAGTAAACTTGATTGGAGGGACAATAATTATGTGCCATTTTTATTTTTAAAATAATACAGATTGAGATGTGTATGATGAGTACAGATTGAGTTTATAGGTATATTTGACAAGGTGTGGCCCACTGGTGAGGCAAACGCCATTAAAAGGGCCACAGGTTGATTATCTATACTATTTTTTTAAACCAAAAAGCGAAGTCAATCAAAAAACGCTACTCTTTCATGCAAGCAAAATAATTTCCTCTTTGATGTGGTTGTTATGTTGCTGATTCACTAGTCTTGTTTAGAGTATTTTTTTTTTAAAAAAAAGGACCGTTTCTTGATTCAAGTTTATTGGCAGTTTTAATTAAGAGAGTTCACGATCCTTTTACGCTTAATAGGAAAAATAGAAAGAGAGAAAGTAAAAACGAATAAAACCGACAATAAAAAAAGAAAGTACCAATTACACATTTAAAGGTGTTTAAATTTCCTTTTTGAAAGCGTTTTTCTATTCTGAATAACTATTGCTTAAGTGAGTTTTGTTTAATATTTTATACGCATCATATATGATGCCTCTCTCTCTCTCTCTCTCTCTCTTTCTCTCTCTCTCTCTCTCTCTCTCTCTCTCTTTCTCTCTCTCTTATTTTTCCGTGTTTCTTTTCCAGAAACGTTCCCACAAGACCAACTTTCCTAACAACATCCTTCATATTAGCCAAAAGATTGTATAAAATCAGAGATAGATTGAGAGAGTGAGAAGAAAAAAAACCCGGCCCGGAAAAAAATGTTTGTTTGGCCCTAAGGAGTAAGAAACAGCAAAAATGAAAATTCTCTTTAAATGTGAGAGCGTATTTTCATCTTTGACTACCAAAAAGAGGTGTCAATTTATTGCGCTATTTTTTTTTTACAAACTTTTAGCTAGCGTAGCGAGCAAAATTTAAAATAATTTCTGAAACCACCAACATTTTTACTTTCGAAAATATTTTTTCTTGTTTCATTCGTTTTGCCCTCAACAATGTGTCATTTTACTTTTTGGGTGGATTTTTAACTTATATAAAAAAAAATAAGCTTTTCTGATCTTTTCGTTGTGAGATTTTTTTTAAAATTTTTATCGAGTTTCGTCATAAGTTCTATCGGCCCCTCTTAACGGAAAAATCGGCCGCACTTAAACTAAGCGGTCTATCAGGAAAATTTCATACTGCCAGATAGGTCAGTTCGTTTCTGTAGAAAATACATAAAACTCATGACAGGTATAACTTTTTGAGTTTCATTATGATACCAATTAAGTGTCATAATTATGTGCAATAATTAATTAGTTCAACCAAAAATAAAACGCTCGAATTGCATTTTTTTTTGTTTTTTTGAAAACTTGCAGTCAAGATTCAATCAATAATAATATTTTTAAAATAGGGAAATCCCCCCCAAAAAAGCCTAAAATGGCCCCAGAGGGTCACAAAAAAAAACTTTAAAAGTACAATTTATTTAACATTCGTGAAATTCGTGGAACTTTGAAGTGGGCCAGCCATTTAATAAATTGTTCTTTTGCTAAATAATATACAGTATAAGCTATATATAGTGAAAACCGCTTAACACGAAATTAAAGGGATTGGCACATTGTTTTTTGTATTAAAGGAAATAATTTAAAAACGTGCAATCTAAAATTACCAATTTTTATTTTTTTTAAAAAAAGTAAGCAGCGGTTTTAAATATTTAAAGAAATGTTCGCATTATTTGTTTTTTCTTAATTTATTTTATTAAATTTTTGGTAAAATAAATAATGCGAACATTTTTTTTTTAATATTTAAAACTCGCAACTTGGCTACGCCTACTTTTTTGTAATGCAAATTGGGTAATTTTAAATTGCATATTTTGCATATAATAATATGTCGTGGTTATCCGTGTGCAGGATGCTGAAAGAAAGTTAATTCGAAAAATCTGGCCAATGATTTAGGTGTTTTTCGTGTATTCAAATGAGTTTTACAAAAGAAAAACAAATTTTCAAATCGAATTTTGGTAAAACAAATTCTTAAATTTTATTCTTGTTAAAAAAAAAAAAAAGGATTTGACATAGATTTTTATTTATGGGACCAAGAAACTTCTTTGTGTTTAAGCAATATTTTCGTGTTATCCGTTTTGAATACATGAAAAAAAACCTATACTGAGGGATGGGACCGAATTTAAATTTTTTGTTATCCGTTTTTTTGTTAAACTGTTTTCACAATACTGTATATTAATTTATTTTATTTTAACTTTAATAAAAGGTTAAATTTCAATTATATTATACATTTTTATGGTTTATTTCCTATTTATATATAACATGCATACTTTAAAAAAAAACAATTTACAATTTTTTTATTTAATTAAGTATAAAAGATTTGAATTTAATAATAACCAACCATGATGTTGTTTATTATTTAAATCTCTATTGTGAACTGAGTTTTTGTTAGAATTAGGCCCAGAGGGCCGGGCTTATTGTAAGAAATGTTTCCAAGTGCACATCCAAATTTAATTTATGATTAATATATTATAATTGCTAATCGTAATTAAATTATCTTTTTTTTTGAAAGTAGAAAAAAAAAACTACAGATTTCTCACCATCCTGTTTGAACTTAATCTATTTGACTCCTGGATGTGACTTAACTTAAAATCCAACTACAAGAAATACTTCAAAATGAGTATAATTAATCTAATTTATAATTATTTAATTTTTCTGGGTGCAAACTTTTTATTGTCCAAGTGTGCACAGTTTGAAAATGCAAGTGTATAGTATGTGTCCGAATACACACTGAAGTAAGTCCCGTCAGAGGGTTCAAGTTTAAGTTGAATAAGTTAGGCTTGGTTTATATTCTCTTGCTAAACGGCAAAGCAGCCTGCGAAGCTTCAAAATTGACTTTAACTCTGAAGTGCTACGGATAACAAAAAGCTAGCAATGATGTAACTCATTTAAATAATTCAACCAGTGGTCTTGAGGTGACAAGTAAGTAGGCCTATAACAATGTGTCTTGATGAGACTATATTGTGTGGCCCAGTGGTGGTGATTGCTGCTTTAGATATATTCTTTGTGAACAGCAACATCTGTATAAACATTAAACGTCTAAGGCTCAAAATAGCCTCAAATGGGGGGGGTTGTTAGGATTGCTATTTAACGCTCGTAGAAAAATAAGGCTTTTTTTTTTTTTCTCTCTTTCCCCTCACAGACTGCCAGCAGTATTCTAGCATGTGAAGTTATGATCGTGGTTTTAGTGTATTATATTTAGCCTTATGTTAGAGTCTGTGGTCTAAAAATTACTTATGGCCCAACTTTTGTGGCTGTTGGCAAAATTAACGCAATATGTAGTTGGTGAACAATTCATGAAAATTATAAAGACTGGTTCCGGTATGTATTCAGCAGTGTTTCGAAACTCAACCTGTATTTTCTGTGAGACACAATTCTATAAATGAAATGAAATAAAGACACACACACACACACACACAGAGAGAGAGAGAGAGAGAGAGAGAGGGGGAGGAAGATTTGCAGACACTAATCCAGCATTAAATGCTAAATCCTTGTCTAATTGGTAGAGTATTTCTCGAAACAAGAAAAGCTTTATATTATATATTATAAGTGAAATGGCTCTAAATAGAAATTTGCTTTAATAGTTTTATGTTTCTTGATTTTTATTTGTTTATGTATATGTGTGTGTGTGTTTGTGTGGAACATTGGCTTAAGGTAACAAATATATGAGCAATGCGCAACATTTAGCAGAATTACCCATTGTGAAAAGGAAAAACAACAAAAAAATATAGACATTTTGCTGAAGTCACTCATGAGATTGTATGTTCGCAAATTCCAGGCACTAATTTTTTCCCCAGAACCCTTAGTATCACTTTCAGAAAATGGTGCCAGTGAGGCTTCTGTTTGTTTCAACCAGTGTATTGTATTTGGGGGCATTTGTCTGCTTCCGGCGTTGATGGTGAGGCCCGGCTTTGTCATGTTTCATACAGGGTCGGTAACAATTTTTTCTTTGGTTTACAAGTTACCCAAATGCCAGTATTTCCTAGGGCCAGTTGATCAACTGAACTTGTTGCATATTCAGGTATATTTGAATGAATTTGTGCCCAACCTGTAAAGTATAGGGTTAGTCTTTCTAGACAAAGTGGTTTCCAAAAGGTGTGCCGTGAGTTTTACAATTTATATCATGGCACACTAGTGTGTCGTGAATTTTGGTAGGTGTGCCACAACATTTTCGATTTAATAATTGAATTTAATATAATTTAATATTTTCAAATAAATTTTAACTTTATTGAAAAAGAGGAAAATGAACAAATCTTAACTAATATGTAAAGGACCACTGCAGCACAATAGTGTCGATTGTTCTTTACAAGGTGTGCCTTGATTTCTTCGAACAGAAAACTCACCTGTTGTTAGCAAGAATAGTTAGGAAACCACTGTTCTAGTCTAGAAAATGTTCTACATAGGTCTATGCTTTAGTATGGTGTTTCTGAAACGTTTGCCAATGGCGGATTACTAGATAAGTTGTCGATGCACAAGCGGACCACCAACATTAACAAGGGCCTCCTGCACATGCACTGGTGCAAGTGCCCTTAAGCCAGTAATGGCCCACACTCAGAACGCCTCATGTGACTTAGCGGACTAGAATTTAAATATTTTTTGTATCTTCCGTTGTGACAGTTGGAATTTTAAAATGCTTTTTTTCTTCTTTGTGGTTCCGTCTGCGGACCACCTTGCACACTGTCGCTTCTTGCAGACTACAGTTTGAGAAACACTGGTCATGTGGGTTATTTTTTTTGGTAATAGTATCAATTTAGTTGAACAAGAATTTTTATACACACCGACATGCAAAAGTGCAATTTCACATTTATTTTTCTCAAAATGTACTTGTTGTGGTTAACTACAGATTGGAGTCCGTTTGTGTACTTCTATATATAATTATGTGTGGCCATTGAGAGCTTGCTATTATTGTATTTGTATTTTCTATTTGAAGCTATAAATACTGCGATCAATGTTTTTAAGTTTCTGTTTAACTTCAATGGGTGGTGTTGATTCTTTCTCTCTCTTTCATCTTAACCTCTTTTTTATTCCCTCGAGAATTTCTGTTTTTTTTCTTCTATGAAAACATAGAAAGAAATCAGTGAAGTAGCAAGATTCCGTGTGCCCAACGGTGTAGGTGGTGGTGGTGGTGGTGGTGGTGAGGGAAGATAGAGAGGGAACATTGCGGATTTTGGCCACTTTATTCATAATGTAAAAATCGAAATCGATTTCTCGATCAATTGGCCTCTTAAACTGTGGCACCTATAAGTCTGCAAGACCTTTGATTCAGAACATTTTCTCTTTCTTCAAAAAAAAAATACACGGGGAAGCATATGAAATAAACAGTAGATCTTTGGTTTTATTCTCCAGCTGTTCCTTTTCATTTTTAGGCATTGAATTTGGATGTTTATGTGTTAAAATCCAAGAGACTTGATTGTGGTTTAGAGACGATCCTCTCTAGACACTCAAGAACCACTCACATAAGGGTCCAATGTTTGTGTGTAGGGATTTTTGTGGTTGTTTTAAAAAAAATAAACATCATGATTTCGTTTTTATTTGAAAAAAGAAATTCAGATTTATTTGAATTAAGATGGTGGTTTTAAAGTTGTAAACGCCCCTTAAATTCTCGATTATTCTGTCTTTTAGGAGCAAAATGAAGAGAAACTTGGAAGTGTTTCAGAAACTAGAAGGGTAGCTCAATCATTTAAGGGTATTTTCGCGTTGATATTTTTTTCAAATAAGCTTTTATGTCAGTTTGAAAACAAAATGACCCAACTTTAAGCAATCTTTTGTCTGTAAAAAAAAATTATTTTTAAAGATATCAACATGAAAATATCAAATATTTTTCAGTGATTGAATTACTTTTCTAGTTTCTAAAACACATTTAAGTTTCTTTTCATTTTGAACCTGTTTGAGAGATGTTGCGTGAGAGATGTAGTCGTGCGTTAAACGGTTTCCATTGTAAATGATTGACTCAATATATTTTTTTTAGTAAAATTATTGAGATTTAAAAAAAAATGATTTTTTTTTTCTGAAATATCACGTGATCTCAATTAATACAGCCTTAGTGCTAATGAGGACATTTGTGTTAATTGTCATTTTCATTTCAAAAACAAACAAGGAAACTGGCATCTATTAGTGTAGGGCCCCATCATACATTGTTAATACAATGTACTTTTAATTTTCATGTAGACATAAAAAAGATGTTCATTGGCTCTCTTCGTACAAAATGTAAAAATCAATCATCTTGTAGTGTTACAATTAAGGAGACAAAGCAGTACAACTACTATCATTTTAGGCAATATGCAGAATGCGTATTTTAAAAGGCAATCTGAAAAAAAGCTTCTTGTTTTTTAGGCACATGATGTTTTCTTGACATAGTATAGTTTTAGCGACTTCGATAATTTTACATTTATACATAACGTCAACGTCACGGAACGTAATTAGCACTATCACGTCAAAGTATTAAAATTTATAATACATTTTATATGGTATGATTCACGTTCACCGGCAACGTCACAGAACGTCAACATGATGGGACAGTGGACAACATTCTTGGAGAAAGAAAAAAAAATGTTTCAACGTGTGACCGGCAAGATTCCGGCACTCGATCGTTTGCAAACCACGAAATATTTACGTCTGTTACTGGTAGCGATGTGTCGTATAGTGTGAATCAACTGAAAAATTGACGTGACATTGTCGGTATGTTTTGTGACCGTGAAGTTGCCGGTATGATTGTGACGTCGACGTTATGATCTGTTTTGGTTCTTTCTTTCCAAATGTGTTTAGAGCTATGAAACTCTTCCTGCAAAATAGTTTTATGTTAGAACGATTTCAGTTTGTCGATGATGTCCAAACTTTGTCTAAATGACAATCATTTGTGATGGGGAAAATGATCTCCCCTGCCACATATGGCTCTCGAACTGAGTGCAGGTGTACTGAGTTGAATTTAATTATCTTTAGTGTGAATTAACCTTTAAATACAGTTTTTCTTCTTCTTTGTTGGCTTTGTAAATCAGTCAAAACAAGAGTCCAAAACGGTTAGCCCTTTGTTAACATTTTTTAATTCTTCTTAAATGTAGCTAGCTATTCTATGGATTTCTAACTAATTCAAGTCAAGAATTAGCCTATAGTCAACAATTAAATATTACTAATATTGCAGATAATTATCTAGACTACATTGGGTAGTTTTGTATATCGACTAGTCAACGTGCAGAATGACTGTTTTTCAACTTTTAACAGTAACATGTATACAATTTGTTTGGTTTTTATGTCTTATATGAGCGATGGAGATTAATTATTCTCGGTGATGGCTGAAAGAAAACCAATCTTGTTTTAAAAATAAAGTTGCCAGAGCAACTGTATTATTAATTTACAATGAATTTTTTCGTTGAGTACAAATATATACATGTATATATATATATATAGGCAGGTATTATATTTACCAACAGAAAAGGAAGTGTGTATGTGTATTTCCGTATGTGTGTGTTAGTGTTTGTACATATTGTTGGTTGTTTTTTGTTTATGATTTTATAAGGTCTCGTATGCAACTTCAAAAGAGTGTTGTTGTTGCCTAGGTAAATCTGTCAAAACAAGAAAACTGTTTTTGAGTACTATTACAATAAAAATTGCAAAAAAATAAAAATTACAATGTCAAAAAAAAAATGAAGAAAATTAATAACCGCCATGATGGTGGTTGCAATTAATGTAACAAATAGTATATAGCTGAGTTTTCTGCCAATAAACTGTAGATAAAAATCTGTATCTCTTGCCAGGATGGTGGACTGGCCAATTGGGGCAATCGAACCAAGCAATCACAGGTCGTTTGGCGATAGTTTTGCTCCATTTGCTTTTGGCCAATAGGAATGTAGTGTTCTATTCTTGTAGCATACATTATTAAAGCCCGGACTTCACAATCAGTAGCATATCAAACAGAATACTAAAGCTGGTTTTCGCTTTTCGTTGTAAAAAATCAAAAATGTATTGAATTTAAAAATAAATTGATAAAAATAGAAACAATAATTAAAAAAAAAAACATTTAAACAAAATTATTTTTTATGAATATTTTATTAAACCTTGGTTGAAGAGATCTTCGTCCATCATCAAACCAAATTAATGGCCCTCCATGGATATTGATAAAGCGTGGCATTCACAGCTATTTTGTTTTATTAAATCGGAAAATACTGTTCACAGGTACCTTTATTGGGGAGAAAATACTGCACTGCATTACAATTGGCCAAAATCAAATGGAGCAAAGCTGTCCCCAACGACCAGTAACCAACAACTAGCTAGTTACTCATCAGAATCTCTAACTATGATTTTATTACGAGATTAATTATGTCAGAAATACTAATACGAGATTTTTATTAAAAAAATGTTATTAGTAACAAATTTGATGTTTTCTATTTTTGACGATTTTTTTTTATACAAAATCAAATTTCATATATTTTTGTTTCATAAAAAATACTAATCCATTTTTTTAAACAGCAATACGAATTAATTTTCAAAAATATGGTCACAAAAAATTGTTTTTCTACTTTCTGAACGTTTTTTTTTTATTTTTTTTTAAAGATTGAATTTCATTTTGAAGTTGATTATAAACAGCTAATTAATCAACTTTCTACATAAGCAATAACTAATGTATATACTTTTTATATGGCTTACGATTTTTTGTCTTCAAAAATCATGTAAATACGAGAGTAGTTTACATAAATAATTCAGTTATGCTTTTTTTTATTATTATTTCTTTTAGGATGCATCCGTATTTGTATTTGAAAAGAAATTAGCCGAAAAACTTCACAAACCAAGGCGAAAAGAAACAATCACTGAAATCCTTAGACAAAGTATCAAAGAACTGGAACGGTTCAAACATCCAAAATTACTTTTGGTTGTCCATCCAGTTGAAGAGTCAAGGTAATTTTGTAATTGAACATTTCTGTTGATTTTCATTAATTTTTTTTTCTTCTAATTAAACAGTGAGAAAGAACTTTTGATCTCTTTTAACAGGGTTTCAAATATAGAAGAGAACCCTGTTCGAGGGTGGTGCTTAGTATAAAAAGTTTTTTTTTCTATATTGGAAAAATGTGCTGAGAGTTCAAGTTTGATCTCAAGTGAAGTGTGTCATTCATGTATTATATACCCTTAATTTGAATGTATAAATGTCGCGAAATGATTCCAGGAATAACTTTAAAGATAAATCTTAATTGTTTTAGAAACTAGAATAGTAGAATGATGTCTTTCAGTTGAAACTTCTTATGGTAGTTGGAAAGATGGTACATTTTACATATTTTTAAAGTGTAAATGGCCCTCGAACTCTGGTTATTTTGTCTTTCAGGAGAAAAATGAATAGAAACTTGAAAGTGTTTTATACCTTGTACACACAATGAGTTAAATGAATTCAAATTAAATGAGTTTAGGTGAATTATACGGAATCCAGTTAAGGACATGAACCAAATAAAAATTGACTTTATTATTAAGATTTTAAGTTGAAATAATAAATCAATATTTTGTCAATAGTTTATATATTATATTTAAGTATTAACTCAATATTTTGAGATTATTAACTGAATAAATTGAATTCATCATATTGTTTGTTTGCCCTTCACAGGACTATGTAGAACACATTTATTATTTAAATGCATTTAAATTATCACGTGTGTACTAGGTATTAGACACTATAAGGTTAGCTCAATCACTTAAGAAGATTTTCATTTTCAGAATTTTTTTTTAAATAAGCTTTTTATGTAAGTTTGTGTAAGTGTTCCAACCTAAAACAAACTTGGATTTTTTATAATTTTTATGTTTAAAAAGTTTATTTTGTAAGATATTAACATGAAAAAACTATTAAGTGATTTAGCTAACATTTCTAGTTTCTAAGACTTTCACTTTTTTCTTAGTGTTAGGGCCTTCTTCTGAAGTGCAGAATAACCAGAATTCGACAATGAGCCGTTCATGAAACTTTTTCATGAACATTCGTTATTTTAGTTTTATTTTGAAGAATGTCGTCATGAAAAATACGTATCAGATACCATTCAAGTTTTTAAAAATACTGAATTTTTTGTCCTAATATTAAAAGTATAGTCAATGCACAGTAGCGCGTTTATAGGCGTGTTTTTTACGCTTGTGGTCGAACCACTATGGAAGACGGTTCATTTCAAAATGCCCCAATGATGGAATAGCCATAATTTCAATAATTTTATCTGTAATTCAAATATAGATATGCACGATTTAATTACGGATATTAGCAATTAAATTGTAAATATAACTGTAATTGAATTATGAATAGGAAAAATTCGACAATTTCGTTATGAACGGGGCTCTCCATACTGGTCACAAATGGTTGTACTTGTTGAATCGTCTTGGGATTTCTGGGCCCCTGGTGTCTGACAATTTTTTTGTATGTACAGTGTATATGCTTGACTAAAGTTTAGATTTTTTTGAGCTCCAATAAATAAATGTGCCAATAATGTGCCTAGGTCAAAAATCACCACTGAGAACTTAAAGCAGTTTATGCATGAGTTTTCAAATGTAACCCATAATACTTGAAGATGATGATGACACATCGAAGTTCGATAGACTTACTGAAAAGTGCACTTGAGACAAGTGAGGGAGGAATAAAAGTTTATTGGTAGTTTGATCAGAAACAAACTTTCTCCACTTATTTCAATACAAGTCGACTCTTAATAATAATAATAAAAAGATAAATCGTTTTCTAATGATTGAATTTGTTTGTTTTCAGTGAGACGTTAGCATTTGCAACCGAACCTGTGATGGGAAGCCTTGCAAATATAATTGGTTGTCATGATGAGAGAATACAGGCCAATTCTTTGCAACCTATGGCTAAACCAACTCCGGTCAGTAGGCCTAGTTGCTTACAAGAAATCGATTCAAGATTAAACCATAGGACCAAAATTCAAGAAGAAAAGTTGGTTCTTAAATTTCAACTTAAATTTTTTGAGCAGCGTTTTTTTTTTCAACATTAAAAAATATTTTTACAAGAGCACTCAACGGAAAAGTTTTCCTTTAATTAATAACTAGAAACCCTGTTTAAAGGCCTGAAATTGAAGTGCCAAATTTTTTTTCTTGAATTCTCATCTAACCTTTTTTTGTTGGAACATTGAGCCCAGATTTATGAAAGAAACCTGGCATTTGAAAACTTTGAGGATTTCAAATGCACTCAACAAAATAGGATTTTCTATGTCCGGAACCCTGTTAAGAGGCTTCAAGTTGAAGTTCAAATGCTGAGTATTTTTTAATGTAGATTCCAGATTTCTGAAGGAAACTTGGCACTTGAACTTCAACTTTTAAACCCTATGAGCAGAATTCTAACATAGATAAACATTTATGAAGGGCACTGAACAAAACAGGATTTCTCTAAGTTGGAAACCCTGTTCAAAGGGTTCAAGTGCTAAGTTTACTTCTTGAATTTTGATGGTAGATGCTGAAATATTGAGGTTTTTAGCTTTACAAAAAGCATTTTAAAAAACTTCAGTTTATTTTGAAATTAGACGAGTAAATAAGGGATATTTTCATGTTATCCTTTACAAAAGTAATTTGTATGGTAATTTCAAACAATCGAAAATTTACGATTATGATATAAGCTGTCATAATTGTAAATTAATTAAAAATTAAAAACGTTTGAATACGATATATTATTTTTCAAAGATTATCACAAAAATTGAACTGCAACGAATAAGAAATGAATACCATTAATGTAGTTTTACTTCTGAAAGTATTCAACATTTTTTGGTTACCAGCTTAGCCGGAAATTCAGGAAGAAAAGGTAACACTTGAACTTCCAATTGAATTCTCTGACTTGGATCCCAAATATGAAAACTCCATATTTTATTCAATACCGGGTACTCTTTAAAAAGAGTAACACCGCTCAGATGGTTTAAAGTTGAAGACAAAGTGCAAAAACCTTTCTTGAATTTGGTCCTATAAATTTTAATAAATGATGACTTTAACATTTGACATTGACATTTTTGTTTGATATTTTCTAGGAGTACTCATTTCTCGATTTGGAAATCAAATATGGAATATTACAGGTGCGAAAACAAAAAAAAATAGTGATCAACTTAAATTTTAACTCAACATTTTCATATCATTGAAAATTATTTCTGTATTTTCTTGGTGTGTTTTTTTTTTTGCATTTTTTTTTCAGATAACTGAAGCACTGTGCTTTCTACATTATATGGGTCAAGTAATTCATCGCAATGTGTCGCCGCAGTCGGTCATCGTCAACAAACGTGGGACGTGGAAGTTGGCAGGTCTCGAGTTTCTGGAACGAGCCAACAGTGTCGACGTTATGGTAAGAGAATCATTATAATGGGCATAGAAATTTATTTAAGAAACCAATATGGGAAGAAACTCTGCCAAAATATCATTATATGTAAATGAAGTGCCTGCCAAGTGGCTTGAGTTGAATTGCTTAAGTTAACTGGGGAGTTGTTTGCGGGCCCCGTTCACACGAATTAATCTTTTTTCATCAATAGCATTATGATAAAATTTAAATTGTTTACAATACTAGAATGGTAGAAAATTATTCTGAAATTTTTTTCTTAAAAAATAAACACTTAAAAAAGAAACATTTTATAGTAGTTTGAAAATGCTCCGTTTTTCAGTTTTTTTTTATCAATATTTCACAAAAAAATTATGTTCGCCTTTTTTAAACTGTCCTAAAACGTTTTTTTTTTTAAAAAAAGATATAAAACTTTTTTATGAAATAAATGCTAATGCAAAAAACCTAAAAAAAACGGGTCATTTTCAAATTGTTTCATTTTTAAGATATATTGGCCATGGAAAAAAAAACTTTTAGCGTAATCTTTTACCATTCTAGTTTCAAAAACAATTTGAATTTTTTTTTCGTAATATTGATTCTGAAATAAAGCTCGCGTTACGTTTTTGCGTCCAAAGCCATTACAGTGGCGCTATCTGGAGGGACAAAAACAAAATAAATATCTATTCATCCACCTTAAACAATTTTCTTCTAAATTTGCACCTATAAAATAGTTTTAATGGTTTTTTTTTTGTGGGGAACGCCCTTAATACTTTTATCAATACATTGATCACGTATTGATCATTTTCTCGGAGTGCTCCTGAAGTCAAAAAATTCTACTCTGATCAATAGCAACCCCTTTATACTGAATGACAATTACTAGCGGATCAATTGATCACAAAGAAACTATTTTGTTTTGTATTTGAAGATAAGCTTTTGGTGTCTGAGAAATTCCGTTGTTATTTGTGAAACTAGAATGTAAGCTTGATACAAAGTGAAAAGGGTGACTCTTTGGAATTCTAGATGTCTGACAATTGTTTGCACTGATGGTGATGAATGTGACATTTGAAGAAGCACTTTTCAATCATTGATCACAAGTGACCAGTGTGTGTCTTGTCTGCTCACCAATTGTGTTTTTAAGTGTCACTCGTATGGTGCTGTGTCACTTTCGAGCAACAGGTGAACTTGACTGTCAGTCAGTGTTAATCATCTTTGGACTTTGTTCGGTCTAGTGTCTATAGTGGAACATTCAAAAGAAATGTGAATTGGAATCGCAATATGTCAAATCATTAGGAATTGTGTACCATGTTTGAAATCTTCGATATTGATGTGACGTGAGTGTGGCAGTGTGGTAACATTCTTGTTAAATTATATTTCTGACCAGAGTTTTTACAACGTTGACAGTTTAGTAGAACTCATTCAGTTTCTTCCCAAATAAGTCTAAAATACTATGGAAACCTGTTTAACACGAAATGGAAGTTACCGGAATATTTGTTTCTTGTTAAAAGAAAAACAATCTTTGTGGTTTGTACTACAACATTGTGATGATTGAAACGTCAATACATATGAAGGCCTTAGAAACGAAAAAAAAAAAGAATTTCGTGTTATCCGGGTTTTTCGTGCTTTCTGTTTACGTATTAAATGGTTTCCCATTGTATTTAATTTTTATATTAACTGGAAGAAATAAGTATTTCCAAATGGACAGAAAAATCGATTTCTCGTTTTCAAACAACCCAAAAAAATAAAAAAAACGTTCATTTGTTATTACATTTTTTGGTCTAATTTTGTAAACGTAAGTCCATTCTTAAAGTTCATCATTTTAAATATAATAATCAAGATTATAAGAACTTTAAGAAAGAAAGTTCCAATATGGAAACACTTTGTTAAAAAAGATAAATCAATAAAACGTCGGTTGAAATTCTATTTCTATGGGTTCAAGTTGAAGTTTAAAGCTATTTTCACACGGACGACTTTGTGTCGACCACTCGGTGGCTCGTGTGTAGATAGCCACATAAAATTATAGATTGCTTTCGGTGTATCAGGAATTAGTATGTTCTTGATCGCCACCGACAGACAGGCAATAGTCGCCACTTGAAGCAGGACTCAACCACTCATCGCCACGGCGGGGAAACAATGTAATCAGTGGTCTGCTGAAAACGACCTCTTCATGTGGTGCCACAAAGTCTGAGCGGTAACTAGCTAATTTTGCGCCCGACACATAAATTAAACTGGCGCTCACCTAGTATTGCCATTCTAGCTATTTTTTGCGCCCTTAGAATTAGTCAAGTTAGTTTGCGCCGCTATTTATACGCCTGAGCTTTGCGCCAAAGTCAAGAATAAAACTAGTGCTTCCTTATTATTACTCTGATAGTTATTTTACGCTCGCGAGCTTTGCGTCCGTGGCATGAGCTCGCCTTGCACAAATGCACAAAATTGGTCCGTGTGATGCTGTAATAAGTTGTGCCTTTAGACATCTTGACTCGCGGAGACAACTGGATGAGGCTTTGGTTGAACACCCCAGTTGTCTAGTTACCGAGTTGAGTGACACTAGCACTCTTGACAGACGTCACAGTCAGGTCCATGTTAATTGAAGTGACAAGAGTGTTTTCTCTAGAGTAACTTATTTTGCTTTTCCTCGTGACTTTTCGGTCACAGCTCGAAGGTATTAATTTACTTTCGTAACCTTTTGGTCATCTATTTTTTTTTTTTCTTCTTCTCCTGATAGGCACCAATCACCTGTCATTCTTGGACGTCAAAAATCGCCAAGATGGCGCAACCAGATTTGGATTATACATCACCGGAAACTCAGATCACTTCAATGTGTAGTCCACTGAGTGACATGTTTTCATTGGGTTTGCTCATCTGTTCGCTTTTCAATAAAGGGAAATCGCTCATTGAGGCAAATCACAGCAGCTCCGCATACCTCAAACAATTGGAAATGGTGAGTTTGTGTAGATTGGGGCCCTCGTAATGACACTTTTGTGACCTCATTTTCATTGTTTTTTTTGTGTTGATGGTCTTTTGCACTGTTATTACTGCTTTTTTTTTTCTCTCCCGATAAAACAATAATCGAGTGCTTGACCCTTAGATTTATTTGAAATTCAGTCAAGCGGTTTTTAGTGTATTTGTACAACATTTTAGGAGTTTTTGAACGCACGTATTGTATAGGCATTTGTTTTAGAAAGTCAGTATTGAGATCAGTTATTTTTTAAAGTAGGTATACTTACGATTACTCATTTTGTCGATGAATTTCAGTTACTTTCCAATTACAAACCTGCCAATTGCAAGCACATAAATTATTATCAATTAGAATACCGGAATTAGAAATACCGGTATTAATTAACACTACAAGTGATAAAGTTTCAAAAGTAATGTGACAAATTACTAATTACTTGAACAACTAATCATTAATGGTTTACTCGAGTTATTAGTACAGTTTGAGAATAAAAATAGTTTAAAATAGAAAACCCAAAGGTAATTTCAAATTAATTGAAATATATTTTAAAGTAATTGCATTTTCAATTAGAAAAATTAATTACATTTACAATGTTTCAAAAGTAATGCGATGGATTACTTGAATAAGACATTTAATTGCAGTCATTCATTACTTTTACAAAATTACTTCTCAACACTGTATTGTACTGCATTTCAGACTCAACTTTAATGAGGACTTGAAATCATGTTAAAGACTAGAATAATAAAGAAATTTACTTGAGGTATTTTTATGAAGTTTTCAGTTTATGAAGGGCAATAAATGTTTGAACACATTTTTTTCCAATTTATGGAGTTTTTAGGGCTTTTATGGTTTTTTTAGGGTTATTTCTGATGCCTTTTTTAGAATACTGTTTTTGGCCTTTTTTTGACATTAGCCAAAGAAAGTCTTTGAACTTGAACGTTTGGACTTTTTAGATTTTTTTTGTAGTTTAAGAACACAACAAGACACTTAAATTCTGTCAATTTTATTTTAACTCGAATACTTTTTTGTGTTAGAGTTTATAAACTATTTAATAGGTTTTCAGGACTGTGTGTTGAGCACTTCTGAGGCCTGAGGACAAGAAAAGTTCATTTTAAAAGATATCTTCATAAAAAAAATGCTTTTAGCCTGCCTGTTCATTTCCTATGCTATAGTTTCTACTTTTTTTAGCATACAGTTTGTCTAACATGTTTTTCTAGTCATTTTTCTAAATAACTGGGTAAACAACCATCTGTTTTCATTTCTTTTTGTCTTTTAGTAAAAAAAATATGATGCGATATTTTTATTTTGAAAAACAAAAAAAAATGGAAAATAGGAAAAGCTGGAAGGCTTGTTATTTTTTTTGTGTGCGAAATGTTTTAGGTCTCTTTCTATATTCTAAGGTTGCTGTCATTGCAACCGTTTTTTTTTTCGATGTGCTTGTCAGACATGCTAGTGATTTCTTTGTCACAATTTTTTTTCTTCTTATTATTGACAAAAAAGAAAAGACTTTGTAGAAGCTCTTCTTGTTATGTTGAGATGTTATATATCTTTTTTTTTTTTTTTGCATTTACCTTCGAGTCATCTATCTCTGTGGAATTGAAATACAAAAGAAAAAGTGTTGGTATCGACAAGCACCATATGTTCTTTCTAGTATTATGCTTCTTTTTTTAGAATTTTGTCAAGGGTATATATGGAACAAAACGGACAAATTTTTTAGAATGAATGGATGTTGGAGCGAGGGTAGAATAACTCGAAAACGAAAAAAAATTAAGACATGCAGGGGTTTTATTGTATTTGATGCACTACTACTACTACTACTACTACTACTACTACTACTAACTAGTACTACTAACTACTACAATAAAAACTTGTTTTAATGCGAAATGAAACGGAAAGGAATATTTTTTTTTGTCTTAAAAGAAAGCTTTAAAATGTTTTAATCTACTATACCGAAAATACATTTCGTGTTATTTAGTTTTGTATTAAACGGTTTTCATATAGAGACTTATACCTTCGACACATAAGTTAAATGAATTCAAATTAAATGTGTTTAGGTAAATTATAAGGAATCCAGTTAAGGACATGAACCCAAATAAAAATTGACTTTATTATTAATATTTTAAATTGAAATACTAAGTCAATATTTTTTAAATAGTTTATGTAACATTTAAGTATTAACTCAATATTTTGAGATTATTAACTGAATAAATTGAATTTGACATATTGACCATTTGACCTTCACAGGGCTCTGTAGAACGTGTTTAATATTTAAATGCATTTAACTGTGTATGTGTGTCGAGGGTATTAGCGAGATTTCGTACGAGATGAAATTTAACAAAATTAATATATTTAAATAAAGTAATTTCGTTTTTGTATAGATTTTGTACTTTTGAGTTAGCGAAGCAAAATTCAAAAACGAACACAAAACGAAAACATTCGCCTTATACTTCGATTTGGATGGTCATTTTCCACCAAACAGTGGCTGCTTAACAAAAAAATGATTAACCTTTATTGTTATTTGTACCTGGTATTCTTAACCTCAATTACAATATCACAAATTTATAATTTCTTTTGTCTGCCCAGCACCCACATGTACTACCAGATCTTATTATGCCTACTTGAGATTCCCATATCAACTTGCAATTCCCACATTTTAACGTTTCAGCTACTTCCAATTTCGGCGTCTAACTTCAAAATTCTTACATCTACTTCGAATTCCCAAAACCACTTCTAATTCTCACAGTAATCTCAGACTTCTTCATTCTCGGTTTATAAATTTGACAATTTTTTAGTTTTTAATAAATATAGTTTGAATTTTGTACTATTGTACTTTTGTCTATTATGATGAAAACAACTCCACAAAATTGCAAGTGTGTAGCTTTTATGCTTTTTTGAAATACGTATCCTCGAACAATACACATGTATCGTACACCACTCGTTTGTGTATAAAAGCGAATGATTGTCTCACAGTCGCATAGTACTAATGGCAGAGGTGGCATTTTTCACCTTTCCAAAGAAAAATGCCTGATTGTGGGAGACATTGTGGGACACAAGAGATTGAGTAGACTTTTTGACTATCTTATTTATTGTGTTGTTGCATAGAGATAGAGAGAGAGAGAGAGAAAGAAAATTTGATAATTAATTCCTAGAGTATTCGTCGCAACTGACCATTGTTCTGCCACTTTTCCCTAGCTAGAAGAGAATCTGAATGGCATCTTGGAAAAAGTACCACGGCCGTTACAAGATCCAGTACAGAAGTTGTTGTCCAAAGGAAGCAAACAAAGACCCAGCGCTCAACTTTTTTCACTGGTCAGTTACTATACCTAAAAATTTTAAAATATTATGTATGTTTTTTACGTATGTTTTTTTACGCTTTAAAATAATTTATTTGACACAAATAACGTGGCCACGAACCATCTCACTAGCCCATTCCCGAGTTATTTGACGGGGATCTGCAAGGATGTTTTAAAATGTTTTTAAAATGTCTTAAAATAAGCAATCAACATTAATAATAAAATTTATGTATTTTTTTGTGATAATTATATTGAAGTTTTAAATTTGTGAAATATAGTTTTAATTGTAAAATAATTTATATTAGAAAATTTTACACATTAAAGTAATGACTAAAAGAAACCTCTATGCAAAATATCATCTAATGTAAGTTTATTGACTGAATTTTCTTGATTTGTCTATATAGACTAAATATTTCAGTGATTCCGTCGTTCATACGCTTCAATATTTGGACGTGATTCAGATGAAAGATGTAACTCAAAAGGCTCATTTTTATCATAATTTGAGAGATATGATTTACCTCGTACCAAAGGTAAATAATTTTTTTTTTACTTTCTTCTTATGTTTGTTTCTTATTTTTGTATCTCTCGTAATTCTCTTGAGTTGAAGATTCATGTGTAGAATTTTTTCTTTTGCTCGAGAAAGAGAGAGAGAAAAAGAAAGAGAGAAAAGTGGAAGTGTTTGTTGTTATATGAGCATCATTCACTTGTTGTTTTTTTCTGTATATTTTCAGAAACTATGGTTTCAACACGTTTTTCCATCATTACAACAAGAAATCCAGTCTCAGGAGGTGTTGGCCGCCGCGCTTCAGCCCATTATCGTGTTGATCCAAGAAAGCAGTTTGGATGAATACATGAATATTATTTTGCCAAGCATAAGATGTCTGTTTAGTATGCCAAAATCAATACAGGTATATTATTATGTGTATGATGTAAGTAGACAATCGTCGACTCTTCTAGTTTAAAGCTTTTATTGTTTTGCAATTTTTTGTTGTTGTTGCTCTAATGTTTTGTTCCAAGCTTTAATGGAGTTTAAACAGTGAGCAATTTTGAGTTTTGTGCTGAGTTTTCGAGTGGCAACAATATTTATAAATAAAATAAAGCATAAGAAGTGTATGCAAGTTTAGAAAGATGATCGATATCTTTAATTATATATGAAAAGCAATTATGTCAAAAAATATAAGAGGATAGGGTGTGTGAAATATTAATATTTAGGGTCTTGCATACAAAGAATCAAGAATTTTTAAATTTCGATAAAATGGGGGAAAAAATCAAGTCTATAAAGTTTGTTTTGTTTTTTCTTCAAAAACGGTCAAAAAGTCTAAAAATCTTTTAAATGCTTTAAAAAGGCCCTAAGAGTGGCTCCAGATGTCACAAAAAAGCTTAAAAAAGTACAAAAAAAATATTCAAGAATTTTTAATATTAAAAAATTGGGGAAAAACCAATTCTTTGCTTTTTCCAAAAATGAAAAAAAAAAATATTTAAATTCTTTAAAGTGACCTGAAATAGGGTCAACGTGCCCAGATGTTACAAAAAGCTTAAAAAGTTTAAATTATTGAAGAATATTTAAAATTCGAAAAATTGGGCTTTTGTCAAATATGGTCAAAAATAAAAATGAACTGAAAATTCCTCAAGAGGGGCTCAAGGGACCCTAATCTCATAAAAAACTTGAATAAAGTAAAAAGGTTTAAGGTCGTGTTACTTTGAAGTGCGTCAATCATTTGTAATTAATTATGCGTATACTATATATACAGTAGGGTATATTTATATTTACGTAATTTCCAAAAGCAATTTTACAATTATCTTTATAAGTTTTTTTTTCATCTTAATAATAATAGACATGTATACGAGCCCGCATATAAGAATGCATACAAAACAAAGAAATTTATGCAAAAGAATTGGAATGAAAAGAGTATTTGTATTTAGAATATGTTAACCATCAAAAGTGAACAAGCAAGTCATTCTAAAAAATTACCATATTCGGCTAAATCAGTAATTCTTGCACTGTGTTCCGCGAAACTCTTAAGTTTTCGTAAATTACACGTAGGTGTTTCACGAAGACCTTTGAAAATTTTATAATACAGTATTTAAATATTGTGGCAGTTTTTCTTGCGAGCGGCGGTTCTTCGGGCGAGTAACAGTTTTCGACCGAGAGCCGGTTTAGGAGCGAGGGCCATTTTTTGAACGAGTGACAGTTTTCAATTTGTTGTGATACGTGTATTAATTGTCAGTTTTATGTGGTTCGTGTCATTAACTCTAATTTCACTGTACTCTGCATAAACTTGAATTTATTTAGCTAATGTGTAGAGACAAGGCCATTGTCTAATTTTTTTTATAGATTTCCTACCAATGGTAATTGATTGTTTTGCAGATTGTCAAGGGATTCTATAGAATGTCTGTATTTCTACTTTGACTGTACATTGAACAAATATTTATAAAAAAAAAGTTGTAATTCAATAAGATGTTTAGAATATTGTAAGTCTGCAAGCAATTGCACATAAATGTGGGGAACTACGTTTGGTTTCATTTTTTTTTTTTCCACGTTGAAAATGAAGATGCATTTGTTTGTTGCTTTAAGTGATGAATCAATATTTTGAAGAATGTATTTTCTGTTTTGTCTAAATATATGTAGTTTTTTTATTGAAGAGAAGCCCTTTTTTAATGCGACTGATTTTTTTTTCTTCTTGTTTGTTTTTTGCGTCTATGAAGGCTACAGTGACGTTATTAGAAAATCTGCATATTTTATTGGAGAAGACGCCAGACGAAGATATCAAGTCCGAAATATTGCCCATGCTTTACAGTGCATTTGATTCTGCAACGCCTCAAGTTCAGGTAGATAGCATTTTAGATTTTTTATGGTGGTATTTTTTCTATTAGCAGCCACGCATATTCTCTAATCTAAGGCTGAGGAGGTGTTATATAGGTTATGCCGAAAGTGCAAAAAAAGGCGAAAAGCAGCTATACGATCTTCTGCATAGAGGCCAAGCGGCTGCTAATCGAAAGAATAACCTTTTATGAATAAAACTGGATTCACACGGACTGTAGTGTGGTGCCACATAAAGTGGTCGTTTATAACAGACCTTTGATTAGACTGGGGTTGGGGTTGTTCACACAAGGCACCGTCATCTTTTTTTTGAACCACGGAGGCAATGCTTGGTGGAGATTTGCCACAAGTGGCCACCACCTCCGGTTTGTCAATGATTATCAAAGTCATACTAGTGGCCCGTAATCACTACAGACTATTTGTTTTTAATGATTTTTCGTGTGGAGTAAGCCGCGTCAACCACTTTGGGGTGCCACAAGGTAGAGCCGCAAATCGGTCAGCGTGAAGCTGACCTAAGATGTGTTGTTAAGTTAGGTTTATGATTTTCAAATTTTGGTTATTCAGCTTTCCAGGAGCAGACAATAAAGAGAAATTGAAGGTGTGTTAGAAACTCGAACGGAGGCTGAGAATATTTTTATTGTAATATCTTTCAAAATAAACGTTTTATAGGCGAAAATTTTAAATTATTTTCTGCTTATAGTTGGAACATTTTCAAACTGACATAAAAAGCTTATTTTAAAAAATAACAACATAAAATACTTTTAAGTAATCGAGCTACCATTCTAGTTTCTAAAACACGTTGAAGTTTCTCTTAATGCTGTTACTGAGAGATGGAATAACCTGACTTGGAGATATGTTTACCCTTAAAACCACCTTAATGACTGATTTTTCTTTTGTTTATATTTATGAAGTGTGCAGCTCTTCAAGCGGTGGCTTCAATCGCTGACTATCTTGATGAAGCTGCCATTCGCAAGATGGTTCTTCCGAGAGCCAAACAAGTTTTTACAAAAAACGCCGGAATGAAAGCGAGTGAAGTAGCTGTAAGTTTGAAATGTTTTAGTTATTTTTAAATTTGAACATTTGTGTTTTTATTTCGCCAAATTTTTGTGTATTTTGAGTACATTTTAAATTTTAAATGTGCTAATTTTGAAAATTTACTTTTTTATATCGCAGTTTTAAATTTAGAGTCGGGTGGGTATTTAGGGAGGCGAGTTTGGTGGGTGAGAGGTTACGAGGTTTACGAGTTTTTATCTAATGCCTGCAGAATTATTTCTAATGAGGAGGGGTGGGGCGGAAGAAAAAATTATTCCTAAAATAAAAGATTTTCTCATCTGCGGTTGCAATTTGTTGAAAACAATCAACTAATGGATGATAAGATGAAGGATTGCGTTTAATTTCCGCGCTGCTACACTTTGTACGACCGAGGCAGTTGCTTCACTCGACGCTTCTCGCAGTGCCTGATTAAGCCAAGAAGCACCGCCAGGCTTTTTGGTGCTTGGACCCCGTTCACTTAACAGGAAATAAAATGCCAATAATCTTAATATTTTTTTTCAAACCCTTTTGCATGTTATGGTAGCTACTAGCATTATTATATTAATAGACTGGTTTGTTTAGTTTAATTGTTAGCATTCCTTCAAACTCATCTTTATTAGCATTATTTTAATTATTATTACAGTAAACACAATTAATTTGTTTTACTTTTGTACGGGGCCCTATGCTTCAGCCTACTTAGCCTAATGGATAATCCACGCCTGACCTCGCCCTATTTACAGCTTTGTTGAATTAAAATTATTAGTTGTGATTTGCAAATTTTATGTTTTGTTTATTTATGTCTAAAGGTTCAGTCCAAAGTTTTAGCCTGTATTGAAAAAATCATCGACAAGTTAGAAAAGAACACGTTACTCGATGAAGTTTTACCAATGTTGGCCGAAGTTAAACTCCAAGATCCTGTCATCCTTATGACGGTTGTAAGTAAGTGATTGTTACGGAAATAACGGTTATAATTTCTTTTTAAATTGTACATGAATTTTGTCATTCTATTTTAAGGTGGTTTTAAAGTATAAACGCATCTCGAACTCTGACTATTCTATCTTTCAGCTGCAAATTGAAGAGAAACTTGAACGTGTTTTAGAAACTAGAAGGGTAGATTTATCACTTAAGGGTATTTTTATGTTGATATTTTTCAAAATAAGCTTTTTATGTGAGGTTGAAAATGACTCAACTTTAAAGGGACAATATTTTTTTTAAATTTTTGTCTAAAATGTGTTGATTTTGAAAGTCGTTCATTTTAGATGAAAGAGCTAGAGTTCTTGTTTCTAAAACACTTTCCAGTTTTTCTTAATTTGTCACCTGAAGGATAGAATAATCAAGAGTACATAAACCGTCTTAATCTGTTTTTTTTCTTCTTCTATTTTAAGATATTTATAAGCAACTGTTGAGTGATAAAAAATACGGATTGACTGTGAACTTAATTGCGACCAAAGTTCTTCCGAGCCTTGCGCCGCAGATGGTAAATCCCGGCTTAAACCTGGATGACTTCACTCTATTGATGGGAGTCATCCAGGAAATGTTCTATCAAGTGGATCGTAATCAAAGAAACAAGCTCAAATTGGATAATCTTACGCTTCCAGTCAATGAAAAGTGAGTATTTCTTATTTTTTAAGTGGCTTTTACAATTTGATTAGCACATCATCATCATTGTCCTTTGCGTCTATGCGTTGTGTCTCGTTTGTGTGTTTTTTGTTGTTGTTGCTCGAATTGCTTCGTTTTGTTACGAGTGCACTGCCACATCAATCTCGGCTTAAATGATTGAGACGTAAATTGTATTCGGTTAATGCCACAAACGTTCGAAGCTTCGACTAGGGAGCAATCCGAACAAATGCTCTGATTTTTATCTCCTTTTGTAACTTTTTAAATAAAGGTGGCTGAATAGACATTTATTTTGTTTTGTCCCGCTGAACGGTGACACAGCAGTAGCCATACAGAAAAATTCAAAGTGTTGTATAAACTAGAGTCACTGATAATGCTAAATTTTTTTCAAAATTGGTATCTTTTCAAATAAACTTTTTATGACAGTTTGAATAACGCGAAAATAGTTTTTCATGAAATATCAATGGAAAAACCTAAAAGCGGGTCATTTTCAAACTGCCATAAAATGTTTATTTTTTAAGATATTTCAATGAAAAAACTTTTAGCATCATCTTTTACCATTCTAGTTTTCAAAAGAATTTGAATTTTTTCCGTAATATTCTTTCTAAAAAAAAGTTCGCTTGTCGTTTTTGCGCCCAAATTTTACAAAAACGTCTATGGAGCATAACATTAGCCACCGCAGTGGCGCCATATGGTGGGACAAAAACAAAATAACTATAGTCATCCACCTTAACTTCTACTTTTCTGTATAGAAGATAATGGAATTTTTGGCGATTGATTATAAATCAAAATTTGCCAAAAATCATAACTGTTTAAATGTATTGAAAATACCTGAGGAGGGCATGGCCCAGCCGTTCTCAATTCTCTATGTTCTATAACGCTTAAAACTTAAAAAAGTTGAAACTGCAAAGAAAATGAGAAAGTTGTAATAGAAATTAGATGTTGCACTCATTTTTTGCTGGAAGGTGGGCTCCCCCCCCCCCAACAAGAAACCACCTTGGCCACCTCATACTTTTATGCCTTATGACAATCGGAAATACTCATACTGTATGTATGTCAACTGCAAAACTCTTTAATTATGCAAATCGTTAACCATTTAGCTATGAACTTTTGTGGCATTGTGTAGTTATTTTTTATTTTGGTGACTCATCGGTCAATTTTAATAATGTCGTTCACACAAAACTTTATAAATGTTGAACGGGATCAAATTACTGGTGAGCCACCTATACTGCAAAATATATTGCTTATAGTCTATTTTATCCGAAAGTTTGTTTTTTGCACTTTTTTCTTCATTGTCTACATTTTTTATTATAAATAAATTAACTCCTTTAAAGTATTGTTTCCACTCAGACTTGTGAATCTGTAATTATGAATGAATATAAATGTTATAGCTATTCCAGCCGTCGCTTGCAACATAAGCCATGCAACATGTTAATTGCTTTTAAAACATTATTGAGCCTGGAAAAGAATCTTTTGACAAGGTCATGTTGCAGACTCGCGAGTCTGAGTGGAAACGCACCTTTAAGCTTCGTATATATTTGAGCTCTAACGCAAACGAGTAAGTGCAAAGACTTACGAATGCTCGAAGTGTGTACATCGATCCACGGCAGTCCGAATGGCCTCAGGTTATGCGTATTCGCTGTGAATCAGAACCATTCGGTGTCAATTCTTCAAAGAACAATCTGTCGGCGTATGGATGCTTTTGATCAAAAGTCTGTAGAATAACTGAGGCTTTCTGAACAAATGGAACGGCACCTTGTGCTGCCACGACTCAGTGCCACCTTTAGGCACAGGCTAACAGATCTGTAGCCCAGGACCCCTTAGTTTTAAAGGGTATACCGTTTCTTAACTTTAAAAAATTTAAGCATTCGAACCAAGTTTTTTTTTGGAAATTTATAACCCACCACTTCTGAATCAGAAGTGGAGGGCATTGGTTATAAAATGTAGGTGGCTAATGTTTAAATGTAACATTTGTGGGTATGCCCGTGGGCCCCCAATTTTACGTAGCACAGGGCCCCTACAATTTGTAGAATGGCACTGTGCCACGTTCGTTGAACACTGGGAATAAATATTTTCACGCATGAAGCATGCGTGCCCTCGTTGACGTTCGTGTTCGAATGTATACGGAGCTTTATAAAGAATACTTTAGAGATTTTTGCCAGCGCGATGTCCCGATAAAAGCGTTATTTTTTGAATTTTTTTCTAGTACGCTTTAAACTTTTGCAGATTTTTTTTTTTGGAAAAAAAAGAGCTGAAGTTTTTTAATTAGCTTATTTTAAGTTTTTAAGTAGACTTGCTTAGAGAATGAATGGAGAGGAGAACGCGTTCGCGTTTGGGCCAGCTTAGTGAGTGTGCACTTTGACAGTCAAATGTTTTATTTTGCACAATTCGGCTGTAATATGATAGATGACATGATGTTTTTTTGCATGTGTTGACGTCAAAATTGCATGTCGAAAAAAATATTTCACGCTATTCGCTTGGCCCTGACCACTGAATGCGCGTGTGTCTGCCGCACGCCCTGTGTTGGCTAGGAGCAACCTGCGGCAGTTGCACAGTGCCGACAACGTCCCAACCTTCCAAATCTCTGGTCGTAGCGAGAGAAAGAAGACTTCGTCGAGCGTCGAGGACGTGGTTCGAAGGGACAGCAATTCTTCTGGTGAGTTTTCAGTGCGGTTTTTTTTTCCACTCGTAAAAAATCATTCGTAATTAGGATTTTCATAAACAGCTGATTCCAACTTCCTGAGGGTTCAAGCGGCATTCAACAGTCGTCGTCATTCGGACAATGCCCTCCTCATTCCTCACATACAGGTGAACCCCAGCAGTCCGGACAGCGGATCTCCGACGGGATTCATGGGGAACTTTCCGATACGAAGGCATTCGAGTGTTGGACCACCCGAAGCCAAATACCTCCAACAGAGACCGTCTTTAGTAAGGAGTCATTTTATTGTACATCTTGAATTGTTTTGTGAAGTTTTCAAATTTCGGTAAGGAGAAATTGATAAGTGTGCTAGAAACTAGAATGGTAGCTGATTCACTTAATACTTATTTTCATGTTTGATTTTGATATCTCTCAAATTAAACTTAATGCTATTAAACTTGAGTCATTTTCAAACTGAAATTAAAAAGCTTATTTTGAAAAAAAGGATATCGATATGAAAAAGTAGCTTTTAAGTGATTTAACTACCTTCCGAGTTTCTAAAACACATTCTAGTTTCTCCTTTTTTTTTCTCCTGAACGAGAGAATAATCAAGAGTTTTAAAATCAGATTTCCATAAACACAACTTTGAATGGGTAATTTTTTAATATTTTAGACAAGTGCATTTTTTATGGGTGCAACTCCGGGAACTCTGAAAGGACGTAGATTTTCAGCATGTGTGCCAGCAACGATGGGATTGGGAAACCAACAACAGCAGGGATCGACATTATTGCAACAGTTGGGATCTGGCGTGGTATTTATATAGTTTCAAGCTTTTGTCGTATTATTCTTTTTTCTTTCTCTTTTGTTTCCCCCTCTTCCTTATTTGCATAATTAGTAATTACATTTTGAATTGCTGTCACAGCTTTCAAAAGTATATTTGCCATTAACAACGGAATGTTGGTTGTAACAGACTTGGCTAAAAATGTTTTCTTTTCTGTGGAGAAATATGTTAATGAGTGATTTAACATAACAGCATGTTATTAGAAAGAGAAAATGCAAATGATTTTGTTAAACATATTTTATATTATTAGTGTATAATCTCATTTGAACGATGTCGGAACACCAAAATGATGTTCGTGGCTGTTGATTTAACTCTAGATTTTAGTTACACTAATAATACGTAGAATTATTATAAGTAGTATATAGATTTATTGGTTGATGTCAAAGATGTTTGCGACTAAAGCTCTTGGCACACAGACCACTTAATAGGAAGACACTTAATAGAAAACGCTCAAACACGTCCACTCTGAATTGGCTCCTATTGCACACGGTCCAACCGATCACGGATGACGTTTTCTTATGATCCAGTGGTAGTAACCCTAAAATGACTAGATATTTTTGAAAATAAGCGTTTTATGTCATTTTGAAAAATGATTCAACTTTCTGCAAACGACATTTTTAATTTTTTTTCTTATTTTCTGTATATGCATTGGCGCCGGTAGGATATTTTGCAAGGTGGTTCATGCGGCAATCAATTTTTTGTTCAGTAATTTTTTGATTACTAGTACTGTATTCGTTTTTTTTTTGCACAGTTTGGTTTGTTTTAATGCTTTCATAAATTAATGAAAATATTGAAAATTGTGTATTACTTCGAAACCTTAAGGTGTTGCACTTGCACTATGCTACCGGTGTCCACACGTGTATATGTGTTGTTTTCCTTTTATACGGTTTCCATTGTGTTTTATTTTGTTCCATTTAAACTATTTAGTGCGATTATTGAAACAAAAAATTGCATAACTATTTTTTTACTAATTATTAAGGCACAACTATTCAGCAGTAAGCAGCAGTAAAATTACAAGCACACTTCATGTGGTGGAGATCATTTGGATGGCACAACAATATAAGAAAAGAAACATCTCGGATCTGAGGCCTTTCTTTTCTTTATAACAACGCAAAAAAAAAGAGGAACAAGTGTGTCTGTGTGTGTGGAATCGAAATGTGAAACCCCGGCCATCGACCAATAGTAGTATAAATAAAAAGTGTTTTGTCGCTTTGTCGTTTGCTACTGCCAGTACGTACGCTTCCGTCGCTAGCTCTTAAATCGTAACACGGAAAAGATAAGAGAGAAAGACGAGAAGAAGAAAAAACCTGAACACTTATGTATGAATAGAGTTTATATGGGTGTTTCTCTTTCTCTCTTTCTGATTAAAAAATGATGTTTGCTCACAACTTACTAAAAAAAACACCTGACAATCGTCACTCTTTGATGACTATATGTATATATAAATATACGAGTATAGGTGACAATATACATGTCTTAGTATATGAGTCTCCTTACTATTTATTTCCCCTTTATGGTGGGTCATGTATGACTTCAAGAACATGGAACACAGGATTTTTTAGAGAAAAAAAAAACAGAAATTCGTTTTTGACGTTGACGTCGTTGCATTTCTATTTTCAAGTTTTCTTTTAGTTTTTGTTTTATTTTAATTGTATATAGTGAGCCTGAATTTAAGAAGAATGCTTTATTTGCTAAGCCATGTGTCGCTCTGTATGCTGTCGAAGATAGTTTCGTGTCGTATGTGATATGGGAGCCTTGAGCTCTCTTTGCCCGTGTAGTTAGGAAAGAGCCTGCTTGAGTTTAATTTTTCGTTATATCATTTTTAGTCTTTGCGTAAAGTTGGAGGGTCTCTGGTTTGTATTGGTAATATTAGGCTCCTAACTCAAGCTGGGTGCACATTACAGCAAACTCAGATTCAACTACTGGACTGATGTTATTATGAGAGTTGAAATATAAAATTGAGATGAAGTGGTGAATGTTTATTTTCCATCCAAATTGCAGCAACATACAGTATGTCTATCAAACTATAGTTAAAAAACCACCCACTTACAAAAAAGGTTGCTATGGATGGTGTTGGGAGGGAAAAATCGAAAAACCCGTCCATTTTCATTGAAATCTGAAGCAATGTTTCCCATGGTCAAAACCGCCAAAAAAGTCTTTGGTCAATGATTTCCAATGGGTGCAAAAAAGTTGTTGAAAAAAGCAAACTAAACAAAACTTTCCTATTACATACAGTTTTACAGTATTACCACACCAGTGGTTTATTAGAGACTACTGTAGACCATTAGCATGATTTGAGTTTTGCTAGGTGTGCCGCAATTTTTTCAGACAAAATATACATGTACTATGCTGTGACACCATACATATGGCACGTTACATATTACATATGTTTACATATTTTATATCAATATGTAAACATATGTAATATGTAACATATACTGTACTTGGGTTTAATGTTGCTGTAACGTGTGCATGTCTTTACACTTGTTTAGAATGACAAAAATGTGCGAGAGACAAATCTTTTGCAGTACTTTGATGAGTGTTAAAAGGCATTAAGAATGCCATGTTCATTACAAGTGACAGACTTTTCAATGTTTCAAGCAGAAACAATTATGTCCATATCAGTAATGATATGTTTAAGGCACTAATGGTGGTATTCTTAATGATTGCTTAGTCAAAGGTAGTGCTAAACTCATCAATGCTAAACTCAATCATGTTAATGTTGATAAGTTTAGAACTAACTTTTAACTAAGCAATAATTAAGAATACCATGCACTGAGCTTTGCAAAGTTACCATTGATAGTATGAACTGAGCATTTTAGTTTGGGCTCTTAAGAGTAATGTGATGCCAGGTTTATTTTCTTGGGTGACTGAAGAAGGTTACTAATAAATGGACAATTCCTTCTGTTTTGAAGTTAGCCGAAAACGGCCTAAACTCGGACCGCGACCAAGCCATGAATGCCGGCCTCATTGAAAATTATTTGATAACCTCTCTTTACATTATGTGAAGCATGTTAAGTTTAAAACTGGGCTACGTTATGTTATTAACAACCAAAACCAGCCAGTAATGCCATCCATGGCCCTCTTTTTATACAGTAGTAAAAAATAACCTCAATTACACCCAAGCCTAGCCAGTGGCCATGCACTCAAGAGACGATGTGTGATGAAAATATGCGCGTTTATGAGTGCATGACCACATCTAGTACCGGCTTTAGGTCAGGCACCAACTCTGGGCATCACTTTTGAGGCGCATCAAAATTTTAGTCAAAAGTTCTAAAAATTAAAGTTAATCAAAGCTATTTGAGATCAATAATCCTTCAAAACAGACGAACAATGCTATATCAATAGGAAATAAAATTTGTGATACTTTTAATATGAGCAATTTTAGTGAGTTTGCTTGTCACGAGGGGGGGACAGTTGTCCAGATCTTGTCCTGAGTGTATTTGAGGCTATTTTTTAACATTACTGTAATTTAAAAATTTAGTGTATACTGATAATGAAGAATAAACTTTCAAGTTGTAGTTAGTTGGCTTAAAATTTTATTTTAGAATTGCCTCTTGTTGCCCTGCCTTAATTGGACACCCAACTTTTGACCAAGCATTAATAGCTGGACTAAGGGCCTACATTTTTTAATATACACATTTTGTAGCAATGCAGTTACTGCTTTTGTTTAATTAATCATTAAAGTATGTTATAGATATTTTTTTTCGAAATCGCTCGCAATCGGTGTTGCAGCTGTCTTTTGTCGAAAACTTTATATATTAGTTATGGCGTCATCTTTTAATGCTGAGCATTTTTGATTGGTCGGAAGATTTTTAAATGCAAAAATTATTAGGCTATATGTAGCTTCTAAATTAGTTGTGTACATAATAGAGTTAATTCTACAAAGTTATATTTAGCATTATTTTTTGTGCAAATGTTTTAGTTTAAAAAGTTGATATAATCTGACAAAATACAAAAATTCTTTTAAACTATAGTTATTTTTTTCTTATGCTGATGAATATTATATACAGAGCCACATTTTTTTTAAAAGAAAAAACAACTCATAATTTAATTTTATCTCAACTTGTGTGTGTCTAGTAAAGTCAATTAACGTGGGGTGTAATTTATTGTTCGATCTGGCAAAAACTGTCCAGTCGATAGGTATACAAGCAATATGGCTGTCATTTCATGCTCTTTTTTCTTAAATTACTAATGGCTAAATATATTATTAATATTTCTCTACAAACTGTCACTCAATTCTTTTTTTTTTTTTTTTTTACAAAATCTTACTTGAAATCGATTTAAAGATTACACCCTAATTCCTTAAAATTTAAATTTACAAATTTAATGGCAAGGATTTCGGTAACTTTGTTTTTCTTGTGTATTAATCGGATGTCTTTTTGATTAAGTAAAGTGTTCTTCTGTCACTTCTGTGTTCCTTATGTGATGTATGTGTTTCTATTAGTCAAATACCATGCAAACAATTTTAGAGAGAAAAAAAGTGCGGAAATTGAATCCACCTAATGTGTATGGGTGTGTTTTTTTCCGCTTTTTTTTAAATGCTTTGATGACGCCATTTTATATGGCCCATTATCGGATGCAACTTTTTTTAGGTGATTTTGTTGCCTCGCTCTTTTTTCCCTTTATTATTTCCCTATTTTCTCCTTTTTTCTTATTATCTCCATATTTTCTCCTTTTTTCTTATTATCTTTCCTATTGCACTATATTATTAACTTTCATGTATGCTTAACTATGTTAATGACAGTGACTAAATGGAGTAATTAGGCTAAGTAAAGAATGTGTATGCTGGCCATCTTTTTTTTCTTTTAACTTATTTATTTTTTAGTATTTTTTATTAAAAAGAAAACATTTGTCTTATTTTTTAACTGCATAAAATAAAGTTGATGCCAGTTAAAAAGATTTCATGGCAATGAAAATATTCGTTTTAATAATTAAATCTTTTAAATAGTCATAGCAAATTTTTAATTTTATTTTAAGAATCATAAAACCATTCAATAATTAAAAATATAATATTAAAAATAAAAAAATGGCTGACGTTTCGATTACAATCATAATCATCTTCAGAGCCTAGATTTTGTAACGTAATAATCTATGAATAACGAACAGTGAATCTATTGAACTAACTATAATTTTATTATGAGTGCGCACACCTATTGTTTTTATCCATATCTACTTTTTCTGGTATTTTATGTAAATGCACTGTTGGTGTTTCGTAATATTTTAAAGATCAGAAAATGTTTCCATGTATAAATTAAATTGGTAAATACAGCAGTAAGGCATTGATTTTTTTTGTATAAAAACTGCCAAATATCAAAACTTGTTGTTAAAAAGTTTAGAATTTGAAGAAAGTGAAATTGAAATATAAAAAAGTAAACTGGAATAAAAATCACCTGAAAAGTTATTAAATCCAACCAAGATGATTAAAACAAATATTTTCATTGCCAAGAAAGGTTTTTAGCAACAAAAAAAATCAGGTATACGGTTACTATCATACCACTTTATGGTACTGTACATTGCGATTAGGACAGAATGGCCAAGATTTATCAACTAATCTAGTTTAAATGTTGCAGTGTAAACAAGGCATAACTAACTCATATTCAAGGGTCACAAGTTGGTGAAATCTTCACCTGATTAGCTAAGTTACTGTCTGCCCCTTTGAGACCTAAAACATTAAATGTGTTTAATTTAAACACTTTATTGAAAACATAGATTTTTTGTTCATTTCATTTAGAAAATAAATCAATGCATTGCTTTTAGATTATTATTATTATTATATTTGTTATTGTAAAGGCCCAAGATAATCTGTCCAAATCCAAAAAAAGTCCCAAATGATCCTGTTAAGTCATTTCTTCTGATATTTTGTTTTACACTGTCAACTACCATTTTTTTCTTTTAGCTCCATTTTAAATTCCATTGCCATCTTTTTTATTTATATATTTTAATGCACTATTTTTTGTATATTAAATAGCAAAACAACACACACATTTTTCCTTGTATATATTTGCTTTGAATTGGTACTTTTAAAGCTTGTTTTTTAATGAAACTTTCATATCAATTCTTATATATAGTCTTTATTATCGTTAACTTCAAAGTGGAAAAAAGTTATAAAATTTATTTTCATTCAGAAGAAAAAAAATTTCTATATTTGTCGTTTGTTGTTTCTGGTCACGTTGACGTTATTAATTGTATTGTTTTGTATTAAAGAAAAGTATTTAAAAAAAATACACATCCAAAAAAAAGAGAGAAGAAAATTTAAAAAAAACTACGAAGTGCTTCATTGCAATGTTACCACTGTTCACACTTGGCACATCTTTAGTATATGATATATAGAGCATGGATTTTTATGCGAAATCAAGCAAATGTTTCTCAATTTGTGGCTCAAGTGCCAAGTAATCATCATCACCATTAGATCAACTGCAACTACGCTTTTTCTAATTAAAATTGTCCTTTAGAGGCTAGATGTCTGGTTACTATCACCTAGAGTTCTAGCCTTTAACCAGTATTTTTGATTGAAAAAATTCTAATTGTCGATTGATCTAAATGGGATTATTACTTCACAATTGGCTCATGGATGACAAATTGAGAAACAGTTGCTTGATATTGCATAAAAATCAGAGTCCTTATAATACACTATATATAGAAATAATGGTAATATTATTTTTGAAGCACTTTGTACAATGAAAGAATATATGCATATCATCATCCTATTAGACATCAACGACATTGAAGAGTAGTTTTTAAATTATTCTTGTTTGAATGTTGAAAGTTGTAATATATTTATGTCTTTGTATTATTTTTCATTTTCTTATGTGTTGTTTGTTGTTTATTTCTCCTCTTGCACAATTTTGTTTTCAAAGTCTATTTATTTCTATACATTTTCATCCTTTAATATTGAACAAAAAAACCAACCATAAATATAGCAATAGATGGTTTACGTTTGTGAGCGTTTGTCAAATTTACTATTGTGCCGCGTTTATAGTCATGTTTTTATTGTCATCATGATGTTCTTTCTGAATTTTGTTATTCAAATTGTTCACACAATAGGATAATGTAGACTATAAACGCGGCATTCATTATTGTTTTGTTATTGTCTCTCCAATGTTTTAAACAACAAAAATGTGTTAATTGTGTTTTCAAAGTTCTGTACAGCTTTTATTAGGCTTTTAAAAATGGGGGCTAATTTCTAGAATATTGATATAGATCTATATAAAATGATTATTAATTATTATTATTATTATTATTATTATTATTATTATTATTATAACATGACACATTCTATATTAGACAATATAAAGTTATTTATTGGCGAATTTTTAAAAGAAAAAAAAAGGTTGGTATTTTTGTGGAAAAAATTGCCAGTCGTTGGTTGTAATTTTACGTTTGTTGTGTCTCTCTACGTTTCTATAAGAAAAATTGGCAGAAAAGAAATTTCTAATTAATCTATATTCTAGTCAATATATATTTTCATGGTTGTGTAACTTTATGCTTCAGTTATAAGGAAGAAGTCTTTCTGTATCAATCAATTTTCCTCTTAAATAATACTAACCCTTTTATTAACCTGTTTATAATTTGATTTAGAAAAATTGATATCCAAACTTTTTCACATATCAACATTTTTTCTTTCCTTCTTTTGTTCTTAATTTTTTTGTCTAAATTTTAAACATTAAATATTAAGTTTTTTCTTCTTCTAACAATAACATATCGAATAAATATTTTGATTCTTTTTCTCTATTTCCATACTTCATTCTTAACCACGAACAATTGAAAACTTGTTTATTCTTATAATCTTTCATTCTTTTTCAATGTCTTCTATTAATTTTCTGTAATTGTTTTTTTAAGAAAAAAAAAACGAATTTTTTCCCCTTCTGTAACTTTGTTAACACTCAGGCTGAAAGTGTGTCAATTTTTTGGTACTACCTTCCAGTGAAAGTATGCAATGTTTTATATGATGTACAGTAAATAGTACTAAATCTCATTAAGGTGAAGATGAAGTCTTTTTTATTATTTCATTTCAATTCTGGTAAATGGATACAGCTAAATAGAATGTCACAATTATTCTTGTCGAAGATCTAGTGCCAAAGTGAGTAAATTCGAAACTGATTAACTATAGTGCCAGGCTTTAACCTATTTGCTGTCCAGGACACATCCTGGGCAATTGCCTCCCTTTCCTTTCCGAATAACTACTGTTATGTGCTTATGATTGCTGGACATAATTTACAGTTTGACACTACAATTTAAATAAAACTTCAATTTTTAACGTACATGTGAAGAATAATTTGACTAAACATAACCGAATGTTTTGATGTCCTTTAAGTGATGACCAGAGCTGGTGCCCTGGTTGCCCTTACCTAGAGCAGGCACAGATTAACTACTAAAACCCCATATTAAAAGTTCTCTAAAGCTACCAAAAATAGTAAGCTACATGTAGCTATTTAGTCTCCAAGCTTTAACTGTAGAGTTGTTAAATAGATGGGATGTGTAAACGCAGCTGCGCCAAAGGCTCTTGGGGATCCAAAGGATCTCGGTTTATTGCAACCTTTCGCCATAATGTACTTATTGCAAAAGGCTGAAATAAACCGAAATTCTTTAAAACATACTCAACTCTTTAATCTAAAAAAATTATTAATTGCTAAACTGATTGAATGTCAAACTGAATAACAACCAGAATTTTTCGTGTTTATTCAGTTTGGTTCATTTACTCAGTTTGGCATTTGTTCAATTCGCCGTTTAATCAGTTTCCTCTTTGCTGTATTTTTTAATTTGCCAAAGTATTACGTCACCAGTATTTCTACATTTTCCATAAAATCATTCTAATCGAGGCTTATTACATGACGCTTTCCATACCCGTTTATTTTCAATTTTCTTGTGATGTACGATCTCATGCATTAGGTGTGGAGCCTGCATAGGAGGACATACTGTAACTGGTTGTCAAGTTGCTGTGAAGCCACAATCATCAACAGGTTGGTGGTACTTTTTCATATTATCCCATACATCACTAGTTCCATTAATTATTAGAGCACGACTGTAGATATAAATCTTTATATTGCAACTAATGACATAACTCATACATGTCTTTGTTTTCATGGTGAAAATACTTTTAGCACCTTCACTAATAAAAGCATTATTAATAATAATAAGGGCTCGTATTTTTATACAATATCAGGCAAATGTTTCTCTATCTGTGGCAGACTGATTAGAGGCTAGAACTCTTATTTAACAACTGATATAATTAACTAGACATTTTAACCTCACTCCAGCCTTTTTGATTAAAACAGCATTTATTGCAGTTGCTCTAATGATGATTATTACGGAATTGAAACTAGGGCCACACTTTGAGAAACATTTAGTTAATGTTGCATACAAATCCGAGCCCTAATAATAATAATAGTAATAACAATAAATAGGTTTCTTGTACTTGTTTTTTGTTTTGTTTTGGACAGTATACAGACTACAATAGACATTAGCAGTTAAATAAATTGCATTTAATAAATAAATAAGTCTTATCAGAATTGTTACAAAAAAAACGTAAGAAGTGGTGTGTTGATATAGATAAGGTCCTATATAAGCTACACGTACATAATGGACCTTAATAGCCTTTATGTTGTGTAACAAAATAAACCATTCAAACTTCTGAAGAAGCACCATTTTGTGTTTTGATTCAGTGACATCAGTTTGTGACTGTCTATGTCTTAAAGGTTATCATCATGTCACCATTTTTCCTTTATTCGCATTTATGAAAATGTTTATATACAATTTTCTCTTGCATAATGTGGATACATTTTCCTTAGGACCCTTCTATATTGTATATGTAAGTATATAAGCTCGTTTGCATTAGTAATAAAAATGTTTGCTTTAAAACTATAATACTTTGTAAATTAATCTACTTAACAAAGTAAGTGATACCATGAATGAAGTATTTATTACATATGCTTGTAGGTTTCCCCTAAAGTATGAATTTATTTTTCGAAAAATTGAACTTTGACATCATATACAAATCATAATTTGCTGTTTTTTTTTAATAATAATGTATCTAACTGTTATCAACTATATAAATATTATTCATTTTTTTTCTGTGGGCAAACTATTATAATACTTTGGACTTTTCTTGTTTCATTTAATGTAAGTCATTAGTCACTTTTTTGTTTCATGTTCATGAATTAAGCAACGCAATGATGTATGGTGTTTAAAGTGTGAGGTTACAAAAGTGTGGCTCACTTATATGACCACTGGTCAGTCTTATATGAGTAGACCTGTCACTCAAATTCACTTGAAAGAAAGCAAACTTGGTTTTGTAATGTACTTCAGTAAAAAAAAATGCTTATTGAGGGTAAAATAGCAATTGCATCTTGTCATTGTGTCATTTATTAGACCGTAGTTAACATGTGTAGACAGTTTGGATATATTTGGGCACGTGGCTAAATTTCATTTCAGTGGAGTCAGTCCACTTGAGTGGACCTTGAGTATATATTTTTAGTAAATACTTGTATACTTGAGTTACATTGAAATGACTCAATATCGGGTTTACAAATGAGGCACTTAAAAGCCAAGAGGAATACGTGACATTCTTATTAAAAATGAAATGATAAAGAATATGGTGGAAAAGAGTTTAAATGTTGCTATTTATATGGCTCGTTTGACTCGCTGGAAATTATAAAAATAAATTTGTTTTTAAAAATTTTTTGCTCATTGTGTTGGTGAAATTGGAATCATTTTTAGAGTGCGGGACGCATTAGAGATTTTTGTTGCCGTTGCTCAATGATAAAAACCTAGCAACGAAACTGTTGACTTAGCAATTATTAAGAATATGATCCTAAGAATACACGACTAGAATAATGCATTATATACAGTAAATTCTAAACTCGAAAGAAATTGATAGTCACATTTTGAATTGAGAAATACTTTTTGGAGAATTTAATTTTGTAATGAGAGTACGATTTTAGCTAGAAAGAAAAAAATGGGTGTGAAAGGAATTGTGATTAAAATCTTAACTTGTGTTTTGCATCAGTTGAGACCATTGACATTTTTATCTCTGATTAAAACCATGCATAACAATTTTTCTATCTGGCCCTTCTCTATTTTATAAAGTTAGCCAATAATATTATTTTCTCTACAAATTTCAAGTGATAACCTTAACAAACTTTATGACAAACAACATTTAGAAATAAATTCATTTGCAAATAATTCATATTTATTTTTTTCGAGCCACAAACCCATTTTGCAGCTGCATTTTTTAAATTTTGATTTTAAATTAAGGTGCCACTATTATAAATATTTATTATCATATTTTAATTGTGTAATTTAAGATAACTTATGGTGGTCTTAAATTATTAACGCCTCTCGTACAAAATTTAATGGAACTTGAATGTTTATTAGAAACTAGAAGGGTATAAGCTCACAATGATGCAAGGGTATTTTCATGTTGATATTTTTCAAAATATGACTTTTAAAATGACCCAAATTTAAGCAGAAGACGCTTACCTTACCTTACGCTTACCTTTTTGATAAAATTTTTTATTTTGAAAGATAACAATAAAACAGGCAGTTAGAAATCGCTGAGAACTTCAGTTGGCTTCGCCCTTGTTGTGACGAACGCAACTTCTAATTGATTGGTTATGTAGTCTGATATGACATATTCCGCCCTTTTCAACGTCAAACCACACAACAAAACAATTAGAAGTTGCCGGTCGTCATAACAAGGCCAACTGAAGTTCTCCCCGATTTCTAACTGCCTGTAACAATAAAATAATTAAGTGAGGAGAAGCTACCCTCCCACTTTCTAAAATACTTTCTAAACACTTTCTATTTTCTCTTTATATTGCTATTGAAAGACAGAATAATCAGAGTTCGAAATTCATCTCTATACACCATTTTAACTTGTTTTAATTTTATCCTAATTTTTTTTTATTGTTTATTGGTTTTATTTGGTGGTGTTCTTTAATTTTTATTTAATAATGTTTGTTTGGATTTTTATTTTCCATAACTCTGTAAAAAAACAGTGATTGATTGACTAAAGGTGATTTATGATTTTTTTGCACCAATTTACACCTAATGTCTGGTAATTCTATACCACTGATAACATCATACACATAACAAAAAAAAATGTCCCAAATGAATGAATGTTGGTTCCATTGAGAAGTGACCCTCCCCCTCATGAAACACAACGCCACCTATAAAAGATATTTTTGAAAAACGTTCACTTCAAACTCTTAGTTGAAAAGAATCTTTTATGAAGTTTGCATTATTATTTCAGAGGAACTTAATATCTCATTAGAAAAAAAAGTTTGACAATTTTTTTTAAAAAAGGGTCTGAAATAATTAATTGAGAAAACAATTAAGACAAGAAAAAAATCTTAAATTTTATTTTTAATTAATTTCAATCATATTTAACATGGACTTTGATGACGAGGTTTTGTCTCGTGAATTGGAAAACAGTAGTTTGTTTTCACAATTTGTGGACATGGAGAACGAAAATGTTCCATTGTTTGATATTCACGACCTAACTTTAGTCATTTCTACAGATGAAATTCCTCAAACTTTGACAGATGATTTCCATCTGGACAGAGTGACACTGACGACACCGGTGGTTAAGCAACGCAAAGAAACTAGAAGGAAAAATCAAGGTATGTAGCTGAGTGTCCTAAGGAATTTTAAGAAAATGCCAACATTAAAAAAGACTAGGGCCGAATTCTTAATGTTTTCTAAGTCAAAGATAGTGCTAAACTCCTGAACTTTTGATATGAAGTTTCATGTGAAAGTTAATGAGTTTAGAACTAACTTTGGACTTAAAGTCCTTAAAAATACGACCCAGTTCCGAATACTTGAACCACGCACATACTGGCTCCAAAATCCTAGATTGACAATATTTCGCATCGGCATTTCGCACTTCTTAATATTTTTCATCTAGTGGTGAGCGAAACGAGCCACAAAAATTAGCAACATTTGTTTTTCTTCAATATACTGTAGCAACAAACATGCAAAGACGTTTGAAATTGGAGCAGCTGGTAAATTTTGAGAAATGTAAATTTACATTTCACAGTTACGGAAATAGGGCTTATCTCGAGAGCCACCCAATTTTGACAAGTTCCCGAGAGCTTCACAATTACTATATGCTTAGGGACTTCTTAGTTATGAGAAGCTCCAGGGGCAACACAGTTACGAGAGGCTTCCGAGGGCCTTCCAGTTTAGTGTTGCTTCATGGGACCTTGCAGTTTTGCGAACATCCCGGTACCTTCACAATTTTGAGAGGCTTCTGGCGGAGAGTTTGGGTAGAGTTTTGGTACAGTTTTTTATATTACTGTTAATATAGAGTTAGGTTGAGTTTTACTTGAGGCAAAAGGCAAGAATAAAACTTAATATCATTGTTTCATTTGAAAAAAATAGATTAGGTGATTTATAAAATCTAAAGCAACAAACCTCTAGTGTCCTAGACGAAACATTGTTTTATAAAAAAAACATGTGGTGATTCCTGGTGCGAAAATAAAGACCTACATTTGAAATAGTTAGGCCCTATTTTGAAATTCACTGTTTCTGTTATGATTTATTTCAGGAACAAGTAACGCAAGAAGAGGTGCCTCCACAACCACAAAGCAAAGGCCAACTTCCCGAAATGCTGCTCGAGAACGTTCTCGTGTCAAAAGTCTTCGATCTGCGTTTTTGGAACTTCAAAATTCTCTGCCTTCAGTTCCTCGCAACACGAAACTCTCGAAACTGGACGTTCTCGTATTGGCCACTACATACATAGCCCACTTGATGAAGACTTTGGATGAATCGAATTGCAGCATCATCAAGGACAGCAGTAACTCAAGAGAGGATGTGAGTGGTACCAGTACCACTTCTATCAACACTCTGTCAAGCGTGTTTGTGGATTCATGTTCTGCCGCCACCGCCACTGCCACCAATTCTGGAAACATCTATTGTCCATCTGAATTGCGACATCATAGACTTCGTGAAAAAGGTTACTTGCATCCTGTGAGGGTAAGGGACCATTATGTTACCACCAGATGGTTGAAAGTGGGAACTTAATTGGCTAACATGCATGAATATATATATATATTATTTAATAAAATAGAAGTGGCCAATGAGATCTCGTCTTTACGCTGGAGCTTTTGAAGACAAGAAATGTTTTTCTATTCAACCACAAGTTTCTCCGGAAGACACCAACTGCTCTGTTTCTGGGTTTCTCAGTTTTGATGCATTATTCAATTTTTCAAATTCAACTATAGGTTCCAATTAAAACTAACTTTATACGTATTTAATTGTCATAATGGTGGGTAATTAGTAAATGTGTTAACATCTGTTCAGACAAAAGATTTATAAATTGGGTGTAAACATTTTATATTTTTTATATTTTTACATTTTACATTTTAGATATTTTTTTTAAATATAAGTGAGTATTTCTAGAAAATTTTTTCGTCATGGTAATATTAAAAAAATAAACGTTTTATAGCAGTTTGAAACAAATAACACACGCAGAAAACGCTAACAAAAATGATGAATCCAATTTAATTTTCTATCCTATTTATTTTGCTTTTTTTTCTGCTTACTTTCTGTCAAATAAATAAAATAGAATTATTTAATTACGGTGGTTTTAAAGGGTAAACACATATTTCGAACTCTGCTCATTCTATGAAGTCCAAAGTGAAAACAAACTTGAATGTGTATTAGAAACTAGAAGGGTCGCACAATCACTTAAGGATGTTTTCATGTTGATATCTTTCAAAATAATTTTTTTACCACCGTCACCGGGTGGGGGAATTGCACCATTCAGTGCGTTTGTTGAATTTGTTCATACAAGAGTGTGTATGCAGTGGCAATGAATGTTTAAATTGTGCCACCGTCTGTTTGTGGTCCGTGTGAAGCAAGCGATGTCAACGACTTTGTTGCACCACAAAGTGGTCCGTGTGAAGCAGGCCTTAAGGTAGAGATGAAAGATGCAGCCACTCATTAATTTTGGTTTATATACAAAATAATATCGATAAGCCTAATATGATACTATAATTTTCAAACCAAAATTATTTTTATGTAAGTTTGTTGTACAACTTGTGCAGCGCCGAAAGTCGTCGGTTTTCCTGTGCGCTAACGCCGCGGCAAGTTTTGAACCTTGGTGCGGGGGGGGGGGGGGGGGGTCCACGCAAGAGCCGAGGAGTTCATTTTTGCATCGGCTTCCACCTCTGCCTTAATTGGGGGGGGGGGGGGTGTGTGTTTGTGAAAACTTGTCTTCCAGGTGAAACTCAATTTACAAAAGCGCTTTAGTAAACCATAATTTTTGCTCACAGTAGGAGCGCTACTGTTTATGGAGATAACAGTGACTGAAGTACATTGACTTGGATCTTTTACTCTTCAATGAGTCATCAGTATTTAAGTTTTGATGAACTGATTTTTATCATATTCATTTTTATTTCATATATATATTTTTTTATTGTATTTTGGATGTATTGTGACTGTAACTGCATTATGTGTTGATTTGACTTTTGTTTGTTGTCTCATGTAAGCTGTGTTTTTTCACTGTTGAGATGAATAAAATCATTTCTTTTTTCTTATGGGATTCCTGTGTAAAAAGTGAGTAGAACATAGCCCGCTTAGGGTCCAGAAGATTGCGCCACCTATTGGCTTTAACAGACGATATAGACGCCATACTTTTTCCCAACATTACTATTGAATTTGAAGAACATGAGCAGGCCTTTAGGATACGGAGGATATGGCCGTTATAAGTTATTATTTGTCTACTTCTGCTTTCAGTTCTGTTATGGAGGGAAGGTGCTTGGTTAAAAGAACAGCCTAGGGTTTATCATAGGAGTCATAGGAAGTCGCCTAAAACAATAAGAAAAGAACACTAAAAATAAAAGTAAAATTAATTTGGCTATTTAACAGTCACCCACAATCAAAAAAGTGAAAAAGAAAATCGAAAATGTACCGGGGGGGGGGGCGAACCCCTAATCAATGGGAGCTAAAATATAGACAACCACCATCAACCTAACATCTCTTATCTCCAGTACCCTAAGTCCCTAACATATATAACAATAAAGAGCTTATATATCATGATTCATGACAGCTAAACGGGTCTTTTTATTTGCGATCAATAGATGGCGCTGTTGTGCTCTTGGCTGTTCTTTTAACCAAGCACCTTCCCTCCATAACGGAAATGATGGAGGAAGTAGACAATTGATAACTTTTAACTATACGGCGCCATCTTGCTATTTTATGTGGGTTTTTTTCTTCTCGTTTTACGGTTTTTTGGCCAAATAAGTTGAATTTATTCTTCGATTTCGTTTGAAGTGATACACTGAAGAAGGTACGTTAAAAAATCTGTTTTAAAAGTATAAATTTGTTGAGTTTAACATGAGTTTTAATGTATTTTTGGGCGTTGGCCGCCCGTCCTTCATGAAGAACGGCGGCGACGCTCTCAAAGGGGGAGGAGTTTCATTGTTGTTTTTTTTCCTTTCTAGGCGGATATCGTTTATTAATTTTGATTTTGTGTATCTTTTAATTTGATTTAGAATGTCTACTTTACAAGAACATCGAACTATGGTTGAGCAATTGAGAAGGGAAGCGGCTGTTCGACGGATTTACGTTTCTCAGGCTGTTGACGACCTCAAAGTAAGAATCGGTTCCGTATAATCTCAGTATTGGAGCCGAGGTGGGCTCCTCGCAAATTTCAATTACCCCTTAGAAGCTCGTTGGAAAGATCTTTTGTCGATCTCAGTATACGTTCTTTTTTAGCGTTGGCGAGGCTGAAAGCAAACGACAATCGTGTTTTTGAATGCATTTTTTTTTTGGTGTTTCGACCGAATAAAAGCTGCATTATCGCTGCTTGACAAAATCTTTATAACTAAGGCAAATTGAAGTTGTATTGCTTGGAGGCTAAGGCTAGAATTAAAATATAGCCTGAGTTACAGTTGTAGGTTAATTCTTAGCTTGTAAGCAGCCTCTTTGATTGCAGAAATCATTTGCCTTAGTATGAATATTGTAATGTGTCTCTCGTATTATTTATCGGCAGCATGTGTTGCATGCAACTAACTCACTCACTGTGACTCACTACTTCACACACTTTCTTCGTAGAAATCCACTCGCTTTAAAATGTTTTTTTGATTGTGTTTCAAGTCGGAATTGGTTTCTGAGCTCTCTATACCGGTTTCGAACATAATGTGTGTTAGAAAGTTAGTATTCGTTTAGAAAGACGTTTCTTTTGTGGTATAAATACTGGAAATTCATTTAGAAAATCGTTTTCTATGCTCTGTGGATAATCACTTTTCTCTGACGCTTCTTATGTGGGATTTTTTTTTTTTTGAGCTGGTAAAACCCGTTTTCGAATGTGTTTTCTGTTTGAGCTCTCGAAAGTTATTCGGACGCGTTTTGATTCCGAAAAAAAACTTGTTTGCTGCTTTGCGTGTCGTGTATTTCCTTCTCACTTCCTTACATTTATGGAACCGTTCTTTTTTTTTTATATATTTTCGTAGAAATTCATTCAGGAACACGAACAAGAAGATTGTTTGCTTCTTGGATTTCATAATCAAAAGGCTAATCCATTCCGAGAGAAGAGTTCGTGTTGCATCCTTTGAACGAAAACAAAACTAAAATTCCAGAATTTGGCCTTAATTGTCGTCGTGTCCCATCTCGTCTACTTTCCTCCCTCCTAGTTTCTCGTGTCTTCTTTCTACGAATATAGGTGCTAATAATAATCTCAAAATCATTTCTTCAGTTTTTTTTTTTAATGTTTTAATTTCTTTCGATTAAATGTAATAATAAAACACTTTTAATCACGCATTTTTCATTTGCAACAATATTACTTTATTTTTCAGTTAACAAAGTTAAAAGAATACAATTTACGAATTGTACAAAAACATGACAGAAATTCGTTAACACCCGTGTAATACACACAAAAAAGCGGCTAAATTATGACAGTTTTCATAATCTCTGTCTTGGAATTTCTTCTGCAGAATATTGGTTTTGTGCATTATAAGGTTTTCTATTCATTTTTACCCTTAAAATATTCTTGGCTCGACTTGCAAGAGAGAGAGACAGACAGTAAGTCGTCGTCATCCGTCACTTGTCGTCAGTGATTTCCATCGAAAGCTTTTTTTCGATTTTTGGGATTTTTTTTTTTTTCAATTCAAATTTAATGTTTATCATCTCTGAATTCAGGGTAGAGGAAGTTGCACGATGAACGGAAGAGAATTCGATCTATTACAGTTATCTCGATGCATTTCCAACAGATGACGTTCGATACGAGATGCTCCTCGGCCTTTCCACGTCTGTCGAAAAACGTTTTTTTTTTTGCATTTAAAGTTTGTCTCGTGATTATAGAAGGCACTCTTTTTATTTACCTGAAGTAAGATGCAGCCAAAGTCTTCTAGTCTGTCGTATGTTTTCCGATGAACGTCGTTTTCGTAACACTCGCGAGTCAGTAGTAGGATTTTGGCCAAAGTTTCTTCACTATCCACCTTTTATCGAAAGAAAAACAATTGTTTTAGCCGAAGTAAAATTTGCTAAAGACAAACGTTGTTTAGCAACCACAATTTTGGTTTTTTTCCGATCAAAAAAGGCTGGTTAGACACTAGTTTTACTGGTTGACAAAAATTAGCCTCTAACCAATCTTATTTATTGGATAAAGTGTAATTGTCTTTGTTGTAGGTGTTTGTTAAGAGGTTCGGACAAAGATTTACTTAATCGACATTTAAAGGTTTTTTTTAGAAGCAACTTTCAGAAGAACAACAAAAACTCAAGTTTGTTGTAAACTAGAATAGTAAGTTAATGTGCTGAAAGTATTTTCAATTGACGATGTATTTTAGAAACAAACTTTTTATCGACTTCAAGTTGGTTTAAAAACCAAAAATATTGGAAGTTTTCGTGTGGACTAAGAGTGAAAATTGATCATTTTAAAGACAATTAAGTTGTTTTATGAGCGAGCTGATTTTCGAACACCTTTTTATTCTGCGTTTCAAAAGAGAAACAACAGCACCAAGGAGAGAAATTGAAAGTGTGTTAGAAACTAGAATTGTAACTGGATCACTTAATTGCATTTTCATATCTTTCAAAATAAAACTTTTTACAGACACAATTTAAAAAAACAAAAAAAAACATTGTCTGCTTTAAAGTTGTGTCATTTTCAAACCAACATAAAAATGTTATTTTGAAAGATATCAATATGACAATAACCGTAAAGTGATTTAGCTACCCTTCTAGTTTCTAAAACACTTTCAAGTTTCTCGTAATTTTGCTCTTCTGAAAAAAGACATATTAACCATATTTCGAAGTCATTCTGGGTAACTTTGACCGATAATGGAGACAAGTTACTCAGATCATGATGACTACATTTTCCTATCATTCTAGTTATTCTAAAACGGAATTTCTTAAGAATGGGAAATTGTTATTTTATTTTCTCTGAAAGAGTTTCAACATACATTTCAAACTAGAAGAATGAAAATACCTTATGCAACATATGATGATCACAGGGTATTTTCGTGACGATATTTTAACTTTAAAATTGTCCGATTAGGCACGAGACTGCTGCTCTTGAGTTATTTTTAAAGATATTCTCATGAAAATACTTTTGGCACATCTTACTCTACCTACTGAATGAACTCCTAACAAAATTGAGTTTTTTTCTTCTTCTTCTTACAAGTTGCTTCTAAAAGAAAGTTCAAACAAGAGTTTAAATATCTTAGGACCGAATCCAAGAAGAAAACCTTAGCATTTGTTACCGACTCTTCAAGTACTAAGTTTAGTTCTTCAATTTGTATGTAAACGTTTCCTGAATTGAGCCACCACGTGTTTTAAAATTGTAAATGCCACTCAAACACTTGATTATTCTGTCTTTCAGGAGTAAAATGAAGAGAAACGTCAAAGTGTTTTAGAAACTAGAAGGGTAGCAAAATCACTTAAGGGTAATTTTCATGTTTGATATCTTTCAAACTAAGCTTTTTAATGTGAGCTTGTAATTTACTCGGCCAATATTTATTTTGAAAGATGTCAACCTGAAAATACCCTTAAATGATTGACCTACCCTTCTAGTTTCTAAAAGATTTCCCAGTTTTTCTCTTTAATTTTGCAATCTGAAAGACATAATGAATCAGAGTTTGAAATTGAGGTGTTTTAAGTTTTTAGCAGACTATATCGGATAGGAACGAAACGAATTGAATATTTTGATAAGAAAGCATTTCAGTGGAGGATTTACTAGCTTGGATTGGATCGGAAACGCCACGTCGGCGGGGCTTCATTGAAATGCTTATTGTCAAAGTATTCCGATTCGTTCCGATCTGATGTAGTGTGCCTGAAAAGCTTAATAAATCACCTTAATGTGTGTGTGTACCTACCTTTAGAACGTGGACGTTATTCTCGTAACAAAATGCCTCCAATAAGACATGATTTATGTGAACTCCTGCATCATCCAGATGATTTTGTGGCAAGATACAGGCTAAAATATTGTCCGAGTTGCATTCTAATGCCTTTGCTGCTTTGTACATTCCTGATACAAGGCGTTGATCCTTTTTAGCTTTCTTTAGAACACTCGTGAGCCAAGTGCCGATGACTTTAGCCCTACAAAATAAAAAGAATGGGAGACGATATAAATAAACAAACAACATATGATGCAATCTTTATATACCTTGGTACACACATGAGCTAAATGAATTCAAATTAAATGTGTTTTATACAGAATCCAGTTAAGGACATGAACACCAAATAAAAATTGACTTTATTATTAATATTTTAAATTGAAATACTAAATCAATATTTTTTATGTCAATTTTTTTATACCTAAAGTTGATGTTTATTACTTTACCTTTGACTAAGAATTCATTAGTAATGCGGCCCTATATTCTAACTTCAATTTTAAAAATTGTGTTAGAAACTAGAATAATACGGATAAATATTCTAAAATTATTTATTTTATTTATTATTTATATATTTCCCTTTTTCAATAAAAGGGAAAATTCACATTTTTTATGACATATATGTCATAAAAAAAATTTATTTTTCAAGATGATAATAACGTAAAAATATTTTTAGCAATTGGACGCAAATCGGAAATTCGCAAATTGGACGCAATTTCCAGTTTTTCTAACATGTACAGTTTTAATTTTTGCAAATTTTTGCATTTATGTTCAATGAATCATTGATCACATCTTTAAAATAAAACTTTTTTAAACGTTTAATGTATACATTTTTAAGAGAATTTTAAAAATGTTTCATAAATATTTTTTTTAAAAAAGTCATAAATTGTTAAAAAAAAAAATCTGAAACTCTTTATCTTTTTTAAATTTCATCTAAAAAATTTTTAAGTATGTGATCATAAAATTTTGATTTTTTTGCTCTTGAAAATATTTAAACTAACTTTTAAAAAAAGACAAAATAACTGCAACTCACATCATATTTTGGTTGTGTGTCATTTCTGCTTCTTCTAGTGTCATTTTTTTTTTAGTAAATAAACGAATTCTTTTGAATGATACGAATAGTAATCCTTTCTCTTGATTCAATGTGCTTCCAATAATGACTTGTGGGAACTTGTGATGAGTACATGGAATTATTGAGTGCGACGACGACATGTTGTGCAATGACTCACGTGCTCAGTGTTGCCAACTACTCTGGATAAAAAACTACTATCTTGACAACAAAAAACTACTAGACGCCCACTAAAACCACAAATAAAGAAACTGGATTTCCCACTGTAAAAACACACACAAGAAAGACTAGATTTGCCGTTAAAACTACAAATAATATACCAAATTTCCACTAGTTTTTTAAATATTTATTGTATATAATAAACTTTTTTTTACTTTTGCTTAGGGGTAAAAATTTTTTAGTTTTAGTGCCTTAGTGAAAAAACTACAGGCAGTTCTGCTCAGCACTAAGTTCTCGTTTGCCACGCCCTTTTATGGGCGTCATCAATTTCTAATTGGTTTGTTACTTGGTCTGACGTCACATGCCCCGCCCTTTTATGAGGGACGGCAATATCTAATTGGTTCATATTTGGTCTGACGCTCATAAATGGGCGGAGCAAAGGAAAACTTAGTGCTGAGCATAACCGCTTGTAAAAAACTAGACTTCACACGAAATTCTCAAAAAAAAAACTAGAAAACTCACTCGCTCTCCCTCTCGCTCTCTCCCTCTCGCTCTCTCTCTCGCTCTCCCTCTCGCTCTCTCCCTCTTGCTCTCTCCCTCTCGCTCTCCCTCTCTCACTCTCCCTCTCGCTCTCTCTCACGCTCCCTCTCTCACTCTATCTCGCTCCATCTCGCTCTCTCGCTATCTCTCTCCCTCTCGCTCGCTCTCTCTCTCTCTCTCTCGATCTCTCTCTCGCTGTCTCTCTCTCTTTCTCGCTTTCTCTCTCGCTCTCTCTCTCGCTCTCGCTCTCTCTCTCTCAGTCTCTCTCTCTCGCTCTCTCTTGTCTGCCTGAAAGTGGAAAAGATGCCTCTAACGAGGGTTGTCTCTCACTCTCTCTCGCTCTGTAATAGGGTTAATTACAGAGCGAGACAACCCTCGTTAGAGGGTTCTCTCTCGCTCTCTTTTTCTCGCTCTGTAATAGGGTTA